>JACEII010000013.1:3444382-3524138 GCA_014332785.1 Antheraea mylitta | reverse complement strand
CTTATTCAGAAAAGAATTCGTAAAGACTTTATTCATCGTAAAATGTACCTAATCGTATATTTCCTTTAGGACGGATGCTCTTATTCGGAAAATAATTCGTAAAAAGTTTAGTAATTGTAAAATGTACCTAATTGTATTTCTTTTAGGACAGATGCTCTTATTCAGAAAATAATTCGTAAAGAGTTTATTCATTGTATGATGTACATAACTGTATTTCTTTTAGAATGAATGCTCTTATGCGGAAAACAATTCGTAAACGAGCTTATTTATTGTGAAATTTACGTAATTGTATTTCTTACAGGACGGATGCTCTTATTCAGAAGACAATACGTCGAGAGTTCGCGTCTTGTACAGTGATCACAATCGCGCATCGGCTGAACACTATTATGGATTCGGACCGCGTGCTCGTCATGGATAAAGGCATTGCTGCTGAATTTGATCACCCTCACATCTTATTGTCGAACCCTAATAGTATATTTAGTTTTATGGTCAGAGAAACTGGTGAAAGCATGAGTAAAACTCTGTTTGAAGTAGCTAAAAATAAATATAACCTTGATAATCGACAGTGATCCAGTGTGTAATAGGAAAAATTAGATAATAAAATACTCTTTTTTAATACACAATTCTTTCGTACACATTATTCTACATGTTCCTTAGTAATAATAGAGATGCGAAAAATAAACACATATGAACTAAATTCATTCCATTTGACTTTGTATTACAAAATAAATTAAATACATGGACACGAAGAGAAGAGAGGAGCAGAGAAGAGACAAAAAATTATATATTTAACTTTAATGTATAGCAAAATATTACATCATTTATTTTACAATTGATTGACTATCGTCACCACCATTATAAAGAAGACCCGTAGATCTTCTTTGTTTAAACTTGTAAATTAATCATCATTCATTTCCCGATAATCCCAAGGTTTATATTTCTTTATATTTTCATTAACGTTACGGTCCTGAATTCCAGTTATGTTAATGTAAATCCTTACTTAATCAGAATATTATTATAGAATAACAAATTTATTGCATTCACTCAACACAGCTCATGCAGTGGGTTTATGTGTAATTCCATCCTGAAGACAATTTTATGCTTATGTTTTTTACTATGTACGACGATAAAACATTATTTCAAAAATTTATCATTTGTGCAACAGAAGTTCACTTGTTTAATATTCTTAGATATATTATTAATACCAAAATATGTATAAGAAAACGGGTTTGTAAATATGCATGTTTTATATTTTAAATAAAAATGAGATTCTAACAAATCTATTTATTTATATCACATTTAAAATAACATTCTTTCATTTATGTGTTCATTGGCCTGTAAAGTGTGTTGCGAAACGTGAACAAGGTTCTCGTGTGGAGTGTCGACTCATCCGTATCGAGTCTAGTATTTAGCTGTGTTCAGTAGTATGTTGCTGAATCGTCTGGTAGTAGTTAAAATATTTTCATTATTTCTGCTATTAGTAATTGCTAATAATATATAGTTTACATTTTTATTTCCACAGTTTATGCAATCACCGAATCAATGAGCATATCATAGTATATTTATTATATATTTGCATAAGTATAATCTAATAAATCTGTAAGAATGTACTTGAAAATATATAAAGACAAAAAATATACCTACCGATTAATCTGAAATATAATAACTGTTAAACAAGAATAATTGAATGAGGTATCTTCACTCGCTGTCGTCAAAAATAGCCCAGCTCGATGAGCTGATATGGAGAGCCGAGGATGAATTCGACGCATGTAAGGATAACGCCTTAGGAGAAGAAGAGTCTATGAAAATCACAATGAGTACTATTATAAGTTCAGAGATCTCCAACAGAAAAATACGCCTAATATCGGTTGGATCACGCGTGGTATCACCACGGCCGGAATCTGAAAGCCATGATGATGAGACACCGGAATATGATAGCAACGATGATGAGATAACCCCGGAGGAGTGCCCTACAGGCATATAATCCACTATAGAGACCCTCCCGTTGTAGCGGTAGGATAAAGAAACCACGACCAGAGTAGTAATCCTGATGCCACAATACACATAACAGACAGTACGGAAACTACGAACAAGCGCTCGTAAACGTGTGTATGCCTGTAGTCTTTTCTAAACGGCTGGACAGATTTTGATGGAATGTGTGTATTCAGGTGGATTCAAGATTGGTTTAAATTCACAACTGGAGCCGGTAGAAGGCGTTACAGGTGAATTTTAGCATTTTTTTTATTAGCAAGGCAGGACAACGTCCGCGGAGCCCGCTAAAATATAGATATCTGAAAAGATAATCCAGTAACATTAACGTATTAATAATTTTTCATGCGTGAATGAAGACATTTTGGAAAAATAGTTTAGGTAATGTGGTAAAAAAAAATACTGGTATTGTTTTTCATTGTTTGATAATGACATTATGAATGAGGACATGAAATCCTTAGTGTGAAATGAAGTTTGAGTGAAACATTAACTAAGTTTCAGTGAAAATAAGGAGCATAAAAGTATGGGTGAAACTATAGGTTATTTTCTTGTACTGAATTTTTATTTTCTTATTACAAGAAGAAAGTCATAAGTAAAAATTGTTTTAAACTTTTTTTGTATTCTACCAACAGTTCTTCTTAAATGTATTTATACTCTGTACGCATAATAGTTTTTGTCTACATACTTTTTCTGTCAAAATGTATTAAAACTGGTAATATCATAATAGTAAAATGAAGTGATAAAAATATTTAATAAATTATTAATCATGAAGAACATTCTATACCTTGACAGTTCACATTCAAACAGACTGTAATGTAGAAAAATCGTTTACTTTATTAAATATGGGTTGCTGTGAGAAGGCCGAGATTTGCTGCAATGATTCTATGTTTAGTAACCCGCATATCCTGTATATCACTGTTGTGCTTTTGATGGTCATTGTATACCTTTCATGGTCCCTTTTGCGATGTCAGATATGTAGACGATGCTGAAGGACATTAATACCATCAAAAAGTCTAATTCATGTACAATTACAATATAAAAGTAATTCTCACAATGCATAGAATAATCATTGACAATTTATAAAACCATATGATCTAATTGAGTCATAGTTTGTATGAATCGCTATAGTACCGACGATTTCCCTCACGTGTAAGTGGTTTTGTTGTTTTGGATGTAACTTTTGTTGTATTTAGAAATATTGTACTCTGTATTTTATAATTTGAACTATAATTTTGTTACTTAGCTTAAGCTATAGTTATCGCTGGACTTCTAGTTAGCTCCGAGATTGTAAAACATGCATAGGTTTGCGCAATTTTAGTCTTAAGACAATATTTATGAGGATTAATACATGAAAGATAGTTGTCTGTTATATTTATTATATATATTTCATTTAGATCTATTTTGTATATTGCGATGCAACTTGCAGCTACTTCAGAGAGAACTAGATATTTTACGGTATCTATACCTCCCTTAAGTATCACCATTATTGCTTAGCTACTTTGGAGAATCCTATAGCCTAGATATATATTGAAAAATCCTATATCAACCAGTAAAATTCTTGTCAATTTCAATAAAGACATTTTGCAGATTAACATGAAACAACAGATACTTCAATTCTATTTATATGTATAGATTTATCAGTAGATATAATTTCTATGAAGTTAGGACACTATTGCACTATGATAATAATCTTATATGATTTCTGTGTCATAAATCTGACAAAACGAAATCCGTGCCACATATAGCTTTCCAATGTTTTGATGATATTTTCTACATAAAAATAATAAAGCTAGTCAAACGACTATTACTATGTGCTATACATCCGTACTATGTTTCGTAACAGCATTTTTTACAGTTTACCGCAAAATCGAGCTCACTTAAAGTTTTGAACTCATGTTATTACGGTGTTATGTTAAAAGTGATCATCGCTTTTATGCCCATAAATCTTAATTTTTTTACTGGGGCTATGTATGTGGTGATAGATAATGCACTTGTATTAGAAAGTATATTTTATTTGTCTTAATACGGTCCGGACGAGACAAAGTTGTGTAAACGATTAACGCCTTCGGGAGCAGTCGGACCGATCTATTAAGTGTGCTACGTCAGCGACATATTACTTTTGATTTTCTTAGCCCTATTATTTCCTATCTCGGTATTACAATCCGATGCTTTACCCCTACTAGCAGAGTGTAATATGATCGATAATGCGTAATGTTTGCATCTGATTAGGCAAGCACATTATTTTATCAAGCCGTACATGTATTCGGATTAGACTAGCCCGACTAACTTACCACTCACAAGTTTAAAATTCATGGCCAAGCACTTGTATTCCGATAGCTGCACTTGGTCTTTTGAGTTTTTTCGGAGAAGTACCTGGGCGATCGAGCCTAGCTCGGTTCTTTAAAAAACATTTTTAACTTAAAATAAACTGTTAGCTTTGCCTTATAAATCTCTTCTGTTGTCTAGTGACAATTTGAATTTTCGAAGCAACCGATTTCCATCTGGGTCCACCCAGTGTCGACCCTACCTACGTTCATCAACGTCGTATCCGGCGCGAACCACTGTACAATCCTCCCTTCAAAGGAACATGAACATGAAATAATTTTAAAATTCTTTACTTTTGAATATTACACCCTAAGGGATATATGGTTGATTAAGATCAAGTATTTAATACATAGTTATTTAAGAAGTGCTATAAGAAATGCTATGCTAATTATGAATAATATTACTATTATTTTGAAACTAATAATTAGTTCACGTTTTATTTGTGTATATTAAACACATTTAACATTAAACATTTGTTAGATTTTTTTTTATAATATAAGCCATAATACAATGTAGTGAGAGTTGATATCATAAAAAATAAACTATATTGTGTAGAGGCGACAGGAAGCAAGTGAATTTATTTATGAATAATATAATATTAATTGAATTTAATAATTTATATTGCGATGGTATTGCAAGAAGTTCTAATGCATCATGTAAATATCAACTTAAAGTATTTTTCGTTTCCCTTTACGTAAACTACGCTAATAGTAATGTCATTTATGTATTATTAAAATAATAGTTTTGTTATTTATTTATATCGTATTAACATTGTAGCACGTTAGTATGATTACTTTTTTTATAGTTGTAAATCTGTCAACAAACGCCAATAGACGTTGTTCACTAGCTATTCGCAATTATAGCACCATTTAATTTCAGGCGCAATTGTGGTCAAAAGCTAAAAGCTATTAAATTATGAAAAGGCCAAAAAAACCTTTTTGTTTCATGACAAAATGTATAAAAGTCTATGTAATATCATAATGACATACAGTTTGTCATATTCAGTCCGTTCAAAATAATGCCGTAGTATAACATAATGTTTCGTTGTTTTAAACTATAGTTACAAAATAATATACCCGTTGCCATGGCATAGCTGATAATGGAACTCTGCAAAGTAAAATGGGTTGTTGTCGTGGCGGCTGCACTGATGATAAATGGGAGGTATTCTTTGACGAACACAAAGTACATGGAGTCTTACTGGGATTGGTTTTGATTATATTTTTCCTTGGCTATAAAGTTTTCCGATGCTATCACCCACGTCGACGTTTATTGTGCTGGTAAGAATTCGAGGTACCTGTGTATTAAATCTACAGCGCTCGTCGACCACCGCTGTGGCTGGCTCGCGTTATTTTTTTCACAAGTTAAATCTAACCTAACTTAAAAAATAATAATAATATTCGTCCAATAGGACAGGCGAAGGAATTAATACATAATGCCAATTCTGAAGTTGTCAATATAGTGATTCTTGTATATTCTGTAGTGAGTTTTATTCTATGTTCAAGTTAATACAAAGGCATACACGCCAAATCTTCTATATAATATTACGTAAATGTTTAAGCAGGAGTTTTTGGCGGGATTTCAGTCTGTCATATAGTGGATTTTGTATTTTATTCATAATCTTGAGTTACTCGACTCTATATTGTATAAAGTTGGTGGTGTTTTATGTAATATGGTTAGTTTATTGTGCATAAGTGAAGTGAATGAAAAATAATACCACGGAGCATGCAATTCTGAGATGCCACAAAAACTCCATGGAAGGTTCTAACAAGGGAGCCACCATCTTATTAGAATGTTGATTCACACGACGTTTGATATTGAAATGATCGTACTACGCTTGTAATGTTGTTGACTACGTGACAATGGCAGTAATAATCTGAACGGTTGATTGCCAAAAATAAAGTTAAAAAAAAAATGTTTAAGCATTTTTTTTATCATAATTTTCAAGTCGTTTCTTTTGCCAGATCTGCAGTTGTCATTACGGACAGTTCTTTAGTATGTTTTCTTCTAAGTCCAAGTTAATGTAAAGGCTTAAGCGCCGTATCTTCTATATAATATTTCTGACATTTCTTATTTTCTTAATCTTTGAATAATCATTAAAAAATGTTCTGATATATCCATTCGTTGTAAGGATATCAGGATAAGTCAAGAGATCGATATTATAAGTAAAGTGTCGTACTACGGTTATTTCAACATTATAACAAGATGGTGGTTCTCTTGTTACAACTTTCCTGGGAATTTTTGTGGCATCGCAGAATTCATGGTCCGTGGTATTATTTCTCATTCACTTTACTTATGCACAATAAACCAACCATATTACATAAAACACCACCAACTTTACACAATATAGAGTCAAGTAACACAAGATTATGAATAAAATATAAAATCCACTACATGACAGACTGTAATCCCGCCAAAAACTCCCTAACCAAAGACCTAGTAGTAATAATATTCGTCTAATAGGACAGGCGAATGAATTAATTCATAATGTCAATTCTGAAGTTGTCAATCTATACTAATATATAAAGCTGAAGAGTTTGTTTGTTTGTTTGTTTATTTGTTTGTTTGTTTGTTTGTTTGGTTTAACGCTATGATCTCAAGAACTACAGATCCGATTTAAAAGTTTCTTTTAGTTTTAGATAGCTCATTTATCGAGGATGGCTATAGGCTACATATCATCAAGTTAAAACCAAAAGGAGCTAAGCACTAATGAAGAATGTCTCAAAATCGGGCTACTTTGGAAGCTTCCGCTGCGTGTTAATGTCAGTATTATACGTGTTGCCATGGTAACGCGATAACATTCTATTAAAAATATTTTCATGGTTTATTTTGTATTCCTATTCAAAAAGTTTATTCTACGTTAGTTTTGTTTTCGATTTTTAATTATACGTGTTACGTTTATATCGCAAACATTTCTTAAGTTTATTTTGTGTTGTTATTCAGAAAGTTTAGTAGTAATAATATTCGTCCAATAACACAGTCGAAGGAATTAATCCATACAGCCAATTCTGAAGTTGTCAATATAGTTAGTTTTCTTCTATGTCCAAGTTAATGTAAAGGTATAAGCGCCGAATCCTCTACATAATATAGCGTAATTGTTTATCTTCTTAATCTTCAAGACCATAGAATTAATGCTTCATGGTTTTATTTTTCATTCGTTTCACTTATGCAAAATAAACGAACAATATTATGTAATACGCAACCAATTTCTACACGATATAGGATCATGTAACACAATATTATGAAAAAAAATATAAAATCCACTACCTGACAGGCTGAAATCCCGCCAAACACTCTTAAAAAACTCTATTCAACGTTAGTTTTGTTGCCAATTTTTTATTTGTGATATATTACGTATTATAAAAGTAAAATGAGTGTAATTTATATTAAAATAAATTATTTTTGGTGAATAAAATCTGTGATGCTAAACATGAAATTTTTTTTTAACTCTGTCGATATGTCTGTTTTTTTATTTGTTCCGGGTAATCTCCGAAACGACTGGACCTATTTGAATGTTTTTTTTCTTCTTAGAAATGACTATGCTTAACAGCTTCACCGGACTACAAGTAATATTTGAACGGGAATTCTACGGGCAAATAAGTAACTAATTGGCTGTTTTATTTAATTAATATTGTTCGATAATGTGTAGCTTCATATTTTCATTATTTTCTTATATAGTGTGAGCACTGAGGGTAATATATAGTTTAAAATTCCAGTTATGTGTCTGATCATAATCCCATCCCATTCGATACACTATTAGTATTCACATACATAATGTACACGTTACCTGTTACAGTAGATGATGTGCGTGTGATACAAATATTTTTGAAATAGTATTATTGTAATTTACACAAGATGTGTAATCACAATTTTAAATTTATTTAATATATTTAAAAAAAACGCGTGCAAAGCCGCGGGTAACAGCTAGTATATGATAACCAAAGAATAAAATATTTTGTTTTAACTTAAAAATCATGAAGTAGGTATATACAAAATTACCAATAATTGTTCGGAAATTACACATAACCTCAAAACTTTGATGATAAATATATTAGTAACTATGACTTTCCGCGGGGAGAGGAAACCACCCCTTTCCCCCTGCTCCTCTCCCCTTCAATCTTAGGAATGGGGTTGTTTTTTTATTTTTCTTTGCAATTCCTTTTTTATCGACTGCTTGTTCTTTTACTTTAGTTTGTTTAGGTTAGACTTGCGGGAAGAAAATACGCGACCCACAAGCGAGTAATACACAAATACCGAATGCGACACATTTATTAAAAAAGAAGTTACGTATATAGCATTTATTTACAACATTTACTTTTTTCTTATAGGCATACTCATAATAGTAAAATCTGAAATACCAGAATAGGTATATAGACTTATAATTTATAGCTATTACATCTACAAAAAAAAAACATAAATTATATTAATTTAAAAACATATTATTTTTAAATAGTCCTATTATTTTTAAAGGTTCATTCATATCATAATGCTGTAATGAAGTCACACTATTTTAAACACTATTATTTTTCTTCGCTATAAATACGTTAATGTGCAATGTTTCGGAAGCTGTGACGTCATACGCTATGGTTTTCTTCTATTTTATTTATATTCGCTTGATCGATAACATAAATGTAATTTTATTATTGGCATATTACAGAAAAGTATTATGTACGTATAAATAAAAATTATATAATATACTGTTTTTGTATACCTATTACAAACTATTATTTAAAAAAAAATCGTGAAATATCTACAGTCATCTTGTTTGATGTGACCTTAAATGACGTCAAGATACAGCAATAGTGAATTATATTTATTATCTAATACAGCATTCATTTGAACTAACAATCACTGGATTCTATTTCATCTTGCATTTTCTTTTAGATTACTCTGGAAATAAGCGTCTTTAGCTACTTGGAATAATTTCATACTATTCTTTTCTCCCGTCTCTCGGACCATAGACGACAGGTGACTGTTCGAATCAGAGAGTAGATTGTAAGGGTGATCAAACTCGGCTATTTCTCCGCTACTCATTACCAACACTCTATCTGAGTCCATTATTGTATTTAGACGATGTGCTATTGTCAGTACAGTGCACGATGAGAACTGTCTTCGTATCGTTTGCTGAATGAAGTTATCCGTTCTGAAAATAGAAAATAACAATACTTATTATTCCAATTATAATCATTTATGGATACGCAATGAAAAGATGACTTACTGAGGATCAACGTTAGCTGTTGCTTCATCCATGATAAGTATCTTATTCGATCTGAGTACAGCCCGAGCCAAGCACATCAGTTGCCGTTGACCGACGGAGAAATTAGAACCACCCTCAGTTACTTTGAAGTCGAGTGAAGGTATAGCAGATTTCATATCGACCTACAAAATACCAAATAAACATTACATAATATATCAAAAGTAATTAATGCAGTTTTAATTCCCTACATATCCATATGCGTTTTTGTATTTTTTTTAAATACGTTATCGGTGTTATTACAAAAAAGTTTAATACGTATTGAATACTTTCTTTAAAAAGGTTTCGTATTAATTGCACAGCGCTCGCCCGAGGAAATTTCACGATATCCTTTTTCGCAAGTCTAACCTAATCAAAGTGAGATAAAACAGCAAGATGGCGAACATTCAGCGGTGCATTTAAAACGAAACATTTTTAAAGCAAGTATTGAATACCTTTTTTATGTAATAACATCGTATAGTTTTTAACGTTTGACTCCAATCTCGCTTGATATAAAATAACGCTGTAGGCAAAATTGTAAACACGCTTAACCTATAGGAACTGGGTCATCAGTGCCAGAATACTCCTATAAACGCTTAACGACAAATTTTCAAACTTCAAAGCAGTCCTGCTACCGCACTACGGTTTCATCACGATGTTTTCCTTCACCGAAATCATCGCTTCATGTACAAAGGTTCAAACTACGGTGATCGACGCCGTGTTCTAACACGCTAACCAATGAACCAACATCACTCGGAAACATTTCTTGGATCGGGGAGGTTTTCATAATTTACTTTTGGTATGGAGAGCCTACATTCGCGGGAACACACTGATAAGCGCTTGTCAGCAGATTTTCGAATTGAGCATAGTAACCAAGCCTGATTACGCATAAATATAACAATAATGAATAAGTATAATGGTTAAGTAAAATAATAATAATCACTGTATAAGCTGCACTACATTTAAAACGATTTTTGATTTGGTTAATAAAACAAATGAAAGCAGACAAAATGTGCTCACTAAAAGTCTCCAGATAAAAAAAGAAAAAACTTGTCACGCTGGTTTAGAAATATTCCTAACAATGTACTTAAGTTATGATTTTAATTTCATGCATAATATGCCTCAAGTTGCCTATATCGTTTCAAAATATTTGCAGTTTTCTTATAGGAAAGCTATGCACGGTAGATTATGAAAGAATATTAACGTGCCTGTTCAAGTGCTCTCCAAAGATCGTCATCGCTGTAAACGTTGAATGGATCCAAGTTATATCGAATCGTCGCCGAGAATAGAACGGGCTCTTGCGGTATAATGGAAATTTTCGATCGGAGACCCTGCAAGTTATAAACATAATTTAGAAAATAATAGTCGACTGGTTTTGCATAATGACGTCGTTATATCATACCTGCTTGGATATCACTGAAGTGTCGAGACCGTCTATGGATATCGTTCCATCTAAGTAGGCGAATCTAAATATAGCTGATATTAATGATGATTTACCAGCGCCGGTCCGGCCTACGATTCCGACCTTAAAATATTTTTATAATAGAAATATACATTATTTCATACAAATTACATAAATAAATAAAAATAGTGCGTGAAGTAGGGTGTTCCAAGTGTCAATGGAAGGTGATGATCACTTAACATCAGGTGACCAATCTGTTCGTTGGCAACAAAAAAAAAAATGGAAAATTTGAGATTTAAATATTTGTAGTACAGTTTTTGTTTAAATTAGCAAACAGTAAAATCGATGCTAGTACCTCTAAAATGTACACTCACATAAGTATATCTAGAAAAAGAGCAACCATTCGCGACTAAATTTAGGTCAAATTACGATACAAAACGTAACTTAACGTAATGGCCAATTATAGTAAAATGGATAAACACATACTAGTAGTCCGGTGAAGCTGTTAAGACCTTGCTGGGTAAATAGCGTAGACATTTCGAAAAAAAAAAAAAGATAACACATACGAAATATATTATCTTTAAAATTACTTCATATGTGTCTATTTTCATAGTGACCGATATTGAAGTTTTCACAGTTTTACTTGTATTTAAAAGAAAATTAATAGAGCCACAAATTCTGTGATTACTTGCTACAAGTATGTAAAGGAACCCATGATCATGTTAAGTTGAACTTGGGTAAGAAAATTTGCTTTTTTTGATTATTAGATATTAAAGCTGACTTTTTAACTTTACAATGTATTATATCTATATTAATATTATAAAAAAGGTAAAGTTTATGAGTTTGTGACGTTGTGTCTTTGTGTGGAGTAATCTCAGGAACTATTAGTCCGATTTGAAAAATTCTCTCAGTGTTATATAGCTTATTTAGCGAGAATGATTATAGACTATATATCATCACGCTTAGACCAATAGTAGCGGAGCACCAATGAAGAATGTTTAAAAATCGGGGGTTTTTCCTCTTGAGAGCTGCCGCTGCGTGTTAATGTTAACCCATAGTATCTATTCCACGCGAACAAAGTCGCGGGCAAAAGCTAGTTTCATATAAATTCATACCTTCCATCCGCTTTCAATGTTGAGGTTTAGATCCTTTAACACAGGCGCCTCCTCAGGGGTATAGCGTAAGTAAACTCTATCAAAAACAATCCGTCCTTGAGAAGGCCACGTTGGTGGCATTGACTCTGCTGTAATATAAAACAAATGAGATTTATAAAACAGCTTTATTTATATATTAAATCTTATTAACGAGAACTCATTTGTAACACTTATAATGTAAAATATTATTTTAATTACCTCTAAAATAAAATCATTATAGCGAACAATTTAGGCAGATAAAACAAAATGAATATTACTAATATGTAGTAAAGTATATATCCGTTTCCCTTTGGTGAAATAAACTTTCCTAGGTTTAATTTTTTTCTAATATTTCATAGATTTTAGTGTTTTACCATAACTTCGAGTGATGTCTGTGACCTGATATAAAACATATAAATTGAGAATACAGTTGGATCGGAAATAAAATCACCAGAACAGACTTATGAATACTTCTCTACAACATTTCAATTCGAAGTTGGTAATTAGTAGGTGAATACTACAATAGACAACCCTTTTTAATGTCATAGGAGACAAACGAAAAGGCGAGTCACCTGATGTTAATTGATCACCGCCGTTCATAGACACTTGCAACTCCAGGGGAGTCGCAAGTGCGTTGCCAGCCTGTGTTTGGGGGAAGGGTAAGGGGGAGGGGCGAGGGGAGAGTAGGTGTTCCCCGATGCTCTCACAGACCGAATGAAACGCAATAATGCAACCACCGTTACTTTACGTCTTTTTTCTGTGGGTCTGGTGGTAGTACCCCGGGCGAGCCGACCCATTCATGCTGAAGCCAGTAATAGCTTCAGCGTGGCTCTACAACCTATTAATATGCCATGGATGAACTATCCTTTCACAAAAACTTTAATTCATTACAGCATTAGTGCCTACATTGATTAGCGGCTGTCCGAGCACGCTACCACAGAGTTATCATTGTTTCGTTTATTTTTATAGTTGCAAGATAAACACCTAACTAAATTGTACCTAGTCAAAAGAGTCTTTGACGAGATTTTAGTCTGTCATGTAGTGGAACTTATATTATAATTGATAATCTTGTGTTATTTGACTCTATATTTTGTAAATTTGGTGGTGTTTTACATAATGTAATTAGTTTATTGTGCATAAGTGAAGCGAATGAAAAATAATACCACGGAGCATAAAATTCTGAGATGCCACAAAAACTCCCTGGAAGGTCTAACAAGGGAGCCACCATCTTGTTAGAATATTGAGATAATCACACGACGCTTGCAATATTATTAACTACACGACAATGGCAGTAATAATCTGAAAGACTGATTACCAAAAAGATAAAAACACTAATCGAAACCTTGCATAATTTAATCATACAATAACATTCATGCAGTTGTTAAGGGTGCTATTACAGTTAATTAACCCTTCCTAGACATTTATTTATGACTTGTCCTTCGTAATCCTTCCTTTTAGAATTCAAGTTAATATATCGATATTTCAATAAGTAATGAAAACTCTATAAAAGCATACACGTTAAAATAGATAATTCGTCCTATTCAATTAAAAAGTGTATCACACTTACGTCCATGAAAGAGGTTGCTCTCCGTTTCAATTTTTGTGTATTCAAGTACTCTTTCCACGCTCGTCAGTTGAGCAAGAAACTCGACTAACATTCGAGCACCGTGCTGCAGCATAGCTGTTAATGTGTTACTTTGTGTAACAGCTAGGCCAACGCTACCGATTGCGATCACACCACCTGAAAAAGAAATTAAACAATACAATCTTTAGACCATCGTCATCTATAAGTCTATTTTCTATAGCAACGCCTAGTTCAATCAAGTCTACAGGAATCAAGCATAGCCGTACAGGCTCGATTTTACATCAAATTGATTAATATTTTTTCGTTTTGTTGTAGTGAGACGTTGTAGTAGTGGTCAATCAATTCCAGGCGGAAGTACAAAGTAGCGCCCACTTTAGTATTTAATGATAGATATCCGCAAAGCAACGCCTTGTTCAGTCAAATATTTTCATTTTACTTGAAACGAATAATTCTTGTATATATACAATTATAAATTTATTCCTTGTATCTCGGAAAGGGCTCCAACGGTTTTGATTATATATTCTATTTTAATAGGGTTTTTAATTATAAGTCTGTATGTATAGGTGCCTAAACTAAAAAACCCGTTTAATAACAGTAACGACATGTTTTATACCTAATTTTTAGAATCTATGTTACGCAGCGCCATCTCGTAAATTTTAGTGGCACTTCCATTGTTGTTAATTCACAATAACCTATAGGTATATCTAGTATTTCAAAAATCTTATGAGATGACACTACATATCTTCAGAACAGGAACATGTTTCGCTTACATCCAATAATAAGAATATAGTTATTATGTTAGCCGAGTCCAACTAATCGCAATAAATCGCAAAGTTCACAAATAATAATCAGTAATCATAACACTCAAAGGCAAAAGAAAACTCAATAACGACTTGAAATTAACCAAAGAAAATTATAAACAAGCCGTAAAAAGAAGTGAAAGAGCATTTCAATTTACATATGTTTTTGCGTTTAGTTGCGTATCACGCTAAAATTACTCGATGGATTTTGCTGAATTTGATTTTGGAATCAATAATAAAACTTTTACCCAAAAACAAAGAAAAAAAATTATAGCTACTAAATTTAAATTCAAGTGTACATACCGAAATCGACATACAAGAAAACAAATATGACGGTGCTGAGGTAGATTAGGCACATTGTATCCAAGTAGAATCCAAAGGTAGTGCCTCCGCATAAGTAACTATTCCACGCTGCAGTATGCAAATCCTGAATAAGTAACAAGTTATATAATAATTGTATAATTATAGTATGTGTAAAATATGTATATCTGTAAACAATTTATATAAGAATAATTTAGCTTTACCTGATGGCGATCAAATTCATCAATAAGGCGGTACTGTGCATCTGATGACCGTATAGTCGCTATTCCATTTAGTGAAGATGTCACCATACCGAATACAGGACTTTTAGCTGAAATATCATTGATAATAATTTAAGAATATACCAGGTGAATTTTTAAAGAGTAAAATTGTTCAATCGTGCAATAGTTTATGGTCACATTTAACATATAAAATAATAATATAAAAACAAATACTAAAAACCACAAAGTGAACCTTAGTTAATGTTTCGTTCTAAAACTTTTAAATTATGGGAACGATATTTTTACATGTAATAAAATCACACCTAGGTTCAATGAATACAATTGAAGGGGCGCTTTTCAAGGTTAACTACTTAGTGTCGGAATGCTGCACATGCGAACAAAAGGAAGCGCAGCGCGGTGTTATTCACCGCTTTGGGATTTATTACACTAGTTCGTTTTGATGTGAATCATCTGATGATGAGTGTATATCAGTTTTTCGTTTCTTGAGATAATTAGATCGAATATTAAGCACCTATTTTTCTTAGCGACTTAGAACCAGAAACGACTACTCAGTAACCCCTGAGAATATTGCAACTCTTTAACCATTCAGACGGTATATGTTTTGTAAATAGCTTATACGATTTTACCTATATAAATACAGACTCTGTTATATCGTTTGTGCAATAATATTAAGTTTTATAAATTAGTTAATTTCCATCCGCGATTTTGTCCTTATTAACTACAGTACAATATTTTACAAGGAAATACAAAAAGATCGTAGCACCCAGTGATAGTGTAAATTTTAATTAACGAATATTTTTGTATAGATTATGTAAATAAAGTTATATTAATTGATGATATTCTCATTAATATCTTCCAAAATTTGCCTGTATGTCGTTTGTACAGGATTCACGCAAAAAGTACTGGAAGGATTTTAACAGTATTTGGTATGTAAACATACCGGTATAACATTTATGTTTCACATATATATCAAATTCTTATATATGTATATCTTACTTATAAGAAAACACAAAAGGGAAGAAATTTACGCAAGAACTACTGGACAGATTCTGACAAAATTTGACACAGTGATAGATAATTTTAATACTGAGCACTTCTTCACCAAATTTAAAAAGTTTTTTTGCAGTAATCTGCTAAAACGAATATATCACGAGACTATAGAACTTTTTCTAAAGTCAAGTTGTTAATTCGACAGGATCATAGATGATCACTCTCTTAACAGAAAAGTATAAGAAACTTTTTATTCTATACTAGCGGGCCCGGCAGACGTTTTTCCGCCCTGATTATAAAAAAAAATCCATGACAAATTAAATATCAAAAGCTTCCCAACGAATCACTTTACCCTATGGTGAAAACCGAACGAAAATACGTTGAGTAGTTTTTGAGTTTATCGTGAACAGACAGACAGACGTGCTAGGGGACTTTGTTTTATACTATGTAATGAAGATAACATATTCCGTGTGTGGAAACGCGATGTTGATTGCAATTTGGGTATCGGGTATACATTAAATTTTCATTTATTATATTTCTGTAATATACTATGTGTAAATAAAATGTGACTTACTGGTGCCTTCCAACCTTTTAATGCCCTGAGCTGTTTTCAAATATATTCTGACAAAGAATCCAAATAGTATTAGTAGAACAACCGAAGGAATAAGTGTCCAGTACAGAGCTATCGCATTTAAAACTAATATGGTACCGAGATTGCCATAGATTTGGAATACGTCTAGTAATGTTCTAGGTAATATTTCATCTAATGCGCCCATATCTTTGGTGAAGCGATTTAAAATTCTACCTGAAAAAAAAAACAGAACATTAATCTACCAACTACACAATCCATATGCGTAATGTAATACTCTTACCGTTTATTTAATGAATTATATTACTTTTCAATCCAATATACTTAAATAATAATCTAACTGTTGTAACTGAACAACAATGAAAGAACTAATTAGTAGAAAATATAGGCAAATATAAACCGACACTACAGAATTTAAAAACAGTTGCAAAGAACAAAGAAGTATCATTAAATGCAAAATATTCTTAGAGCGAGATTGAGAAAGTAAAATAACAAAATGACTCCTCATTTAAACAAGAAAACTAAAAATAAAAACATAAGGTAATAGTATATATGGAGGTTTTGGCGGGATTTTAGTCTGTCATGTAGTGGATTTTATATTTTATTCATAATCTTATGTTATATAACTCTATATTTTGTAAACTTGGTGGTATATTTAGCTTATTGAGCGTAAGTGAAGTGAATGGAAAATAATACCACGGAGCATGAAATTCTGAAATGCCACAAAAACTCCCTGGAAGGTTCTAATAAGGGAGCCACCGTCTTGTTAGAATATTGAAATATAGAAATAATCATTCGACGCTTGTAATATTATTAACTACACGACTATGGCAGTAATAATTTGGAAGATTGGTTGCCAAAAATAAAGTAAAAAAAAATTTAGAAGACTATACATTAAGGACGACTGATAATCTCTGAAAATAAACAAGCTTACCTGATGAACTTGTGTCAAAGAAACGCATAATTCCTTTGATCATCGTTGTAAACATATTATTGTGGAGGTTGTTTGAAGCTGATACGCAGAGCTGAGTAAAGGGGAAAACTCGTAAATGGGTAAGCAGTACTGTCATAGCTACGAGAGATCCGTAAATTATCAAGTATTGGCCTGTTGTGAACAGCCCTACTTGGACATCTAAGGCAGGATCTGAAAGCGACGAATGAAATTTAGCATGTTTATAGTATTAAATTAGGATTACAGTGTTTTCTGTGGAGGATAAGTTAGGTTCATCTGCCTGAACGTAGCCCTCGAGCCCACTACTTACGAGACGAGACACAGTGACTCAAAACTTTATTATGTCTACATTTGCTGAGTGGTAGAGCCACGCTGAAGCTATTACTGGTTTCAGCATAAATGGGTTGGCTCGTCGGAGGCAGTACCACCCTCTCACAGAAAACCGACATGAAGTAATAGTGCTTGCATTGTTGCGTTTCGTTCGGTCAGTGATAACGCCGGAGAAATCCACCTCCCTTTTCCCATTTTTCCACCCACTTTCATTTCCCCCTGCCCCAGCCCCTACCACCAAAAAAAGGTTGTGAACGCACTTGCAACTCTCCTGGTGTTGCTAGTGTCTATGGACGATGATGATCGCTTACCATCAAGTGACCCGCATATTCGTTTGCCACCTATGTCAATGTCAAAAATGCCAAAAAAAAATGTCGTTCCTTTTATAAGCTATCAATTTAGATCGGTATATTGGTGGTTTAAATGAGTAGATTTGCGTAAATGTAAATGGCGAGATTTACACCAATGTGATACTCTATGCTTGTTACCAATTCGTACCAATTTTTGGCCTCACAAAAATGAATATAGTTTATCTATCTATCTATTATCTTTAAACGAGCAATTCTTATATATTTTATATTGTTATATATTCAAGATCTCGGAAACGGCTTTAAAGAACCAAGGTAGGCTCGGTAGCCCAGGTTACTGTGTTTAAATACACTGATCCGCTCGACAATACATATAAGCACATACTTGATATTTCATTATACTTTAGATTAATACTAACCCAAATCAGCACCATCTAATTCTGCTTCATACACTGCCATTTGATTTGACCTTTCAACAGATAATTATATCAAATTAGTTTTTTCATGAATAAGAACATCCAGAGAGAGTTGGAATAAAGTAATTTATTTAATTATAAGTAGCTATAATAATCAACTATAATGATTACATAATGTATATAATACACGTGCAACGCTTCAGAGGATAAAGAAGTGACTCGTATCAAATTGCGATCATCTCTATATTCCTAATGCTGAATATTTTTGTGCAAAATAAATAGCGCAAAGGCAAGAATCACCCTTTGAAAATAAGCATTTACTTCGTTGTCATCGTACCGATATACAACACTTTTAAATAATTAGCCCAGTATTTAATATACAAGCTGAAAGTTTAAAACAGTAGCAATGTTTATGGAGGACAATCTGCACTCGATTCTTATCCTAAATCGATTTAAAAAACAGGCGCTTAATATTTGACCTAATTATCTAGAAAATTACAAAAATTATACGCAATTATCTACACTTGTATACTAAATCACAATATCGATTACCGTCGAGTGATTTCACTTTCATTTGAAAGTGAACGTGGAAACAGTATGACTTAACAAAAGGGTTTATTGTCCTTTTATTATTGAAAGTTATTAATTCCGGGTCGCCTTTTACAGCCCCTCTCAGCTTTGAGCACCGGTCATTGCACCTAGGTTTATTACGATTGTGTTTATACTTTTGGAAGTCTTAAAATAAAACTTTAACTTTATCTTAAAACTTTAACTTTTATTTGTTATTTATTAATATTTTTTTTATTTTATTATTTTATATGTTAAATGACGTATGAGATCCTAGAATACTGCGAGTATTTAGCCTTTTACCTGGTATAATTTTGTATTTTTTAAATTTAATCAGACGTCAATCTATTTACCTACGTTATTCAGTTAAGTATACACACCCAAATGAGACTAGTCAGGATATCGCTTGAAACTCTTTCACAATACTATCCAACAATTTAGAGTACTAAACTATTCGTATAAATGCTTACAAATATTTGCATTTATTATGAAACCAATTACAAAATAGGTCTTGACTCACTACACCGGTCCAAATCGTAACCATTTCGAAACATGCAAAAAATATTTTTTGTATAGTTTGATATGAAATACTTTTCCTAATTGCTATGTTCCTAGCACGTTCAAAGTATTATATATCGTATTAGCCGAGTAGTAAGAGTTTCAAAATGACTTGAAGTACTATATTTATTATTCCTTGAAGTACTAATATTTATTATTCCTGGAACCAGTACAACTGTATAGCTAGCTGTATGTATAACATCGGTCAAAAAAGGATTATCATTCCATTTTATTGTCAGTGAAAATAAATGCAAACAATGATGGAATAAATATAACAATAAAATTCAATACAAAAAATTATGACAACAAAATTATAATTACATTAATTATTAATTTAGATTAAATTTATATTATTTTAATAAAGACATTTACAATTAGAGTAAAATATTTTCCACTTACCAGTAACTAACCCAGTAATCAACTGCACCTGCTGTTACGATCGCCGAAATAACTATGCCAAATGTCATAAGTAGAAAACAGATGTTTCCTCCTGCTCGGAAGTATGAAGACAATACCTCCCAACGGAGATTCCCTGATTGTCGTTCTTCGTCTTTTATCTTTTGAGCCTCAAACTGAGGTATCTCTTCACCTTCGTTTGTACTTGATTGACTTTTTAAAAGAGGAGATCTTTCTTTATCTTCAATGCTCTATAAAAAAATAAAATTATAATAACGACATTTTATCTAGATACAGCCGTTGACGACATTATTTTAATGTATGAATGTAAAAAAAGACTATTTTGTAGACGTAGTCCGGTGGAGCTCTTAAGACCTTGCTAGGTCAATAGAGTATTTATTTTGAAGAAAAAAAAATGTTTTTGCCGAAATGAAATTTCCTATAGTTATTTAATTAACATTTTTTCTGGAGGTTCATAAAACAACAACAAAAAACACTAGGTCACCGATGTGAGTTACAGTTAAGTCGCTATAGACACTGTTGTAGAGCGCTTAGACCAGAGTAATTCCTAATGTCGAACGATATGTTAAAATAGAGTGCCGCCGAATTAATAAAAAGAAATCAAATTTTACCAGTATTTTAAATTTTTTAATAGAAAAATTACTAACGTTCTTGGAGAGTATTTACAGTTAATATTAAGTGCTCAAATCTTTAGACAATTTCTTTTTATAAATTTTCAATACAATTGTGCGTCGGAAAAAGAACCATGTTAAGGACACATAAATAAGCAAAAATAAAATCAGCATCGTTTACTCCAGAGTTTCTCAACCGATCTTCTTTTTTTGGTTCATTGTGTCTCAATAGAAAAATTGAAACTCTTAATTTTTTACCATAAAAACAATGAGTCGGAGTATTTATTTATAAGCCTATATTAATAATATTTCAGGCTCTTTATATCTACAATTTACAATATCTCTACAATACTCAACATACATAAGAAAAAAAATATATATATCACACGAATTAAAACTTTTACTGTATTTACTATGGCTGAATTTCGACCTCTGAATGATAAAAACACAAATCACGACATATGATTTTTAAAGTTAAGAAATTCCAATCCAATCACCTTGAAATAAAACTAAATTGAGTCAATAACGAATGTATATAAAAAGGTTGTATTATTACTAATGTAGTAGTTTTATAAAACGCATAATGACGGCTAATACGAAGTAAGCTTCCCGATTACACTTTAAACGCAAGTATGGCTTCCGATGCGTGTCATCACCGACTAGCGAACTTATACTACACTGCACACTATAGAATTTCATAAGAAGCATTCTAGACTTAATACTTGTACGACTTCTTTGACATACCTACAGATATTTACATTCAAATGTTTTAAAGCTATGAGTACTTTTTGCATTATTTTTAAAACAAAAGACAACTCCAAGACTTTACTACAAGTTGAAACTATGTATCGTCTTAACAATATTTTTTAAGAAGTAAAAATAAAAATATATCAATTCTTAATAATTTTATAAATGCGAGTATGAATGTGAAATATCAAAACTACTTTTCCCGAGGAACAGATCATTCATTCTACACTCATCAAAAAAGTCTAAGCAACATGTACTAATTTAAATTTTAGGATGGTTCTTCACATATAATGTGTTGTATTTTATTTTTAAAATAATACCTTTAGTGTTCTATGATGTAAAAATAACAGCTGTTGTCTTTATAAGTTCTTTTAATAACAGAAATGAACAATATTAGAATATACTGTAGAAACTAAGATACATAAGAAACTAAACTTTTTTTTACAAAATGAAATTTCTAAAGAAAATGTATTTATTGTGAAAGAATAGAACAATTTAATACAAATTATGGTCTCCTCTGCTATTCAGAACTTGTCGGCAACGATTATTCATAGAATTAATGAGACTGTTTATGTCATCTTGCGGTATTCGCTCCCAATGGACTTGTAGCAAATCCTTCAGCTGTTGGGTTGTTGTCGCTCAGTCCAAGTCCTTCAAAACTCGTCTCTGGAGCATGTCCCATACGTGCTCGATGGGGTTGAGATCTGGCGATTGTGCAGGCCAAGGCAATACCCGGATGTTCTCTGTTGCAAAGTATTCACTGGTTCGCCGAGCTGTATGTGAACGCGCATTGTCATGCATTAACCTAAAATCGGAGCCAAAGGTTTGTGCAAATGGGTAGACATAAAGTCTGAGAATATCCTCAATATAATTTTCAGCATTCACGTTTCCATTTACAAAAACGAGCTCAGTTCCCCTGTTCTTCATAATACCCGCCCATAACATAACTGTTGAGCCGCTGTATGGATGAACTTCCTGAACGCACCTGAGCCTTTCAGTATTTCCGGGCCGACGATACACTCGCACCCTTCTTGTATCAGGCTTAAACCCGAATCACGACTCATCGGAAAACATAATTTTATCCCATTGTTCCTGGGTCCATGTTATGCGGCCTCTACACCATTCATATCGACGAGAGCGATTCCCGTGACGTATCGGGGGGCATCTGATTGGGCGTTGAGCTCGTAGGCCGTACTCATGCAGTCGATTTCGCACTTTTGAGGACTTACATCAAGACCACTTGAAATTTGTAGCCTCAAACTTATCTCTCGAGCAGTTAACATCGGCTGGCGTCTTGCAGTCAGTTATATGTACCGGTCTTGCCGAGTGGTTGTACTCCTCTTACGGCCAGGACGCTGTTCAGCGGGTTCTCCTGTATTATTGTAGCGCTGCCAAATACGGCAAATAACACTTCTATGAATGCCAAAATGTCGAGATACCTGAGATTGATTACTTCCCGCTTGCAACATCCCTACAGCTCTTTGCATTTCATCTGCCATCAAATGACGTCGCTTCATGACGTAAAGAATATCTAACAATTTAATTTTGTCGCTAACTTTATTTAAATGGTTGGTAAAATTACAAAATCAAGACTAAACTAACAATTAAATCGCACTTAAAATTAATTCAAACAAATTCGCAGTTATTTCAATTTTATGAAAACACAAAACATAATCAAATTTTTTTTTTACAACCAGCCAGTATGTCATCAATAACAAAAAAGTTTACTTAATTTATTTATATTAATTAATTAATATAAATGGTAAAATTTGTAATATCACGCAAGTTGCTTAGGCTTTTTTGTTGTGTGTATATTAACGTATTTGATAAGGTTGTTAGCACTAAGGTGATTACCAGTTTCATAAGAAACTTTTTTTTGATTGAAGAATGCTTTACTTTACGGAAACCCATTATTAAAGCAATTACTAAAAAATAATATATTTGTTGTCCTAGTTACTTATGTTTCGCTCTTTCTATCACTAGTTTCATATTTAATTTTTTCAGTTACATTTCGTAAAATAAAATCAAATATTTTGAAGTTATACTTCTTCTGGCGCGTTAGGGAAAAATGATGAGAGTAAATTTTTAGAATGCGCGCGCACGCCTAAATTAATATCAAAAGTCAACATTTTGTTTCTTTGTATTTGTTGTTTGTATTTCTTTATATTAAAACTTTCAATATAATAAATACCTTTTAAGCTATTGCATAGCTTCTATCGCGGGCCTTGAGCGTGGAAACCGAATCCAAAAATTCCGTAACGAAAAAACCTAACACCCCCCACTCTGCCTACCATGTAGCTCGGCCGAGCTTTCGCTTAACGTATATATGGTACGACTGTACAAAGCTCGCACAGATCGAGACGTTTTTTTCCTTTTTTTTTTCGAAATGACTACGCTATTGACCCAGCAAGGTCTTAACAGCTTCACCGGACTACTAAGGCGAGCGCTTAAGGCATCAAGCATACATGCCTCAACAACTCCTCCATATATTTATTATCGGAAAATTGAGAGTTTTTCAGTTCGATAAGGGAAAAAAAAGTAAACCATTCCACTCTCATGTGTAAGCGTGTAGGCGTGCACGTGTGTGGGGGTGATCGTGTAGTGTTGTAGCAGTGATGTATATTTGTATGTTACCGTATCGCGCAAGCAACGCACTCAAGGGCTCCCTACCGAGGGATCGAACCTAGGCTTGAGCCGCTGCCGTGGGAGCCCTAATCGGGTGCGGATCGAGACGAGCTGCTCCGAAATAGAAAGAATACGTAATCAGCTGTTTGTGAGAAAGTATACTGGTGTATAGGTATTTATCATCTATGTACAACAGTGAATATCTATACTCGTATAATTTGTGTACAAAGTGTTTTCCTGAATAACCTACATGTATTGTAAGATAATAATAATATTTTGAACAATATTAACTTCTCATTTATTTAATAAAAGAAAAAAAATTGTTTTCTTATCGGTCACCACGCTCAAAAAGTGTAACTTGAATTAATATCAAAGAAAAAAACAAAGGGAAAAAATTACTGCATAAATAAAATAAATAAATAGTTATAATTGCATAAGTTAATAAAAAATGCTATGCAATAGCTTTACCGCGGCAGTCCCCGAGTGCAACACGTATTTTTTTTCTATTGTTAGTGTCGTTTTTTCTACAAACGTTGAATAAGGCGAAAGATAAAATTTTTAAAAAGATTTATATCTTGTTAAGCCAAAGAAGTATAACTTCTAACGCGTGTACATAAGTACACAGACACTTTTTTTATTACAGTGACACGTATAATGCTTAAATCAATTGCACACAATTAAAGAAGAAAAGAAACTCACTCGTGAGCTAAGACTATCGGAATCCTTTTCTTTTCCTTCTTGCAAAGACGTTAGCATCATAGAGAATTCCTTTCCAGCAGAAGCCAACTCGTCGAAGGTGCCCATATTTTCGACTCGACCCTATAGTTAATCAATATATTTTCAAAATAGAGGAATTACGTACTACTAAGTAATTAATAAAATAGAACTTCAAAGAACGTAATCTCTCGTAAGTCACTCCAAAATATTGTTAAGTTTCTTCTTTACAAAATTAACATGTTAACAACATTTTTAATTATTAAAGAATAAAGAACATACCTCATTCATAACTATGATGTAGTCAGCAGCCTTTAAGAAATGTATCTGATGCGTGACAAGAACTCTTGTACATCCACGTAGGTAGCCATTAATACATCCATCGAATAACTGCCGCCCAACATTTGCGTCCACCGCAGACAATGGGTCATCCAATAAGTATATATCGGACTGTAAATATTAATATAAATGAATTCCTCGAGTAATGTTATAAATATTTAATACTTTGTCATATCTTATTAATTCCTTAAGACATGTTATTCTTTTACACGCTAAACTATTTTCAATTCGTCGGAATTATAATAAGCATTGTTATTGGATTTTACGGAAGATAAAGTGGCTTATATATAACCTATATCTAGTTTGCAAGTCAAGACTCGATATGTATATATTTTAAAGTAAAATTAATACTAAAGTGAATAGGATCCTGGGGGCCTACCCAAGTTACTTATCGACAATCACTAACGCAAATAGAAATTTATCACGCAATATAGCACTCAGATATGTCATCTCCATACATTTTTTCGTTTTCTATTTGCGTTAGTGATTGTCGATAAGCAACTTGGGTAGGCCCCCTGTATATTATGTGGAAAAATGTATTAAACACCAAATTGCACAGTGTATTGAAGAAACTCTCATAACTCAGCATTGATAGATGCAACGATAATGAATGACTTTTTGCATTGTCTCAGTAAATGAAACACTTTAGCTAGAAAAAAATCATATTAGCTTTTTTGTTGACACATTGACGTCTAGAATAGTAATGTTTTCTCTTTTAATACTGAGCTTCATTGTAAGTCTAACAAATAAACCTTATAAAAAGTACGAACTCTGCCCTCATGTTATGAGCGGCCTGTTTACTACAAATATTAAATCAATTTACTTCTCTGTAGACGGAGCGAGCCAAATTGATTCTGGCGCGCTGACCTCCCGAGAGGGATACACCCCTTTCCCCCACTAGGGTTTGGTCGCTATACGGGAATTGTTTGAAATCCTTCTCCAGTGCACAAGCTCTGCAGACCTGCCAATAGAATGCTAATAATGTTACTTCTCTGCCGATAAACAACATAATTGTAACAATTATTTGAAGGTGACTGTCAAAATCATACTTTTTTTTTCTCAAACTGACTACGCTGTTGACCTAGCAAGGTCTTAACAGCTTCACCGGACTACTAAGGCGAGCGCTTAATGCACTCAGCCGAAAAAAACCATACGTATAGATGAAAGTTTTCTTCGCGATCTCACTGTCGCTTTATGGATTAAATGAGATATTAGATTAGATTCTTGTAGGCGGTAGAGCCACGCTGATATTCTGATGATTACTGGCTTCAGCATGAATGGGACGGCTCGCCCGGGGTTGTACCACCCTCTCACAGAAAACTGACGTGAAGGAACAGTGCTTGCATTGTTACGTTTCGTTCGGGGAGTGAGAGCGCCGGAAGCCCGCTTCTGCTCACCTTCCCACTCTCCTCTTACCTTCCTCCCTCCCCTCCCTCCCCTCCCCCAACAAAGGCTAGTAACGCCCTGGCGACTCTCCTAGTGTTGCAAGTATCTATGGACGGTGGTGATCACTTAACATTAGGTGACGTTTGCCTTCTATGATAAAAAAAATTAGAGACGAATAAGTCAACCACTGTTAAATCCAAATATACTCATACGTAAACAAATATAGCTTTAAACAATTTAAGATTCGTTAAATTAATAAAGTTCTAATTAGTTCTTTGTAGAACTTGTCAAAAAATAATTCAAGTACATAAACGTAATAAACTTATCTACAATATATATGTATATAGCACAGAATGCAAGCAGAAATAATACAGACCCTCTTATATTTTTCCGGTTCAAATGGCAAACCGAAAAGTATATTTTCACGAACGGTGCTGGGGAATAGCCATGCCTCTTGGCAAGCGTACGAGATCCTTCCATATATTGAAAGGGTGCCGGAGGCCGCGGGCAATTCTTTTAGTAATAATTGCAATATTGAAGACTGAAAATAGAGAATAAATATATGATAACATTTTATCTTTACTAATGTTACTCGTACTTATATACTTCTTTACTGATATCTCTTTACTGAAGGCAAAAGTTTCTTCTAAATCTTATACCTTTAAACGAGCAATTCTTGTATATTTTTATATCTGTATATATTCAGGATCTCGGAAACGGCTATTTCCGTAAAACTTAATATGTAGGTAGTTTCGGAGACGATAAATCGATCTAGCTAGATTTTATTCATAGAAAACTTTTTAACTGAGTTTTCAGGCAATCAAAAAATATAGCTAGAATATAAAGATAAATGTCGCCGCCGCTGTCAAAACAAAAGTAGCTCAGATGGAAATCGGTTGCTTCAAAATCCGTGTAATCCTAGTTCGAATCCTGGTGACAGCAGAAGAGATATGTCTTTTTAATTTAAAATAAAATGTTAGTTTTTATAAGGCAAACCTAATAGTTTATTTTGATTTAAAAATATTTTTTAAAGAACCGAGCGAGGCTCAGTCGCCCAGGTACTATATTATTATGAATGAAGCAGCACCGAACTGTGAAGCATGCTTGAATTAATCATCTTACAACACAAGTATTGATAAAATATTAGTGAAATTATAAGGACTAGGATGTAATTTATGTGCATTAAATTTTATAAATAGCTTTACTGTTTCCAGTGAGCGGTAATGGCTTAGTTTAATAAAGTGTTCAGAAATTGCGTCGATTGATGGAGTATTCATATCTTTCCTTTTAAAGGAAAAAAAGCAAAAAACGCGACGCCTTGGAGATGTGAAACATCAAAACAGTCCTGTATGCGTTACATACATAAAAGAATAGATTACGACAGGAATCAGCTATATCTTATTGAAATAATAAAGTATTACAATTTGTTCCATAAAATAATGACTATTTATGTATTACATAAATACTCATTTTATTTTAAATAGAACAGTTCTGTATGAGCTACATACATTAAAGAATAGATAATATAAAGATAAAGCATTACAAATTTGTTCCATAAAATAATCACTGTTTATTTACTTTATTACATAAAGGTTAATTTTATTTTAAATACAAAAATTCAACTAGGCGCGGTATGTCTGACGGCATTGTCAAAGGGCGGCTAGGCCATCGGCGCTTGCCGCTTATCAGTAGTAGAACGATTAACCGACAAAACAGTTTGAATCTTATGGTTATACATATAGGTTTGCAAATATTTTTGAGTATTTCGTTAATTGTGCAAAGCTCGTGTTTCACGTCGCCACGCCAACTATCAGGTTTGCTCTCCGCCTATAGAGTTTTACATCAAAAATCGTGATGAAGTCATAACATGCCGATAAAGCGTTTTCTAAGTTCACCTGGCTAGTTATAAGGTGATAACCTTCCAGTTGAAAATGTATCTACAGGCACAGATTGGTGTGTTTCAACAGTTACACTCTAGTACCAGTCTCCCCTACATTTAATATGAGCACCATCTTAATCCACATCAACATTCAACATCAGAAAAGATTGCTGTCAAATACCGAAATACCAAATACGGAAAACTACCCCAAATCATGACAGATATCGCAAAATTCCTAGGTATTGACCTAAGTGAACGCGATTTCCAATTTATCACACGTATACGACAAAAAAATCCTGCTGTCACATTTAGGAAGCCAAAAATTGTTAAATTGAGCTCTGTCTTGAAGAAAGAGGAATTTCTTACTAAAGTTCGTAAGCAAAGAGGTCTAACCAGCAGTGATATTGGTATTCCGGGAGACGCTCACAAAATTTTTATAAATGACCACCTGACACATCTAAATAAAGTGCTTTTAAAAAACACGCGTAATGTGTGTAAGAAACTGGGGTTTCAGTACGTATGGACAAGAATTTCGAAAATTTATATAAGGAAAAACGACTGTTCTCCTGCCATTCGCATCCACAGCGAAGAACACCTTGCCACGATAAGCGAAGACGCCTTCAAACATACTACAAAGACTCCAAGTGGCCTGGACACAACGTAGATATATATAACAACGTATCACTTCATGTATTTTTAATTAATTTTAACTATGTTATGAATATGCTAGCTTTAGAAACCTTAACAAGTTTTTTAACTTCACATAAAATAAGTTCTTATCCACAACACATCATTCAAAATTCCACTTTACACATACACATATTTGTTCTTGTTTGTAAAAAAAAATCGAATATAATAATTATTTTGATTACTTTTTATATTTTGCTTTGGATCATGCTTTTGGAAATTTTAATAGTAGTATTACATATCCTCTATGATGAGTTCCAGTAATCTTTCCATCTATTTTCAAAACGCACGGAGCATACGTGGCAAGACAACAATTTCGGTTAGGTTTGCTAAATCAACATCATGATGTTGTTGCAATTTGCGAGACTTGGCTTAAGCCTGGTGTATATGATTCTGAGCTCTCTGACGCACATTACGATGTTCATCAGTGCGATCGTATAACTAATAACAGAGAATTAGGACGCAATATAGGTGCTAGAGAACAAGTAGGGGGCGGACTTATGATACTGACACGTCGTGAGCTTGGTGCAATTTGTATCTATCCAGATGATGCTAAAAACGCTGAACACTGTGAATTACTGCATTTAAAAATTATATCACATAACATGAGGACTATTAGAAATCTTCACATTATCTGTGTTTACTTACCAGGATCCGGACCCTCGCATGATGAGTTATTAAAATCTCTTATTTCTTATCTAAATTGTTGTCGACTGATGATTAATAATGATTATCTGTTATTGCTAGGTGATTTCAATTTGCCTCACATTACATGGCATATTGATAACATTAGCGGCGATTCTTTGGCTTTAGGTAATTTAAGTGATAGTCAGTTACAATTTACAGAGCTTCTATCAGAATGGGAATTGAATCAATTTAATAATATTTACAATGATAATAACCGTTTACTGGATTTAGTATTTTGTAACAGATATAGAGGTACGGCGTTCTGACTTATCAATAACTAAAGAAGATATGCCCCACCATCCTGCTTTGATGTTAGAATTTACTAACATTAACATTAAATCTTTAAAAATGATACCAACAATCACATATAAATACAAAAATGCTAACTATGACGAAATTAATAGATACTTGAATTCATTTCAATGGGAACATGATTTCAGTAACAATACAATTGATAACGCAGTCACAACTCTTTATAGCAGATTGAATACAGCAATTGCAAGATACGTACCAACATACAAAAGTTTTCCAAAAAAATTTCCTCTATGGTATTCTAAGTCTCTAATGCATATTGCCAATGAAAAGTCAAAGTTTCCTAAAAAATGGAAAAAATATGGAATACCAGCTGATTATGACACATTTTCTCTTCTGAGAAGAAGGTTTAAAAGGATTCAGGCCTCTTGTTGGAAAAGGTATATCAGGGAAAGTGAAGCAGCCATCCAAAAGAAACCTACAAGATTCTGGCAGTATGTGAAAAATTTAAAACATGCTTCATCTGTTCCCACTTATATTGAATACGGTTTAAAAACAGCCTGTGATGGTAGCAACATATGTAATTTGTTTTCGGATTTTTTTCAAAGCCTATACACTAATGATATACCTCAGCCACGAGTAGGCAATTTATGTGATGCTGATTCTCTGAGCAATATTGGTCATTTGAGTATAACCGAAGCAGAGGTGGAAAAAGGAATTCGTAGAATCGATAGTAATAAAGGTGCCGGTCCAGATAAAATACCTCCGTACTTAGTGAAAAAATGCATAAATTCCTTAGTTGTTCCCTTAACGTCTTTATTTAATATGTCCTTAAGCTCAGGTATCTTTCCTAGTTTATGGAAGGACGCTTACGTGGTACCTATACATAAATGTGGTTCTAGGAGTAACGTAGAAAATTATCGGCCAGTATCGATATTGTCTATTTTCAGTAAGTTATTTGAAAAATTGATACACAACCACATATAAAATTCGATATCTTTGTCTATTCCATCGGAACAGCACGGGGTTATGAGAAAGAAATCAACTGTATCCAATCTAGCAGTTTTTTCAGACTACGTCGCTACTGCTATGGATCAAGGTTATCAGGTCGACGTCATGTACACGGATTACTCTAAATGTTTTGATCGTATCAACCACGACATTCTTTTGCTTAAGCTGGCCAAGATAGGTATACACGGTGATCTCTTAAGATGGTTTAAATCCTATATACATAATAGAAATCAAGCGGCTCGGATAGGCACATACGTATCTGGGTTTCAATCTATTCCCTCAGGTATACCAACAGGATCACATTTGGGTCCACTGCTATTCAATATATATGTATACGATATATCCTCCTGCTTTTCCTTCACTAGATACCTAATGTAATGTTATAACATATTCTAGAAAACATCAACCTATAAATTATTGTTATACACTTAACACTTTACCAATCCAGAGAGTTTCTGTTATTCGAGACTTGGGGGTGATGATGGATTCTAAACTGCTCTTTAGGTATCATTACGGTTACATACGCCAGAAGGCTTTAAAAATGTTTGGTTTTATTTGTAGGGTTGCGAAATCTTTTGTAACTTTAAGCTCTTTTAAAACATTATACTTCGCTTATATACGGAGTCATCTTGTGTATGCTTCGCCAATATGGTCGCCAGAATATATAACACACAAGTCTGAACTGGAAAAAATTCAAATAAAGTATCTGAGATACTTAAATTTCAAACTGAATAAAGAACATGATACTTATTCAAATAGTTTGGATTATTATAACTTATCATAATTATCGGACCGACGAATTATTTTTGATATTAAATTCTTATATGATATTTTAAACTTTTATATAGATTGTCCCGAACTTTTAAATAGGATTCCTTTTAAAATACCCACGAAAACGACTCGAAACCCGCAGTGTTTGCACCACAAGCAGTCAAACACAATTACGCTAAGAATTCTGTTTTACAGAGATGCCGTAATGTGTATGATATGGCACTTCCATCATATTGATTTATTCGAGAATAAACGGAACATTTTCATCCAGAAACTGAATTCCAAAGCAAAATAATATTGGTAAAACAGAGTATCGAACAGGAACATCATATACACTACACATATCAGATACACTTACACATAAATTCACAGACTACACAAAAACACTTAACACCCCAGTCACAGTCATACCTTTTACCATAGCATATAGTTACTATATTAAATTGTAATAATTATTAATTTATAATTGGCACCACATGTTTGTAAATGTTAATATTAATTATGTTTTAAATGTGCTGTTAAGTAATATGTGACAAATAAATAAATAATAATAAATAAATAAATACCTATAATGTGTAAAAAAACCTAAGTACTGTCATATACGTATTTTCCTTCTCCATTATCCTATATCATCTGTCATATATTTTATACATATATCATTCACTACCTAAGTCTTTCTTTAGTCTCGTATACACATGTTCGCGTATTTACCACTATTCTGGCTATACAATTTTCGTTACTTTTCATTGTATGCCCTTACCATGTTAACCTAACACTCCTTAACCTCTCTATCATTGGCGATATTTTTATATTTCCTCAGATTTACTAATTTCAAATCTTACCCACCTGGCTTACACCACATAATCATCTAGGTATAAAACTAGTAACATTTAGGAGATAGTTATATTTTTCTTACCTTTCCAGAACCAACGGGTCCTATGATAGCGCAAAGCTTCCCTTTTCGTAAACGCATAGAGATATTTTTGAGAGCCAAGAAATTAGGATCACCAGTCCAACTCGCAGACACATCACGGACCATTACTGCTGTGTCATCATGGTGTGATAAACTCCGCATAAACTTAGAATTTTTTCTTTTTATGTTACCTGCATAATGTAAATACAGTATTATTAAACAGTAATCATTTCATTTAGAACGTAAGCTAAAAAAAATAGTGCGTGGAGTCCCTCCGCGCGGAAGAAGTAAAACTTCGCAATGTGGAAATGAAAATAGAAAGGGGTAGAAATTAATTTTTAGTGAAATAGCGCTGAACGTTTAACGCAACATTGCTTTCATACCCCCTCCATGGAAGCGTTAAACGTTTAACGCAACCTTTTTGGAAGTTTTACAAGTTTCACTTCAATAAATAATTAGCACGGGTCAGCTTATTATCAATATACTGTCTAAATTTAACATTATATAATAAATTTTACGCTTGTTAAAAATTAGTCAAAATCTGAATAAATATCTCTCTTTATTATACTATTATTTTAATCGATTGGATGTCTGATTATCATATAATTAATAATTCCATGACATCAAAATCCCCATTTTCGTGTTTGTGTACTTATGTTAACATAAAATAATTTTCGTAATTTTATAATATATACCTGATAATCTAACTACCTAATATTTGAATAAGTATCGGTGGAGGTACCCATTAATAAGAGATAATTTAGCGTGTAGACAAATACGTATTAGTATTTAAATTAATACAAATGACGACCTCGACAAGTTAACATAATAAGGAATTTATATTTCAACAATAATCTCATGTTTTATATTATAACATATCTCAGTCTGAATAGGTACTGCTATGTAGAAAAACTACTATGAAGCTATCAATATACATACATATATAGGTACGATACAAATACATAACCTAAAAACCAAATTTATAAAGACTCCTATGTGTACAATAGACAAACATTTTGTACATAAATCTTAGCAATAATTTTGAATGTATTTTATAATTAGACGGGATATGGATTATGGCCGAAGGCTTTAAATATATAATAATTACCTGTAAGCGAATAATTAATAATTAAATGTAGTTATATATCTCATACTTAAACTTTATACATTAGTATTTGCTAAACGTTTTGGGATAAACCACATCCTTAGGTTATCCTCTATCTACTATTTATACTTAATCCTATATCCTCACTATACTATAGGTGAAAAAATTCTTTATAAAGGCGAAAGTAAGTTAGTTTGTTACGCTTTAATATCTTAACTTCTTAATCAATATCATTAAATTTTGTATGCACAAGAAGTGTATGGAAAATTACATAGCGTACATTTTAAAGACAAATATTGTACTATCAAATTTAGAGAGTTGCGAATTAAACCGCTAGCAAAAGGTAGTATATAATAAACTTAACAACAAAAATTAATTTCAAGATTTTTTAAACAGAATACAAAAATTACATAGATAATTAAGGAAGATTTTTTGCTTACATTTTTTATAGTGTCCATACCAGAAATAACGTGCAAATGATGATCATAAAGCTTATCGAATTGTTGCATTAAGAGCGTTTGAGATAATTAACTAATAAAAACGAATATACATATACATTCCAAGGTAAATCAAGATTTGGTGATTCTACATTTGATAACACGAAACAAATATTATTTAAGCGTACTTACCGTAACCGTTTTGATTGTTAATTGGCTGATCAGATTTCTGATGATAAGAAAGTGGTCGTACCGAAGTATCTGCCGAGCTAAAACTTCCCGATACATTTCTGAATAAAGTGGACGTCGGCACCAACGAAGCCTCGGGCATTAAATCTGTTCGGTCCTCTACGAAAAAACAAAATTATAATTGACTTCTTCCTTATTCTTACTAATATTACAAATGCTAAAGGTAGTTAGTTTTGTTTCTAACAATTTCACGAATTCACTCTTAACCTATCATTATGAAATTTTGAATAGACTTTATTAGAAACATAGAAAGGGGGAAGCATAGACGTGCATTTTAATAAAAAAAACTGTTCCCAAGAGGTAAGTGAAGTCTACATTAACTTAACCCTAACTGCGTGAAAAAGCTAGTATTTGATATTTACAATTATAACACATAAAAATAGAAAGAGATAAAAATCGAGCCGTCACGGAACGCCTGGCAGATGTGAACCATTAAGATTTTTCGAATCAAACGAATCTCAAATGACACTATTATAGATATGCAAGCTCAGTGCGGCAAAAGAGATTACGCACAGTTACTTGCGCATACCATCGTCGCGTCGTCGCCACGCCAACAATCAGGTTTACCCGCGCCTATAGATGTCTCACATCAATAAAAGAAATGTGAAATTACGTAGAACGCCTGGCAGATGTGAAACATCGAAATTATTTATACAGGTAATATGCATAAAAGTATAGTTTATGACAGGAAATAAGCATGGCATAATCATAAATAAAAATGAAGATTTCTTTCAAGGAAAACATGACTGTTTTAGGTAATAAACATTTGTATTCATTAAAAAAAAAAACAATTCAAAATTACATAGCGTGGTGACACATGCCGTCGCGACGCGTAGCCACGTCAACAGTCGGTCTGATCCGTCGCTATCGATATTTCACAACAAACTCATCCGAGCAACATATATAGTACAGTGTTATAATAAAATTAATATGGTAGGCGTTTTTACATGCCTTTACAAAATACATAATACGAAAACACAACTGTTATAAACTCTTACCTAGTAAGAGGAATTCTTGAACCCTCCTCAATGAGACAAAGAGTTCGGCGGTGAACGATAACACTAATGGCAATATCAAAGTTATATTAATTTGTGCAGCATTCATGAACTGTTGTAAGGGATAAATCTGAAAAACAATTGAAACACATTACAAAAATACTTAATACTAAGTTTTTTACGTTTACTTACGTTATAATATCGTATAAATCGTCTTTAAGGTGAAGTTCGCCTTCTTTTTCTTCAATAACATAGATATATTTTAATATTAACATGCACGATGTCGCGAACAGTTCCTAGATAATTTATTACAATCATTTAGACTATTACAATTTAAATGTGACTAAACTGTTGCATATACAAAATAAGGAAACTGTGTACCACACAATAGTTCCGTAAACAGAAACGATGTTATTTTATTAATAAAATATGCACAAGGGCCGACAGTAAGCATAAATCAAAAGTTTAACACAAACGTAATAAATTTAGTTGTAATGACCGGTGCCAAAAGCTGCTAGGGGCGACCCGGAGTCAATAACCTTCAAAATTAAAAAATATAATAAGCCGTTTTGGTTTGTTCATGCCGTACCCACATTCACTTTTATGCGAGAGTGAAGTCACCTGACGATAATTGACATCATACTTTAACATACGTATATATACGTATGCGTACAGGATTACATATAATTTTGTGTTATTCTGGATAATTGGGTCAAATATTAAGGACCAATTTTTTTTATTGATCTAGAACGAGAATCGAGTTTAGAGTATCCTTCATAAATATCGCTACTGTCTAAACTTTTAACGTTTGCATTTCTAGAGGCATCGAAAAGGACATAAAATACCTTTAACCCAGAAAAAATGTATTGTTTTCGAGGAATAAATCAGATTTACATTGACAGGGTCGGAGTCGCGAACATAAGCTACAAACGATATAATACCGTAACTTTGTCTCGTTACATTAAAAAGAATTGTTTCCATTTCAGACGTGGTGGATATGAAATCTACAACAAATGATAAAATAACTATATAAAAGATAATGTATTCTATCTCATTTTCTCGCAAGTTAAATCCCATAGGTGATATATGTTTGTCTCTCTATAACGTCGTTCTTAAAATTACATGTGTATTCATATTGCATCATAGTAATCACTTATAGCGAACATTAAATAAATTCACATACATATACATATATATATGTGGAAAAAATACCTATTTCAATTAAATACTTACAACGGTGGCACTCATTACATTTCCAAAAAGTATATATGTAAGTATTGTGATGAACAGCGCTGTCCTTTCAGTAAAAATCATAAATCCTATAAACACTGTCCTGAATATAGTTGCCGTTCTTACTTTCTTCAATTCTTCTTTTCTTTTCTCTCCTACTACTTTCTGGAATGGTATCTCCCAAGCGTACATTTTGATCACCTACAAATATTTAACATTTTACACATTGAAACATAGACCTCTAGAAATTGGAGTAAAATTAAAAGTGTGTTATCAAAACCCAACTCTCCATCCCGTATACTCTTTTGAACCTTGATAAAGGAAAAAATGCTTTACTAAAATTATTTATATCTAATTGTTTTTGATCCTTTCTATGTTCTAGCGTCTGGTTACTCTCACCTAATATTTAATGACAATAAAGTCTAAATTGGTAAACACCGTAAACGTAGAAGGGATCTCGAGTGCAAATGATGAAACAAACCTATAGGTTAGGTTATGTAGGTAATATTAAGATAAGTATTAAATAATATCGCATTATCAACTCACTTGAATACCGTTAATAACTTCACTCATGACTTTGATCCTCTCATCAGTTTTCTCTGCAATATAAAATCGGATCTTCCCAAGTAAACGACTGACGAAACCTGAGAATTGGTAATGAGAACACATTTCAATATTTTCGTGTATTAATTAGTACCTAATAATTAAAATTTAACATAATTAAACACGGACTTCTAGTGTACAAGTAAAAAACAATCGGTGTTTCACAAAAAAAATTAAATGCGTATTGAATACTTGCTCTAAAAAGGTTACGTTTTAAGCGCACCGTGCTCGCTGAATGTTCGCCATCTTGCTCATTTGTCCCCATTTGGTTAGGTTAGACGAGACTTGAGAAAAAAGCATGAAGCGAACTTGCCTCGGGCGAGCGCGATGCATTTAATACGAAACCTTTTTATAGCAAGTATTTAATACGTATTTAACTTTTTTGTAATAACACCGATAACATTTACAATAAAAGACATAATTGTTTTTTTTTTTACTTTAGTGTTAAGGAGAGTTTAATTAATAATATATACAAAATTATTTTTTTAAGGATCAAATACTAGGTATGGCTAACTCGGCATATTTTACACCGGTGTGTAAATTACTATCGTACCATATTTCGTGAAAAGCCGTCGTCTAGTCGTTCTCACGTAAATGTCTTCTTTCTTGTGTTTTCTTATAAGATTAATATATATACGAATGCGTTATATATGTAAAACATATATAGCGTCCTAAATATTATACCGATGTATAAACTATTACCATACAACATTTCGTCAAAATCTGTCCAGTAGTTTTTGCGTGACTCCCGTACAAACGACAGATATACAAATTTTTGAAAAACTATGAAATTTTGTTCTCTCATTCATTCTAAACCCCACCAGAGGATTTTTCTTTTAATATTTAATGTACAAATTTCTTCCCGTCAGTCTTTTGTTATATGTATGAATTTTACATGTGTATTTGTGTGTTATATATGGTGATGACAATGTATTGTAAGCATTTATGATAAAAGTGTTTTTGTACTATATATTTCTAAGTGGGTCTATAGACTGATATTATTAAGTGTCGGCTTGTATTTTTTTATATTAAAAATTGTAATAAAATTGTTGTTGTTTGATAAATAGCTTATTCCATATCTTTTTGATATCTTGCTTGATTCTGTATAAAGATACATAGAACATTAATACTAAAGCCTTTTTAATTCGATTATATTTTTTATTAAAACTCATTTAAGCTAAAGAAGTATTAACTTCCTACGTGCGTACATACGCGCACCTACATTTTACTTCTATTTTACGTTATCAAAATTCAAATGATTAAATTTAAATTTACAAATAAACATGATTACCTTGCAGGGGTAAGGCAATAATAATCAAGGCGGCTAAACCGATCAAGGCCGCATAACCCGCCTGAATATAACCTAGGTAGCAAACGGCAGTCAACTGTATTGGAATGATCCAAACGAAATGCAAAAACAGGAACGCTAGGTCGAACCTTTGTAAATCGTTTGACAACAGATTTACGACTTTTCCTGCTGTCGTTTCGCCTAACGAACCGTTGTTCATTCTCATTATCTGTAAAATAAAATAATAGTGATATATTTTTTTTTTATAATCAAAATGTTAATATACTACTTTTTGGCGTGACATCATCTTATAAATATCATTGTCAATGTCACGTTCCGCTTGAGCCGAGCGTGCAAGCGAGAGCGCGGAACAAGCGATAGAGAGGCACCCTCGGTCTAAGCGTTCGGCTTGTGACGCTTGTATCTTTTATATATAGAACAATTCAATTCATAGAAGTATGTAATTTCTCAATAATGTTTCTGATGTTGTTATCATATAAAATTATCGTCCGTGATCCGACTTTACAAATAACCAATTACTTTGTAATTCAGGATTGTAGGTGGTAGAGCCCCACTGAAGCTATTTTTGGTTTCAGCATGAATGGGTCGGCTCCTCCGGGGTAGTACCACCCCTCTCACAGATAACCGACGTGAAATAACAGTGTTTGCATAACAGCACGTGACGCACCAGTTCGTTTGCCTCCTTTGATATAAAAAAAAAAAAGGAGCCCGCATGATTTTCTTGATGGTTCATATATTTCTCACAGTCTCTCAATAATTTTGATTTTTGTGCAGTAAGTACCTGATATAGAGTAGACGTTTTCTTTTATCTTTCACATATAAATTATAAGAGTATCTTTTTTATTTAATGGATTAATATAATTATGAACTATTATAAATCAAAGGACACGTACAAGTATTTATGATCATATTCTTATTAACGCAATCATTTCCTAAATGAAAGTAACCACAAAAAGTTTTTAATATTTTTACATTATTTCTTTTAAATGAATCATTACAATCTAACCAAGCATACATAAACATAATAAATTTGTGAATAAATAAAATAAATTTCTAATTTACCTTTCGAAACATCAGAGAACTCGTAGCAACTCTTAATTTCATTCCAAATTGTTGACAAAAGAGATTCCCGTGGTGGTTTAAATAAGCTGCCAGCCAGTTAGCTAGAATCATGCTCACTGCATAGTACATTGCAACCTCTTGAGTAATCGGTGCGTCCACTGACCAATATGTTAAAAGCTGTGCGAACAGTAGCGGCGTAGTCGTCCTATTGATTACACAAAAAAAAATGTTGTACTGGCTAATACTTTACCAAATTTTAAACTAGGAAAAACATAGGTACTAAATTTGCATCATGAATACGAGCAGGACCACAGGTCTCTTCTCAAAGGAAGGTATGGCCATTATCACCACGCCAGGTTACAACATATTGCTTGGACTGTTGCCTAGTTCATGCAATTCGCGACCTAAATGAGCTAACCTGAGCCTAATACGTTGATCAGATATGTATACCAAGCATATATGTTAACTTTTATATGCATTTCGTGTCGGATTTTTTTTTCTGTAATGATTCAGTTCGATAGGGGAAAATAAAACCCTTCCACTTTTATGTGTAAGCATGTATACGTGCACGTGTGTGAAGGTGATATGTGTAATGTTGTTGCAGTGACGAAAGATTTTGTGTCACTGTATCGCGCGAGCTATAAAGGGCTCCACGCCGACGGAACGGACCTAGGCTTGAGCCGCTGCCGAGGGGGGCCTAGTCTGGTTTACTCTAAAATCTATTTTGCATTATTGTGAAGATTATTTCCACGTAATCATAACCTAGCAACAAATTATTTCAAATTAACAAATAACCAAAGTTTAATTAGTCTGCTAATATAAATTAAGTAATAATAATTAATTGCTGCTAATTATTAAATGCTATTCAATATTCATTTACTCGTATAAGTCAATGTCAACTACTGGCTTATGAAGTGACGTCACCTTGCATGTTGTAATTAAGTTCCAATTTACGTAACTTATAATTGAATTTTTCTTTAAAAAGTACAATATACCTCTCAGTAATGTTCTTAATATAACTTGAACTAAGTCTGTTGAAGATGTTAAGACCTTACTAGGTCAATAGGGTAGTCAGATCGAGAAAAAAAAAACAAAATTATTCATTACAATTGTGGGGGCAAGTTCGCCGTTGTGAAGTAGCATGTGCTTTTTGTACCTACTTAACAATATTAGATATCATTCTGTGTATTCCACTCATACAAATCTCATCGAAATTGGTTGCAATTGAATATTCTTCTATTACATTTCACGATTTATATTGTAACGTGTACAGTAACGAGCAATTGTACTGTACATACTAAAATCTAAATAAAAAATATTATATTGGGAATTATGACGACCGATCTAAATTAGTCATCGGCTTATTCGATCACTCCAGGTCAATAAATGAAAAGGCAGCCACCGGTTTTTCAGATTAATTTCGACTTCTCTTATCAACTTGACTCAGAGCATTTTGGCTGCGATATGGATATAGTAAAAGACCACCATAATTTAAATACTAGAAGCAGCAACAAATTGGTCATTACATGCTTCCATTACTCACAAAACAGATTTTTTTAGGTAATAGGGTTAGGTTTTATAACAAAGTCCCAAAACATATTACCGATTTGCCGGATAATAAGTTCTAGTCTTATGTCACGCGGGTCTTCTATACTAATCTATACTAATATTATAAAGAGGTAAAGTTTGTGAGTTTGTGACGTTGTGGCGTTGTAGGGGGTAATCTCAGGAACTACTGGTCCGATTTGAATAATTCTTTCAGTGTTATTTAGCTCATTCGTCTAGAATGATTATAGGGTATATATCATCACGCTAAGGCCATTAGGAGCGGAGCACAGATGAAAAATGTTTCAAAATCGGGATGTTTTATCATTTTAAGAGCTTCTGCGGCGTGTTAGCGTTAGGCCAAAGTACTTGTTTCACGCGAACGAAGTCGCGGGCATAGGCTAGTACTATATATAAAGGTTATTATAGGGTGGATCAATATATGAACGATTGTGACTTCTGGAAATGACGTCCCTCACTGTGCGTCCACTAATAACGAATGTAATTATTTATGTTTTGTAATATGTTATGTTTATGTTTTGTAAATATTATATAACACGAAAAGATAAACCCGGTCGTTTCTTGCCGTTTATTCTCGACGACTGCATTGTTTTCCGAACCGGTGGTAGCTTTGACGTCCATGAGCGCCTTCTCAGGGCCTAAATTGAATAAAGGATGTTTTGATTTGATTTTGATTCTGATTATAATCCTGAGTCTGATTCTCATTTAGATTTGATTTGATATAAGATTTCTTCGTAGCACTAAACGTCTCCATTCGTACGATTGTAGCAGCTGTGTAAACCTCCACACAGAATGTACGTGACCAAGGATTTTCTGTACAATGAAATAGTCGACAGCGCAATTTAGAAAACTGTAGATGTGCCCACAGTTATACACACGTTAGTTAATATTTGTTCTAGTATATAAAGCGCTATCTAGTGGCCAAATGTATAAAAAATAAATCGCTAAAATGTTCTCTGTATTCAAGTATCTAAGAATATTATTTTCCTGACGCGACACGCCAAAATAACCATGAAACTATTTTCCAAGAAAAAAATACTTTGGTGGGCCAACTCTCATGGCGATTGGCCATATATTGTAGTCCGGTGAAGCCATTATGCGTAGTCAGTTCGAAAAAAAAAAAAAAACAATTGGCCAAATTATGTTTATCGATCGTAGACATACTGACATTCATTTTTGTATATGTGCAATAATTAATCATATCGAATAATCTAGATACATTTTCCCTATAATCTAAATGTGAATTCATGTTTCACTTTCGCGCTTTTTACATTTCGCTACTAGATGGCGCTGCAGTAATTAAACAAATATTAACAAACGTGATATCAGGATGTCAATGATTTATTTTGTATTTTCCTGTAATGTGATATTTATCATAAACATCGATATCTAATCTCGTAAATGCGTTTGAAATGTTTAACTACTCAACATTATGATGCCCGCTCCCTCGCGACCAGCACTTAAGCTAAGTCCTTAAGATTGTGATATTCTTTTACTTTCCGATTGCTTATTTAGTAATTACAAATAATCATATAAAAATCGATTAATTAAACATATAATCGAGTCACAAACATAAAATTGAAGTTTATGTTATTTCGAAATAAAGTCTTTTTAACCTCATAAGGATTTATATACTGCTACATATATCAGCAATTAGCTGTGCTCACGACTCCGTCTGCATGGAACCTAATTTATAAAAAAAGTGCCAAATAATTTCATCTGAGTGAATTAAGACCATTTACTTGTTTACTTTTCTCACGTACTTAAATCGCTTCGTCATTAAAATTACAATAACTTTTGATAGAGTCAACCGATATTGATCAAACAAGACTAAATGTAACTCGAGGATATTCTTTATGATTTTCTTAATGAAGTTTTATCATGAACGCAGAACTTTTCTTTTATTTGATTGAAGCTCGACAAAGTGACAGCACTATGCCCGATGTTAAGCATAGTACAATCCTAAAACATCGACAACCACCGAGAGACAGATTATCCATCGCCGGTCGCCGTTGTCATGCCGGCCATAATGACGAAAGTTACCCGGTACTGGATATGCACAGGCTGATCCCAAAACGCGACGCGCAGAAGCGAGTCACTATGACGGGCTTTTTGCCATATACAAGGTGGTTGCGACCTAGTCGGGCTGTAAAACCCTACCACCCCACTATCGTCATTACCTCGTTCGTTGATCAGCAGGGTGCACCACGTTCAGGTGTGGTTGGCTTGGGTGTCTCAAGTCTTAAGATATTACTCGACACCCCTTACACCCCAAAAATTTAGCAGTGATGCGTGTTCAATTAAATAGACAGACAGACAGACAAACGGACATTTTTAAAAATGATTGGAATATAGTTTATCACTTATTCCAAAACACCTACAACAATTTATTTCACAAAAATCTAAATACTACTGACACGTTAGATTTACTTTCTTATTACATTATTAATGCCTAACAAATAATTAAATAAAATGTTACAAAGGCGAATTTATTATAATTACTAAGTCAATGTTAAAGTAATCATTGTAAATATCTTGTCGAAATACTACCGGTGCTATTACAAAAAAAAAAAAACTTTTCAACAAAAAATTAAACCGTCGAAAAAACTGAAAAGCAAAAAATAATAAACCTTTTACTTTATTAATTTTCATAACTAAGTTCTTAAAGTAATGTAAGTATACCTAAGTGATTTATGCTCGGCAGCGAGCAGGCGTGGCGAGTAATGGCCTCCGTTTGCGAGGGCCCGCCAGGTAGACCCGCTAAGTGGCCCTCTCCGCCAACGAAAGCGGGAGGAGGCGGTGCTTTGCCCAACTCCTCCCGCTACCGTAGCTGGACCTTAGGGGATGCTGTAGGGGGGCTCATCCCTGTACAGGTCCGGCGGACGACGGGAGGCAGCTGGTGTGTACCCAACTACCTCTCTATAGGTAGGAGTCCGGCGGCCACCTTCCGCCGGGTGGACCGTTGGAACGGCTGTCTAAGGGGAATAGCTTAGAATGATCCCTTGCCACCCCAACACTACGGTCTGTCGGTACACCGTGGGGTTTTAGTCCGTGCAAGCCGTTCATAACCCATCCTCTCCCCCGGGAGGATGGGTACCCATAAGGGATTTCCCCACGTAAAAAAAAAGGACTGACGCCATCTTAGATATATGCGTTGATAACGTACGCTGCTCCAATTATCGCTATCTTTATTGTGCTCCCAGTACTGCACTAAACTTTAGCTATACACATATTATTTTTATAGCAATAAATCGGTTTAAATATTGAGTAAATAACTGAATTAGCCTGAAAGATAAAATTTGTACTGAATATGTCTTTCAATAATAATTCCATTTTAATAACGTTTCAAAGTTAGTGAAAAAAAAACATCCTAAAATTATTTAAAAATCAACATTTTTGTCTGTAAAGGTACGATATGCACAAATAAACGCAACGTTTACCGGCTGCCATGTAGCTCGGACGTAGTCCGGATGAATATAATATATAAAGCTGGCTTGATGGATTCTTTCCGCTATGACCTCTACTTATGGAGGCAATTTTACCAATTTCAAGTGTGATAAATACACGTCATGAATTTAATGCCAAATATTCAGTGTAACAACGTAGAATAATCTACAATAGAAACATATCAACATAGATAAATTACCTAAAGGTGATAGGCACTATGTCGTGAGTGGAACAAGGATTATTTATAAAAATATATGGGAAATATATTTAAAATTTGTTTTCGCAATAGTTTCTAACTCTTAGACAATAGCTACAAGCAAGTGATAGTTGACGCTTCGACGCAATGTTTGACGCTTCGACACGGTGTTCATATATTTTTCTTCAATACAATGGAGTATAAAAAGGATTTAATACAAGTGAAGATAGTAATGATAAAGTGAGTTGTAGAGACATTTATTTAGTTTTATGTAGATTAGTTTTTATCTTAATTGAACCCGGTAGATAATGCTACGAACGGGTTCTAGGCTAATTTTAAAAAAATCACATATAATCTGGGTGTATGTTTGAGTGAGCCCGTGGATAGTTTGGATTCACAATTGGAAGCGGTAGTTGTGGCTGCTATCGGGTACCAGTTATATTAATTTTTTTCGCGTTTAAAAATACAATTAAAACCAATGATAACCAATTTGGTGCAGATGAAGTTGCACGGGTCAGCTAGTATATAATAAGTTAATGTCAGCGAGACTACAACCCGAACGGGCACCCACATTACCGCTGGAGATTTTACATTGCATTTTTAATTTGATTTAGTTATATGTTTGAATTTAAAGTAATTTAGTTCATTGAATTATTTGTAGAAGTCGGTGCCTTTGTACCTATATATGTAGATGATATGATTTTCGGTTGACACCGACTTCCAATACATCTCTAGGTAGCACACATAACCACATGTTTGATTTAATTTGGTTAATTTGATAAACTATTTCTTTTCCGCTTTTTAGTGCCTTATGGTTTTTGATTAATATTGAAGTCGGTTAATTCTCTTTATTTGAAAATTTATTTTAATTCGCACGTCTAACCTAACCAAACCAAAGCGAGACAAAAGAGCAAGATGGCGAACATTCAGCGAACGCGGTGTATTTAAAACGTAACCTTTTATAGCAAGTATTCAAGACGTATTTAACTTTTATGTAATGTTACGTCCGGTTAATTAAAGGTGTGACAAATTTTTTGCCTTTTTTTTTAAATAACCTACAGAATCTTTACAATACCAAAAAACAAAATAAACAAAAAACAGTAAAATTACAGAACATAGACATGCTGAAGCGCGAACCAGTGTTCAGTTATTGAATTCAAATCAGGTATATTACACTGAAGTCAGAGTACTCAGAGTAGTGGTAGAGCCAAGCCGAAGCCATTATTGTTTTCAGCACTAATGGGTCGGCTCGTTCGGGGAAGCACCACCCTCTCACAGAAAACCAACGTGAAGTAACAGTGCTTGCATTGTTGCGTTTCGTTCGGTCAATGAGAGAGCCGGAGACCCACCTACCTTCCCCATCCTCTTCCCCTTCCTCCTTCCCATTCTGCCTATACCCACCCTCCTCCTAAACACAGGCTGGCAACGCACTTGCGACTCCCCTGGTGTTGCAAGTGTCTATGGACGGCGGTGATCACTTAACATCAGGTCACCCATCTGTTCGTTTGCCTCCTATGACATAAAAAAATAGACCACGATCAATATTAATGTTAAATTTATTATCACTCAAGATAATTGCATATGGATGTGGAATTGCGGAAATCAGCCCCTGAAATCTAACTTAATCTTATAAAAATACTAATAAACTTTATAAGCTAGCGATTGCCAAATCTCACCTGATAAGTGACGGTGTAAAGAAAAACGATAACACGTTATGCTTAAAAATGCTTCGTCACAACCAAAGTTAACTAAAAATCTAATATAAAAATCTTGCCAAATTAAAAAGGCAACGGTTAATTACAAATTATTAAAAGCAGAGATTAAATATTTACAATTACACAAATTTTAACGGTCTTAGTAAACTGTGTTGGTAATTGCATTATTGCGAAACTCAATAGGGGGGTGTAAGGGGTGTCGAGTAACATCTTAAGACTTGAGACACCCAAGCCAACCTCACCTGCACGTGGTGCACCCTGCTGAATGACGAACGAGGCAATGGCGAAAGCGGGGTGGTAGGGTTTTACAGCCCGACTGGGTCGCAACCACCATGCATATGGCGAAAAAGCCCGTCATAGTGACTCGCTACTGCGCGTCGCGTTTTGGGATCAGCCTTTGCATATCCAGTACCGGGTGACTTTCGTCATTATGGCCGGCATGACAGCGACGACCGGCGATGGATAATCTGTCTCTCGGTTGTTGTCGATGTTTTTGGATTGTACTATGCTTAACATCAGGAATAGAACAGTCACTATGTCGTGCTTCAATAAAAAAAAATAACGAATAGTAAACAAATATGAGAAATTATATTATTGTATTTTTTACGAATATAATTTTAATATTTTATGGAAATCTAATGGCCGTAAAGTTCAGTTTTATACACATGCGTATGTCACGCTAATAGTGTTTATGATACAACTACATATACAGTATCTAAATAATAACCTAGTGATGGACCTGTAAGACGTTGAACTAATATGTACGTGACGGCAATATGGCTATTGATAGTGATTAATGGCATATTAATTGTTATTTTTAAACCTCACTGCTATTAAATATAATAAACACGCTATTGCTACCGAACTAAATATAATATTTTTGAAGTTATACTTATTTTGGCACATTAGGAAAAGATGACGATCGTAAATTTTTACAATGCGTGCGCACTCCGTCACGAAAAATCGACAGCCTGAAGTTATTATGATGCGCGCGCACACCGTCACGAAAAACTGAAACCCTGAAGTTAGCTATAGTCAACATTTTGTTTCTTTGTATTTGTTGTTTGTATTTCTTTGTATTAAAACTTTCAATGTATTAAATACCTTTTTTCTATTGTTAGTGTTGTTTTTTCTACAAACGTAGAATAAGGCGAAAGATAGAATTTTTGAAAAGATTTTTATATTGTTACGCCAAAGATGTATAACTTCTAACGCGTGTACATAAGTACACACACACTTTTTTTCTGCAGACTCTTGGAACGCATCTTGTTTTGATGTCGCTAATTCTATTAATCTAGTTAAAAGCATTTTATTTGAACAACTATTATTAGTCTACTCAAGTATTAAATATAATTAGAGATGAGCCCATTATGACTTTGGCTGAATAGAAGATTAGTCGGCGGGTAAAAAGCCCGACCAGTTGGCCGACTAATCGGCCGGCTGATTACTTTTTGGGAGAATCTGACACTTCGTTTACAGCTGTTTTACGCTGGGCAGCGTAGTCAATTCGAAAAAAAAACGTAACCGCCGCCTACGAGCCTGTTGGAACCTGTTATTACTACGCACTGTTTTTTTTTAGTTTTTCCTTTTGTTCGGGTCAGAGGGGTGATTTTGACTAGTCGGCACATCTCTAATTATTATATAACATTATACTATATTACCTATTTTTCATGGAGATTATCTCCTTTATGGCGGCTTCATTTCTATCTTTTATTGCCATTTTTAAGTTGTAATCCACAATGACCCGCGCCGGTGCGTCCATGGCCCGATGAATGAACCTACTAATTGTGTCGTCAGTCACGTCGGTATATTAGACACAAATTTTGGTGTCTCTGGATATCACCACTATAGCATGTAAAACGATATCGTGAATTTGCATCCTTCTGCCCATTGTTTGCAGAATTACTACCGTTTTAAAGGTTAATCCATAAGATCTATGAATTGTTAAGAGGTGTGATCCTTCCCCTTTTTTATTTACGTGGGGAAGTCCGTTATGGATACGCCACCCTCCCGAGGGAGAGAGTGGGTTATGTCTGACTCGCGCGGACTACAGCCCCACGGTTTACCGTCCGCCGCATTGTAGGGGCAGCTAGGGATCGAACCTGCTGTCAGCCTGAAAAACGGCTCCTGGCGATCCTTCCCTTGCCTCGTAGCCCTTATTTGTCACGGCTTTTTTCTCTACTTGTGTCTGTATTAGGAAGAGAGTATCAAGGCTTCGTGAGGATATTTGTTTCACTACAAATTACCACATTTAGAATATAAGTATAGTATTTTCGTAGCTTTATGATTTCAAAAAATATTCAGTACTACTTTTTCACAATGCGTTCTAAAGGAAGTTTTATACTTATTTTACCGTACGAACTCCAAGTATATATTTTGACTAAAATAAATAATTTCGTATAACTTATAGGTTAAAATTTTGGTTAGAAGGATAATATTTGGGATTTATAATGGAAAACAACATTCCAATCGTCATCGTTTAGTCGTCTTAGATAAACATTAATTACTATCAATTGGTCAAATCTATAAAAGCAAGTCACGTAAGTGTTGCCGAGTCTATTAATCTTTTATTATTATTTAACGCATTCGATAACCCTATCAAATATCGAGCGCCACGTCGAAATAAAATATATAGACAAAATACTCTGAAAACATTTGATATTATTCTAGTATAATATTAATTTATTATATGTCCTTCTCAATCTTTTTGGCCGCTCTGTATATAGCTGTAAGTTCGGGCTACCCATAAAATCATCGATATGTATATAAAAATATTAATTTGCGTTCTACACAGCTATATTCAGAGCGGCCAAAATGTTTGGCCAGGACTGTACTATGTGAAGTGTATTCATGCCAATCCTTATTATAATTATTATAAATGCAAATGTAAGTGTGTTTGTTACTCTTTCATACAATAACTATTGAACCGATTATCGTGAGATTTTGCATAGACTTTAGCAGAAATAAAAAAAATGTGAAAATGGGATTTTGAGAACGACTGGCAGATTTGAAACATCGCAATTATTTTGTACAGGAAAATTGCATAGAAGGCTATTTTTTAAGAGAAATATTACAGACTATTTAACAAACATTTATATTCATTGAATACAAAGATTAGAAATTCAAAGTTATATAGCGTGGCGTCGCGTACATACACATACATCGCATACACGTAGTCATGGGCACAGGAGAGGATATAAGATCTACATTAACGCGAGGCGAAATCGCTAGCAAGAGTTAATATTATAACATAATTAATTGTTAGTGTAAAGGACAAGCAATGGAAGTATTCACCCAAGTGTTGCCACTGAAATGCCATTTTTGACATTGCTTGTAAACACATGCTCTTGTTAATAATCCAAAAAAATCTCTACAAAATATTCTATAACTACTATACACTATGTAATACCCACCATAGTGGTACGTTTGGGTTAATCGCGTTCCGGGAGTAACCGGTGTACCTATATCCAATACTTAAGCAGAATAGTAGGAAACTCTACCAGACCGTTGTTCCTTGTATTTTAATTATTATTTCTGAATATATTTACTATCATGGTCTAGGACTGTTGATAAAATATCGATATATCGAAATATCGATATTTTTATCTTAAAATATCGATATTTTTTAATAATATTTTTTGGGCGATATATCGATATTTTGATATTATAATTTGGATATCGACGGTCGATATTTTTTTATTAATAATCATTTTCTTAACTTTATTCCACCTAGGTTGAATCGATACATTATGTTTTTCTTTTCCAGTCTCCTCAGTCAGATATAATCTCAGAATTCACACCTATTACATATGTTATTTTTACATACTTTATCCATACTTTTTTCGGTTTCCTTTACTTTTATATCTATTCACTTTCATACTTAAAACTATTCTAGTTATAAGTCTTTCATCTCTCTTTATGACATGCCTGTATCATGCTAACCATTATTTCTCAACTTCTCAGTCACTGGTGATGTTTTCAAACTTTATCTGATACGTTTTTATTCTATCACTTCTAGTTACACCATACATCTTAACAATCGCAGCTCTGCCGCGTACAGTTTTTTCCCGTCCGTTTCTTTTGTAACATAACCATTTTATACGCCTTCCCCGTGAGTTACAAGGGCATTCGTGGATCGCATAACCTGAACATCTTTCTCCATGTCGTGCATCCTGCATTTATCCTATTCCTTCCGTTATTGTCTACGCTGCCACGTTTTGGATTAATGAATATGAAGCAGGCTATTAGTAATCGTAGTACCTAGTGAAACAGCTGAACATATGAAGTAAATAGTATTTAAAAAATCTCTTGCTGAAAAATATTCATTACCATCAGCCTGTAAGAGAGCCACTGCAGGGCTACAGACCTTTTCCTGAAAAAAGGTATGGACATAATCACTACACTAGCCCACGGCGTATTGGCAATTTCAAACTCTGAGAAAACCACAATTGTACGTTTTCTCACATATAGTAATACTACCAGAACATTTCTCAGGCTCAGCTTTTCTCACGGGGTTTTCCTTGACCGTCAGACGATACTGTTACCAATTTAAATTAGTAAGTGTACGCGAATTTCGTAAAATTCATTATTACACACCGGGGTTCGAACCAGCAGACATAGAAATGTTATTCTACTAGTGAAACTAGTAGACTACCACTATTTAAAAAACTTGGTATTGATGGACTGAAAAATATTGGTACACATAATTATCTTATTTAGATAAAACAATAATGATGACGATTATCAATATGATTGAATGACATTTGTGCAAGTGGTTCTTTGAACTGTCCTGTTATATTTTAAAACATATATGGTATAAACTGTACAAATATACTGGATTAAAAACTGTAAATCAATGTTAAGCTGAATTACATTTTTTTTACCATAGCCGATATATCGAAATATCGATATTTTTTTCCAATATATCGAGTTCCGATATTGATATTTTCATAAATATCGATATATCGAAAATCCGATATTTTTAAAAATATCAACAGTCCTATCATGGTCTAAAAGAACAAACATTTCTTTTTCGAGCCTCTTACGAAAATATGTTAGCTTATCCTGTTTTAAGAGACTGAATCAAAGCGCACCTCAAAAAAAATTTAAATATAAAAAAAAATCTCAAAATCATCTAAATTCGATTTTTTTTTCAAGGTCATATTTTACGTATACTAATTGTTTACGGAAATTTTGTCGACCGATACCTTTTCGACCAACACGACCACAATGAACGAATCGACAAAGACGACTTAGACAACGAACAGACAAGAGGACAATTGTTTATTTGGGGGCACCTGGCTAATTGAAGTATGTTCGATCGACAGCTGCATGCCATTAAAAGACGGCGACCTTATAAAAGCGCGAGCTAACTGTACTGTGGCGCCATCTCTTAACAACAAACTAAAACATCTTGAACAATTATCTCGAACACTAATAAACAACAAAGAGAATCTAAGTCAAAGTTTGCTCTAAGACTTTGTGCTTGTTGCGCATTAAGCACCTATTTTTTATTGATTTAACACGAGAATGGAACGCAGGGTGTTCTCCATATATATTGCTATTGTCTAGGCTTTCAGCCTATATATACATACTACATATAGGTACACATGAAATATCTATAAGAGCAAGCATAAATTCCTAAGTCTGCCACTAATGCACCGCTTGTATACTTTAATATTTCTATGGATGGTTTTTCAAATAATAATGAGAATTATTATATAATTTCTTATTGTTTCACTTGGCATTCACTTGATTAAAACTGATTAGATACATTTTGATAAAAACATTAGTCTACTAGAAAACTAAAACCTTATTATTTAACAAGACAATTGTCAATAGGTGTATTTTATTAATTGCTTTTAAACTTTTTAATTTGAACAGTTGTTATTACAAAAACCTTAAATACGTATTACATACTTACTTTAAAAAGGTTTCATACTAAATGCACCGCGCTCGTCCGATGCAGGTTCGTGTTATTCTTTTTTCGCAAGCCTAACCTAAGCTAACCAAAGCGAGAAGAAAGAGCAATATGGCAAACGTTCAACCGAGCGCGGTGCATTTAATACGTATTTAACTTTTTTGTAATAAACAACATCTGCGTTTAACTGCCACACCACTATGTTTTTTTTATGACAAACCACAATAATTAAAACGTGCTAGACAATTAATTTAACATATGTTATGTTGTAATTTTTATTACTTAAAGTGATTCCTCTTGAACAAATAAAACAAATTCAATGGATCTGTCCTTTAAAGGTGAGATATCTTGCATTAATAATATGTGATACAGTTCTGACTATGGATTAAGTAAAATAATCAGTATTGGATTTAACTAACATAAACATTACTAATCTGTATATAGATACATAAAATAAGAAAGTAAATTTATGTAAGTAAATTTAATACTTATTCGATTTTCGTGTTTTCGTTCGATTGTTGCAGGTGTCTCGGAATAAGTAATACATTTCAATATTTTTTAGTAATGTCTGACTATCTGTCTGATAAAATCATAAAGTAATATCAAGCCATAGCAAGAGACTCTCTAAAAAAATCTAAATATTGTCAGTCCTGAGTGTCGAAATATGAAGGTAAGTTCATTGATATATTAGAGCACTTACTAAAAATTGTCAACAAGTTAAAGAAACAACAGGGAGTTTAACTTTGAATTGAGTCAATATCAAAGCGACTTGGTGCGCGCGAAAATAAATACGGCTATGATGACAATACTCGTACTATGTAAAATATGAATTATAATTATTTAACGCTAATGATATAGCTGCAATATGATTTTCTTTCACTGCAATACAAATATATTAATACAGTATAAATAAATACATTATAATATAATATAGTGTATATATTAATAGTATAGTTACACTTTGTATGCCGAGTTACTATCAATTTTTATTATATATTTAAACTAGTTACTGCTTGTGTATTCGTCTGCATCGTTTATTGTCTTAACAAAATATTTAATGTACAAAGGAAAAAATATACGCATTACACGCCTACCCCGTTTCTGTATTGAAAGAAAACATACATTGCTAAACGCGCATTATTTATAAAAACGGTAGTTTCTTAAAACTTTAATAACGTTATATTAAAAGAAGATCTTCTATCATTGTATGTATACAGAATATTCATGTAGACAAATATAAAAATTTTTGACGTTCTGTTATATCCCCCGACTGTATAAGCTATTGTGAATAAGTTGCCTAGTCAACACTTTTAAATCAAGACCGATCTTACGAGTTTAGTTTAAGGATTTCTCACTTCAGTTCGGGCCAGACCGCGAAGTCGGTAACAATTATCAAATCTCTCTATATTTCGTGTGTGTAATTAATTAAATGTTTTTTGAGTTTTTCTCATTATAACAGTTTGAAAAACATGTGACAGCCAATTATATCTTTGTACTCGGATCATTTTGTATATGTTTGTGAGTACGCAGTATTCTAGGATATGCGCTTCATGGTAACATTTAACATATAAAATAATAATATTAAAACAAATAATAATATACAACCAAGAAAACCTAAGTTAAAGTTTATTCTGAGACTTTCAAAATATAACTACAAACGTGTAAATAAAATAATAAGCCTACGTACAATCACCGGTGCGAAAAGCTACAATGGGCGACCCGGAGTTAATAAAACTTTCGATAGTAAAACGAGCAATAAACCCTTTGGTTATGTTCCTGAAGTTCTCACATTCCCTTTTAAATGACAATGAAATCACTCGACGGTCATTGACACTGTACTTGAACATAGACGCGTAGAGGATTGTGTATAATTTTTATATTTTTCTAGACAATTAAGTCAAGTATTAAGCACCTATTTTTTAGTTGATTTAAAACGGGAATCGAATTTAGAGTGTCCTCCATAAATATTGCTACTGTCTAAACAGTCACCTGGTATAGCTTTTTGCAAATTAGAACTATAAAAGACAAAAATCCTAACACAAATACTTTCGCATTAGTCTTATAGGCAATAAACGATAACTCAAAGCAATGTTCTTGAAAGAGTTTTAAGTTTTAACTCATTTGCACAGAATACGTAGTTTTTGTGTGTTAAAAAGTATGAATAGAGTAACATAATTGGACGTAAATTAATTTATCATGAAAATGAAATTAACAGTTAGACAAAATTATAAGTTATAGATATACCTTATTGATACGTAGGCTAGTTGCATGATACCTCCTGGTATGAACGACCATCCGAAAGTTTTTATTAACACTTTTTTGAACGACGGTATCCTGCCTGCAGCCCGCGCATTTGCTTCTTCTTGGAGCCAATTCCTAGAAAAGGAAAGATTTTTCACTTCAATATTAACTCTATACATTGTGAGAAGTAATTGCTTATTTTAAATTATAAAGTAATATTATGATATTTAGGTTACATTTTTAGAAATAAAATAATTTAAATGCTCTCCAATTAACAATACAGAATCGAAATAAAGTTACCAATCTTAATGCAATCAAATAAACATAAAGGTTATTTAAAACTAAATAATATTATTCATTATCTTTTTAATCATAATTTATCAAAAATTTTACAAGTTATAAGAAATACAGCAATAAAAGCTTTTTTAATAATGTTTTTTGTACTGATTTCTTAGCTTGTGATTATTTTTATGGTATTTAAAAAAATGTATACGAAGGATTAAAAAAAAACTATTATTTTAATAGTAAACCATACATTTAAGTCTACATTATTTCATCTGAGCTATATCTAAGGTTTAGAACAATTTATGATTGTTCCCTAAATACTATGTGAAATTCATCTTTATTTGTATATATGAGTACGAATATATATTGTTATATTTATTTGTGTATATGTTTAGTAGACTACTAGCGGGCACGGCGGACGTTGTCTTGCCCTCATAATAAGGAAGGCTATGACAAATTATATATCTAAACCTTCCTCGTAAATAACTCTATCTACTGGTGAAAGCCGCATAAAAATCCGTTCGGTAGTTTTGAGTTTATCGCAGACAGACAGACGCGGCAGAGTACTTTATTATATATTATTTAATGAGTTACGAGTTTATATATTATGACATCATATGCTTTATACTTGCATAATAAAACATTTTATCGTTAAATTTTGAAGTCGACACTAACTGCTATTATTTTTTTCCACAATACTGCTTGTTGCTTTAAAAGAAGTTTTGTGGCATTGAAGTCTTTAGTGCACAAGCGATAAATAAAATAATTTATTCATTCATTCAACTCTACAAGAATTCATAAACTCGTTTTACATCTGTTTTAAGCATTGGATTTTATAGATTCAAGTTGATATTAATACCCATTCCTGTCCCATATCAATTTCTGCTTGCAGCTTTGTAAAATAAAAGAAGCATGTCGCACCTGCTGAAGTTTGAACTAACTAAATATCGGTTTAAAGAATTTTATTTGTCAAAGAACATAGTTCACTTATTGATACTTTTAAAACATTAATAATTAGTAATCGTTAAGGTAAAATTATTCAGTGTTAGAAAAAGATTGAAATTGTTTAAGACTATAATCGTATTTACTTTCCTTTATTGTTTTATATTTACACTAGCTGTGCCCTCAACGTTGTCCGCATGAAGCCTTATGAAAAAAACAGCGATTAATAAAGTCTATCATCTGGATGGTTTAAGTTCATTTACTCATCTACTTTTCTCTCGTACTTACTCAGTGTCGTCATTAAAATTACAATAACTTTCGATAGATTGGACCGACTTTAATGAAACAAGGACTAAGTTACTCTCGAAGATATGCTTTATTATTTTGATGAATTGGTTTTTTGTGACCCCAGTACTTTAGCAGTGATGCGTGTTCTTACAGACATACAGACATTTCTAAAAATGATTGAAACATATTTTGTTACGTATTCCTAGGCATTTGCAATAATTTTCTCACGAAAATCGAAATAGTACAAACACTTTATTTAAATTATTATTATATGTAGAGATTTAACATATGCAAGACAAAAGATATGCAAATAAAGACTGAAATATCGCTACAGAAAATATAATAAAATATTTTTGATCTCGCCACCAGAGCACCAGACTATAATTCATGGAAAATTGTGGTAGAATAAAATGAGATTAGACGTAATAAGTGGTCGAGAGAGTCATATTTTTTATTAATTATTCTCTCTGCATTTCCTGCCTTTTTATAAGACTTACCAACAGATTTTTTTTCCAAGAATTAGCATTGGATAACTTAGAGGACATTTTTTTCGAAATTTATAGTTTCATATGATAACTACCGACAGGAGTATACAATAGTTTTATGAGAAATGTGCCAGTATGACGAGAAAGAGACCTTATAAGACTATACCTGTTTAAAACTATTTAAAAGTTATGATAAATGTTAGGTTTTTTTTCTCGAACTGACTGCGCTATTGACCTAGCAAGGTCTTCTACGGACAACGTAAATGTTAGGCATAATGAATTACAATACATCTATATATTAATACGTGAAGCAAAAAAATTGTACCCCTTTTTAACCTATTTGCCGTGAATGGGTGAACTTGAGATTTGGCATAGTTAAATTTATATGGCGGAGAAGTGCAGAAAGCTGTTTATTTCATATAAAATGCATTAGAAGTACATTAAATTTATTAAAATATGCACTACTCACACTACTGCTTGAATTTTACATAACATATACACACATGTAAGTAAAAAAGACACTTTGACAGCCGTCAATAATTACGAAGTTCAAAAGAGGTTGCGAAGGAGGTTACTATGCTCGGCTCTATGTATTTTTTAACTCTTACATTCCAATTACCATTTTTCATCCTACATTCAACAATGGTATTATAAAATTTAACTATTATTGTAATGTTTATTATTTTTTATGGTGAACTCACTTCAAATGATGAATTAATAAAAAATTGAGCCAAATAATACTTTGCATAATCAAAATAAGAATTTTGTTCATGAAAGTAATCCATGACTTAGACCTCCACGGTTAAAATGTTGCAATTCAACCTCGAGTATCAACAAAAAAGAATTTATTTTCAAAAAAGCTAATGATAGTATTAAAAACTTCTTTGTCTTGGATTCACCATTTGATTTTATTGTGCTTCCATAACTTTTCCAAACGATGATACTGAACATATCACTATTTCTCATAATGAACAGAGTACATTTAATTCAATATTACCCAGAAATACCACCCCATGGTGTCGTGTAAAATTAATTGAAAATTGTGTCATGGGTTGCGATAAATTTCTTTATTTTCGTAACGTTATGTTTGGTTAAAATTTTAACTTTACCATGTGGTTTTTGTTTCCAATTTATAATTAATTTTCATTTTCATTTACACATAGATTTTTTTAATGATTATATAATAAAGATCATGGCAAATGGCAAATAACTGAGTAGCCATGATGAAAACCTTCGATTATAGAAGTATATATACCCTTTGACAAAAGAACTATAATAGTTCAAACTTTAAAAAATCAATTAACTATGGCCGAATGTCGACCACTGGGCGCACACTAGTTTATATAATACAGTAATAAAACAATTGAATATTATTATAATACTACATTTACCGTTTTAAACGGTATATATTATAAAATAAATCCATATTTACATTTATTTCATAAAATATATTGAGATACTTCGAAAGATTATCCGTTTTGTTTTTGTTTTTTTTTAATATGCTAACATTTGGAACAACGACCAAAGATAACTAAAGAATACAAGATTGGATACTACCTCAGATATACGCACCCAATTGTTGGACATAATCCCGAACTATAAGACAATTATTCATAAAACTGTAAAAGAATTTCATTCTTCACATTAAAACTTTAAATCTATACTAATATTATAAAGAGGTAAAGTTTGTGAAGTTGCAGGGGGTAATCTCAGGAACTACTGGTCCGATTTGTTTTTTTTCTCTTGAGAGATTATTACTACGCGGATCAAAATTCGGGCAGGGGCTAGTTAAAAATAATGCGTATCAGTTATATTACACATTAAAAAAAGTTCTTATATAAATTTCAGTGTTGATTTGTAATCGTTTCATGTGGAGTCCCTTAAAGTAAAAGATGTTTGGTTCGTGTTCCGTTATTTTCAAAGTTTAGGAATAGATTATAGGCTATCACGATAACATGTTCAGATACGGAGTAGTCCCGTTCAAAATGTAAGTCAGTAATGAAAGCTAAGTGAAAAAGAAATAATAGTATGAGCGAACTGTATGGCACAGCGCTAAGGATGTCCAAAAGCGGGTCAGACGCCCGACGAGAATTAAACATTACCTACAAGGGCCGAACTATGAATGCTTATTACAGTAAAATATCATGTCGCAAAACTAAGTTATCTAGTTATCTTCCTATGCGATAGTCAGTCTTTGAAGTGTTTCTAACCGCGTTGGCAGTAGTTCTGCATTAAAAAAATAAACATGTGTTCAACCGCCGCCTCGTTTAGTAATTGTATGGAAATAATTGACTCAGGTAGACCTTTTTATCGGGTTTTTATGCTATATCATTACAGTTTACTTAAGTAATGAAATAGCTTAAGAAACAAAGAAAAAACTGTAATGAAATATACTTATATGCGGTTTAATTTGATAAGAAAATGATAAGATACATTAACCTTTATATTAATCAGTATCGCGTGACTATTGATTTGTCAGATGCCCCGCCCAGGAATTATGTATTTCACAACTTGTTAAATATTGTATGCAATGTGCCAAAACTTAAATGTAAACTTACTCGTATATGGTGTATTAAGTATATAGTTTTAGCTTATATCTGATACATAATTTAAATTCACGATTTTAATGTTGCTTTGCTATTGCGAAATATCTAATTAAGGGACCGTGTGTTTTAAGCTTTGCAAGTGCTGTAGTATATGCTTCATGGAGGTCTAGCTGTCTCTTATATGAACCGATAAATACAAGATATATATAGTCTTCCTCCTCATAAATCCTCAGAGTATAAGATACCTCATAAACTAATTCATATTTGACAGTAATACGATGGAGTAATTTCGATATTTTATTATCTTAAGTATAAACATTTTAATCAGATAACGTATCGATAAAATCCTCATTTTATTACATTTATTACGACGGTATTATATACAAATATCATACAATGATAATTGTTGTACTTAACTACACTTCCAGATTAGATGTCATGGAAATGAAGTCATGAAAATTTTACAATTTAATTTTATCGTTGTTGCCTCACGTTCAAAACACTATATATTTCTGTCATAAACGTTAAATCCACTATGACGTCGGATTTTACGTAAGCTTTTTTTTTCGAATTGACCACGCTATTGGCCTAGGAAGTCCTTAACAGCTTCACCGGACCACCTCCTGCGTAAGCGTAATTGAAGTGATGATAGCTTAATCGATTGCGTGTCCCCCTCAGTAGTGGCTAAAGCCTAGGTATCCCTCGGCGTGGATCCCTTGAGAGTGTTACTCGCGTGGTATAGTGACATAAAATCTTACAACACTCCACAAACATTACACGTGTTACCTCCACACACATGCGCGCACACATGCTTCTTACACATGAAAGTGGATGGGTTTTATTTTTGCCTTATCGAACAGAAATAGCAACAGGCCCTTTTATTTAACGTGGGGAAATCCCTTATAGATACACCACCCTCTCTGGATATGTCCAACTCGCACGGACTAAAACCCCACGGTATACCAACAGACCGTAATTGCTGAGGCGGCAAAGGATCGTACAATGCTACTCAACCTTGTAAAACAGCCCTAATGGTCCGTCCGGCGGAAGGTGACCGCCGGGGAACAACTGGCCGAGCGCCGCTGCTGCCCCAGCAACTCGTGGTCCGAACCACGTGAGATGGGGCACTAACTCCCAGCGCCCATCCAGGGTAAGACCCGGATTCTTCATCTAGATCCCTACCCTTATCCGGGCGCCCTCCACCATTATGTGAGCCGCAAATCGATGCCCCTTAACGAGACCCGTGAAATAACAAGGCCTTGGTCTTACCGAGGGCCACCCTGACACCCAACTTCCTTATGCGCCTAATTGCGAGGGTTATGGCCATCGTAGTCAGGCCCACCAACTCCCCCATTCCTCCTACGGCCTACGACTAGTGTATTATCCGCGTAGCATATAAGACGTGGTCGGTATGGTAGCACGCCACGGAGTCCCCAGTAGTAGCTCATATTCCACAGGAGCGAGCGGCCCAACTCGTCATAGCACAGGTCTAACTGACTAGGGGAGGTAGCTAGTGTGTACCCAGTCTGTCTCCATACTATGTACGAGCTCGGCGGTCACCTTCCGTCACGAAAATAGTGTACCCAGGGGATAAATAATACCTACATTAATACGAGCGAAGCTGCAAGCAAAAGCTAATATCTGAAAATTATATTTGTACGATTATCTTAATCTAAAATTAATTTTGTTACTATAAATTGGCTGAAGGAACAAGTGTAATACAAAGACCCACGATCAGGTTTTATTCATGTTACACAAAGGAAATATATATTGCAGCAACGATCCTTCTCTTCCTAATTATAGTTAGACCTTACTGACTTCCGATTTACACGAATTTAAATCTCAACCTTTGCGTGTTTAATTAAATTTGATTGTGTAATGAATATAACATTGGAAGACACGTAAAAAGTTACATAAAACTATACTTATAATAAGGAATTAAATCTAACGTGTCTTGATTTGTTAGATTTTTGTGAAAAAAATTGTTGCAGGTGAATTGAAATAAGTAATAAAATGTCTTTCAATCATTTTTAGAAATATCTGTCAATCTGTTTGTTTGTTTAAAAATGTATTATTGTTAAAATTCTCCGTTCACGATAAAATCTATTACCTACAACGTGCATGATAAAAAATTTTCAAGAAAATCATAAAGCGTAACTTCGAGTAACATTTACTCTTGGTTTGATTAAAATCAGTTCACTTTATCAAAAGTTATTATAATTTTAATGACGACGCGACTTAAATACGAGAGTAAAGTAGATAAGTGAACGGAATTGATAAATGGGATGATTTTATTAATTACTATTTTTTTAATTAGGTTCCACGCGAACGAAGACGCGGAGACAGCTAGTTGTTTCATATAATATAATCACATTGTTTACTTGACATTGTCGATAGGAGACTAGCTGTGGTAACCGAGACAGTCCTTTATGCTTTAACTACAACTAGTTCTCAGTTACTTTATAGTACTTATATCAACACAGGTGAATAAATATTTTTACGCTAAGAAATTTCTTTGTAATCAACTTGTTAGAGTATATATTCACTTGTGTGTATACATATATAGGCTACTAGTAACAGTCTATGACTTTACCGTCGTTAAAATTACAATACTAAATATTTTTAGAGCTAAGTAGTAGCGAGTTAGTTAATCTATAACATAAATGACAGCCAAACAGTACATTTTTTTTTCTTGTTAGTAGATATTTATAAGCTTTAGTATTATCAATTAAAAAAAAAAATACTTGAAAAATTAATGAATCGACGACCAATTTCATCTCACTTGTTAACAGAATAGAATAAATAGACCATTAATTTTCTCTTTGAAAAAAAAGTGTGCCTATTTTATTACGGCCAATGAAATTATTTTAATTTATTTAACCTGAAATAAATATACTTATGTTTATCTAAAAGGGCAAAGAAATGTAAATGATATTTAATTTAATAAGTTATTTTAAGTTAGTTATTGTACAGATATTTATTTTAACAGTCTATAAGTTATCGCAAAAGTCACAAAATCTCGTGGACGCGATAACATATTCAAGGTCAAAGGTCTCAAAAACCTGTTATTGATGAATATCTTGTTGTCCTTGCTTCGAACGGCATTTAGGGTTATTAGAAAAATTATAGAGCACAAAATTCTCTACAAATAAATATTATGCAATTAACCGTTTTCAAAATATACTGCAACGTGTGTAAGGAGCCTTTATATAATAGGTTCATATCTATACATATAATAAAAGGCTAACGGGACGAAATCTGTACATTAAATATTTAAAAAGAAAAAATATTCTGGGGTGGTTTAGAACCAATAGCAGAACACATTTCTATACTTTTTAAAAATTTTGTCTGTCTGTCTGTCTGTCGTTTGTACAGGATTCACGCAAATTCTACGGCACTGATTTTGACGAAATTTGGTACGGTAGTAGTTTATATACCGGTATAACATATAGGCTATGTTTTATATACATATCACATTCGTATGTCTGTTTATTTTACTTTTAAAAGAACAAACACAAAAGAGAAGTAATTTACAGAAAAACTACTAGACAGATTTTCACGAAATTTCGCAGTGGAGTAGTTTATACACCGATATAACATACTAGCTTCTGCCATCGACTTCGTCCACGTGTAATAGTTACTTTTAGCCCCCGAACCCAAAAAATACCTCGATTCTGGAACATTCTTCGTAGGGTGCTCCAACCCCATTGGTCTTAGCATAATGATAGATCCATAGCCTTCCCCGATAAGGAAGCTATCTAACACTACTTCTTTTCAAATCATAACAGTAATTCCTGAGATTAACGCATTTTTTAGTTGATGTAACTAGACTTTTATACGACACCTTTAATACAAGAGCCAGCAACGTTGGAAGATCATGAATTTTTGCTGAACATGAAAGCTGTTTCTTTAATACATCTTCTTTTATGCCCTTTCAAACATGATTCAGGATACCTGGTAGCCGGTTAACGTTGTGCTTTTAATGCGCATTCCACCTTCACGGGTCAAAATTTTGATTTATCAATAATTTTAGGATCATTTTTTCTGTAACTTTTAAACGCTACTAAAAACATAAATTTATCACATTCAAACTTTTTTTTATATACCATAAGACCGATGCCTATATTTTATAAACAAAAATAATTAATTTCAAATCATTTTATTTTTTCTATTACAAAGAACACTTTTCATCTTATTAAGCATTATGATATTAAGATTTCACCGTAAGCAATGAAAAACAACGGTAATCGTAAACATATGACTTAGGACCGACGCAATCTTAAATACATGCGTCGATATTATACGCTGCCATAGTTATCGCTACCTTTAACGTGCACTAAATATATAACTTCCTAGCCGATTTCGGCTACAGCGACCAAACTCAGGAGCTGAGCTGTTTAGCTCGTAGATGGCTGAAGTACCCAATATTAGCTGTAAATTTACGAGCACAAAAAGGGCATGTTAAGGTACCATTAACATAGTTATAGTTCATTTTTGAAGGCGGTTTACTTTTGAGGTGTTCGTGTTTATTGTCTAAGTCACACCTTCTTTGATCCTCGAATGTATTTGTTCTCTCCTGAACAAGTTGCCTCCATTCATTACGCTTTTCAGCGAACGACTCCCAATGAGAAGGTTCAATGTTGCAACGTGCACTAAAATAGCTATGGTTAAGTTACTCTGTATACATATTATTTTTATAGCAAATAAAACAGTGACTATTTAGTAAATAATTAAATTAATGTCCGGAAGAATAAATTTGAACTTATTTATGTATAAATAAAACAATTATAAAGTTACGGCTATCCACGGTTTGAAATTACTTTTATTTTTATCGACAAAAAATAGCATTAGGCTATTAACAACATTATTGTCAATAACAAAAATGTCTGGTAATAATAATTCCATGTTTTGATAGCGTTTTAAAGTTGATGAAAAAAAAAACATTCTAACATTAATAAAAATCCATATTTTTGTATGTAAATGTGCGATATGGGTAGCCCGCACGTTGTTAGGAAGAACATAAAGATATATAAAAAACTGGTTTATTTAAATACGCTTTCGAAAACGTTGCTAGCTCTTAGACAAATTTACATTTACAGGCAAGTGACAGATAATACGTCGACGCGATGGTCTTTTTCATATTTATATTTTTCTTCAGTAGAACGGAGTGTGAAAAAGTTTTAATACAATTTGAAGACAGTTATGGTAAAATAAGTGGTAGAGATGATTATTTAATTTTATTTTTACGTATTGTGCATGTGACAGAGAGAGTGTATATGATAAATACATACATACATAAAATTTTCATTTCAATAGCAAACCAACTCAAGGATTATATATTGATATATTAACTTTTATTAACTTAATGTTTAATAGATCATAATTATTTTATAAATATATTTTATTCTTTAATTTACAGTTTAAATCTATCAACCACATATTTTATAATGTAAGTCATACTGCCTTTACAGTATACGTCTACAAAAAAGGAAAAGGAACTACGTTCCAACCGGGGGCTATAGACCCCTCAGGCTTTTTGTTTACATATGTGTAGGTTAGTTTTTATCTTCATTGAACCCGGTACATGATGCTACGAATGGGTTCTAGGCATATTTTAAAAGATTTCTCACATACCATCTAGGTGTACGTTTGAGTGAGTCCCTTAATAGTTTGGATTCACAATAATTGGAAACCGTAGGTGTGGCGGCAATCGGCTTTTAGGTTTATTTTTTTTGCGTTTAAAAATACAATCGAAACCGGTAGTAACCAATTTAGTGCAGACGAAGTTGCACGGGTCGGCTAATATATACATATATATATATGTATATATATATATATATGATAATGCCATACTGCATACACAAAACTCAACGAACCGGTTTAGATGAATAACTAGTAAAGTACTATACTGTTTAATCATTAAATTAAATGTTAGTTGCTTAAGATGACATAAATTACTTTGTTATAAAGGACGGATGGCAACCCTAATTTAAGACCGTGGGAATAAAGGCGGACAATGGTACTCCTATCCTTTTTTTCAGTTACCTTAATTTTTTTTTCTTTGTATGATAAGTTAACATGTAACATCACCCGTCCTTCCAACATGGAATATGCAATCTCCTTAATAAGTAAATACTTCTTTTATAAAAACTTTAATCAAATTCTTTGAATGCAACAGTATTAAACTTTGACCTTATATAGCATATATCATTATACCTCTGTATAGTGTAATACTTTAGTGTTAGTTATAATATACTGTATGGCGGCTGGATTTTTGTGTTGTGATGTCTCTTTTTTTAGCTAATATATATAGAGTATAGAGACGACATATTACAACATTAATAGGAAAGATCTAAGTTGAGTTTTTGGCTTTTAGCTTTTGGCTTTTGGATTTTAATTTGTCATGTAGTGGATTTTGTATTTTATTCATAATCTTGTGTTATTCGACTCTATATTTTAGTAAATTTGATGATGTTTTACGTAATATAGTTAATATGTTGTGCATAAGTGAAGAGAATGGAAAATAATATCACGGAGCATGAAATTCTGGGATGCCACAAAAACTCCCTGAAAGGTTCTAACAAGGAAGCCACCATCTTGTTAGAATATTGAAATATGGAAATTTTGAAATAATCGCACGACACTAGTAATATTATTAACTACACGATAATGGCAGTAATAATCTGAAAAATTTGTTGCCAAAAATAAAGTTAAAAAACCCCAGTAGGAGTATTTGACGGGATTTTAGTCTGTCATGTAGGGGATTTTATATTTTATTAATAATAATAAAGATAAAAAACCCAGATTTTTAAACCCCAAAAATGCTTCAATTAAATTTGTGGGTGTACAAAATTCGATCGATTGAATATATATCTGATCTTCTTAAAGTTTTAGAGCCAAATATTATAATAGACAACGTGAATGAATATAATGAACTGGAAATTCAACCTCAGCTATCAGAATAGGAAGACGTTGACGTCATGAACTAGAAGAATTTTAATGCGTATGCTCGTTATTAATAATCAGAATAACAGAATAAAATCCCCTTCACATTCTACCTTTAATATATTTTTAATGATTTACAAGGAATTTATAATATGATATATCCAAACAATTTAACATAATACAAGCTGAATAAATATATTCAACGTTAATTATTCAATATTCTTATGAATAATATTAATAAGTATCATCGAATAACGAAATTTTGATAAATTATTAACACAATATTAGCCCATAATATATATCCCAGTCAGTATTATCAATTTGTCATATACGTATAAGCAGTTCCTACTGTGAGATTATTATATAAAAAACGGATATTAAAGAGAAAATGCGAAAAACCTAATTGGTTGATGCATTTCCAAATATCATTTGAAACTAAAAATAAAATAATTATTATTAGAAAAAGAAAACTGTCATCGCGATCTGTACATTCCTCGTATACGAGATTCTATGTCAGTTTTGAAGTAACTTGAGAATATTAAAACAAAACTTGTATTCAGTTTTGCTCATCGACTTTCATTCTGAGGTAGAATCCTAAGTGACTGGACGCGAAGGTGACATCTTTTTTAAATGAGTTATTAACACGAAAATGCCTACAACTTTACGCTTTGTAATGAACAAAGTCGACAAGGCAGAACTTTATGTTAAATATTTTATTAGCAGTTACATATTAAAAGGAGTAAAACAGGAATATTTTATTTTAAAAAATATACAATGCATTCCACATTTTTACAATGAACCACTTTATTTATATAGTATCTCTCTATGTTATTAAAGTAATAGAAAAAAAAACAATAAGATGAGCTTTTTTTACATAATTTTCACAATAATTTCACTGTTACAGTATTACATCACCATATGTAACACAGTTAATTATCAATATTGACTTATAATCTTTTTTTTTAAATATAGCAATTTACCTAAATTATTTACTTGAAACATGACTGTTGCAAATATTAAAAAAAATATTATTCAGTACAATATGATTAATAAGTTAAAAACAGGTTATGAAATCTTTGAAATATTATGTAGTCATTTAACAAGTCAAAGTCATTTTACAAAATTTAGTAAATTTTTGAAGTATTATATAAAATTATACGCTGTAATATTTAATCCAAAAGAGCAAACTGTAATTTATAACAGCACGATAAAAACACGATCTCTAAATTTTTTTATAATCTTGATTTCTTCATTTCAAGTGCGTAAAAAATCATATAAACATTTAAACTTTAATAAACTTACCGTTCCAATTTATCACCGACAATTTTCGAATCGTAACTGTGTATCGTTGGCACTAAATCATATTCTTCTAGGTCTCTAAAGGAACCATTGTAGAATAGAGGAAACATCCAACAAAAGAAAGAACGTGAAAAGACTCCAGGTGGTTGTTTCATTTCAGGCATCTTTTTTGCGTCTTTTGTATTATTTTTTACATTATTATTTTTTTGATTTTTCGAACTCATTACTACTTTATATTAGTATCACTTATTAACCACAACAATATATTTCGATAAACTGTCATTCACATGATACATCAAATTTATACACACAGTTAATTGACTTAAAACTAAATGCTCTACCATTCGCGATATATGCTTCTTTTAGACTGACTCAAGTATAATTAATTTGTATCAACACGAGTATCGACGCGACGCGACGTTCCGTTTACTGATATATATTATTTGCCTCATTAATATCGTACTAAGGTGTACAATTTATTATCTAATTAATCTCTATACCACCGGCGACAATCGTCTATTTGTTTTAATGTTAAAAAAATCCTGTATCGGATAATTAACCTATGCAAAGGTTCCATAATTTTTTATTTGAAAAAGGTAAGAGGAAACATACTTTGGAATGGAACGGAAAAGGCTGTAAATTTATGTGAATAAATAATTTTGTCATAAGTAGTGTGATAACAGATTCATTTTGTGCAAATTACTACAAGTACGGAAAATAGAATTTTATGGAAAATGACCTGTATATAAAATATGGCAACTCGTTTATAATATCTAATGAAATATTAGCTGCCTTTACACGATACGCTCTTTCACGCACGATTGGAGTGTATAGGACTGTACACGAGAAAGCGTGTAGACGAATTCTCAACTAATTGTTATTATTCATCTTTACAGACGCAATTTTTCCTGCCCGAAAACGTTTTCACGCAGGAAAGAGCTTATCGTGTAAAGGCAGCTATTAAATCTTACAACTTAGTAAGATCTATATTAATTTTAACAAGAAGGATCTTATGATATTTGAAAAGGAGTAGAGCAGACAAGTTTGCCTATCTATTTTTTACTGACTAAAATTTCTCATACTAAGAGACATGAAAACTTAGAATAGTGAAACCATAAACTATTTTTTTTAACTCACTACTTTTATAAATAAAATGTCATAGTTTAAATAATTTTCTCTTTTCTCATAGAAATATATTTGTAATTCATCGCAAGGCGAACGGAATATGAAAAGGATATATAAGTTAATAATAGCCCATAGTTACTAAAACCCATGATAAATTTTTGTAGTAAATTAATATGTGAACATGTGTATGCATATATACATACATACCAGATGTGGCCAAAGAAGTTTTACTTTAGTCGGGTGGTCTAAAGCACAATCGTTTATTTTTATTATTAACACTAAACCTCGTTAATATCAACTAAAGAAAAACCGTTGAAAAACAAAGGACGAAGGTGTATTTAACATTTTTGTCTCTACCTAGTTTTATATAGAGTTGTGGAAATATCTCTTACTACTTTTCCGTTATTATTTAATTAAAAACGAAGCAAATCTAAAAGTAATCGCCTTAGTAGGTACTTAACCTATAGTTTATCACAAAGTCAACTAGACAGATATGACGTTCTCAATGTTTTTTTTCTTTTGTAATATTGTGATAATTTATGTTTATTATTTACTAGCTATGCCCGAGACTTCATCCGCATGGAAAACAGCGATTAATAAAGTCACCTGAATGTATTAAGTCCATTTACTTATCTACTCTTCGTACTACGGCCAAGTCATCATTAAAATAACAATAACCTTTAACAGAGTGGACCGATTTTAATGAAACGAAGATCTGAATTGTAATAAAAGATAGATCTGTTATATTCGAAGATATGCGTTACGATTTTCTTGGTGTGATTTTATTGTGATCCTAGTACTTTAGCAGTGACGCGTGTTCATACAAGCAGACAAACAGACAAACAGATATTTTGAAAAATGTTTGAAACGTATTTTATTACTCATCCCTAGACAGCTGCAACTTTTTTTTTACAAAAGTCTAACAAATAACGACACGTTAGATTTACATACTTATTATAAGTGTAGAAAGTATAAATATGTAGATGATTTAAATAAATAAACAGATAGCGTCTGAGATACAGGCTCGGCCTAGTTAAAGCCCTAAGCTACATACATACATATATGCAACAATACTGTATATCGTAAGATAAATCTTTTGTTTATTTCACAATATGCGGTCGTAAGTTAAATCTTTAATATACTACAAATCCCAGGTAAGTATGTAGGCTTGCCAATCATTTATATTTACATAACTGGATGCTATTATTGTTATTATACAATTATCCATATAGTCGTGAATGCAGGAAAACGATGAGTGGGTTTATGTTTAACTTCAAACATGGTGAATATTCAAGTCGAGGTGGTCGAGTGGTACCACTGCTGGAATGCCAATTCAGTTCAATGCATTTAAATTGGTAATAGTATTGGATGACGTTGAAGAAAAACAGGACCTTGAGAAATCTTATAGTATACCACTAGTGGTATGAGGGCAAATATTGAACTGTATATGAAAGAAAGAAAGAAATACTTTATTGTTGGAACAACCATACAATTAAATTAAATTACACAAACTAGTTAGACAGAAAAAAAATTGAGCCGTCACGGGACTCCTGGGAGATGTGAAACATCGACATTGTTTTGTACAAGTAAATCAGCTATAGCATAATGAAAATATAAAGCATTACAAATTTGTTCCATAATAATAGGTCTTTACCTATGAAATTGCCGTTGGGCAGTACTGGCCATTTCAAATCAAAATAATTTTTGTTTGGCTAAGAATTCTAATTGCAAATTAATTTTATTTTAAAAACATGGAATTTTGTTTCCAAAAGTAGTCATTTGTTTATTGATTAGTGTTACATTTTCATTGTATTTCAATCTTTTTTGTCATTATGGATACGTGAAAAATTCGAGTAATTATGGAATATGAGTACCGTCGTAGCAGCAACTCGGCACAAGGGGCACTCAACATCAACGACGTTTAAGGAGCTAATACTACAAACCAACGCACCAATTGTTATTGGGAATTTGGGAATTTCGACTTGATAAATGAACCTAGCGGTCGTCCGAAGACTTTGGTCGACAATGACAAATTAAAGGCGATTGTGGAAGCTGATGATACACAATCTACGGCTGAATTAGCAGCAGCTTTTGACGTTAGCGTCAAAACAATATTGGTCCATTTGCGTCAAATTGGCAAGGTAAAAAAGCTTGACAAATGGGTGCCCCACGAACTCAATAATCGCCAGCGCGAAGTACGCGTCGAGACGTGCCTTGCATTGCTCAACAGACACACAAATGAAGGAATTCTGAACCGCATTGTTATCTGCGATGAAAAATGGATTCTGTTAGATAACCGCAAGCGCTCAGCAAATTGGTTAGCTCCTGGTTCAGCATCTAAACAAAAACTTACCCCTAGAAAAGTGATGGTCACTGTTTGGTGGTCTAACGCCGGTGTGATTCTTCAAAGCTTCTTACCAAACGGGGTGAGGATTACTGCAGACGTGTACTGTGAAGAACTGAATACAATGATGGAGAAGCTGTCACATCTCCAACCAGCATTGGTCAATCGCTCGTCTCCGCTGCTCCTGCACGACAACGCGCGACCTCATACTGCACAGTAGACGGTCTCCAAGTTGCAAGAACTGGGGTTGGAAGTTCTCCGTCATCCGCCCTACTCACCAGACCTTGTGCTTACAGACCACTTCTTTTTCCAGAATTTGAATCACTCCTTGGCGGGAAAAAAATTCAATACGCGAGAGGCAGTACAAAAAGCCTTTGAGGAATTTGTTGCCTCCCGAGCAGCTGATTTCTTCAAGAAGGGCATCAATAAACTGCCACTGCGTTGGCAAAGATGCATTGATTGCATGGGTGATTACTTCGATTAATACAAATAAAAAATACAAGAAAAAAACTCGTTTAAATTTTTTCATACAAAACAGCAATTTCATAGGTAAAGACCTAATATAATGATCGTTTATTTATTACATAAATATTCAGTTTTATTAAATCCAAATACAAAATTCAACTAGGCGCAGGCGGAGTATGTTTAGCGGCGTTTATCAAAGGGTGCTAGGTCCTCGGCGCGTTCCACGAAGTACTAGTAAAACGCAGGGCTGACAAAAAAATAATGGAATCTTATGTTTATATAGATAGGGTTGCAAATGTTTTAGAGTATTTCATTAATAGTGTAAAATCCGTGTATTGAGTCATCATACCAAAAATCAGGTTTACTCACGCCTATAGATGTTTCACATCAAAAAAATACATTTGAAAATGAAAAATTAATGTCCAACAATTGGTGAACCTATTCAGCAAAAATGTGCAATACAGTAGTACTGCAGCGCTGATTTTTGATTGGGAGCCTATATGATAATAAACTGACATTCAGTCGGTCATATCTATATATTAATACATGAAGCAAAATCTTTATCAGAAAGCTATTTATTTTATATAATATGCATTAGAAGTACATTAAATTAATTAAAATATACACTACTCACACTACTGCTTGAATTGTACACAACATATATATACATGTAAATAAAAAAAAAACATTTTGACAGCCGTCAATAACGATTTCGAAAAGGTTGCGAAGGAGGTTGCTATGCTCGACTATATGTATTTTTTAAGTCTTACGTTCCAATTACCATTTTCCATCCTACGTTCAACAATGATATTATAATAAAAAACTATTATTGGAATGTTTAATTTTTTTTTTATGGTGAACTCACTTCAAATTATTGTTTAATAGGAAAATAAACCAAATAATTCTTTGTATAATCAAAATGGGAATTTGTTCATAAAAGTAATCCATGACTTAGACCTCCGCGGTTATAATGTTGCAATTCAACCTCATGTAGCAACCAAGAAAAAATTTATTTTCAAAAGCTAGTGGTAGTATTAAAAACATCTTTGTCTTGGATTCAGTATTTGATTGTATTGTGCATCTATTACTTTTCCAAACGATGATACTGGGCATATCACTATTTCTCATAATGAACAGACTACGTTTAATTCAATATCACCCAGAAATACCACCCACTCATGGTGTCGTGTAAAATTAATTGAAAATTGTCATAGGTTGCGATAAATGTCTTTATTTTCGTAAAGTTATGTTTGCTTAAATTTTGAGAGCTTTACCAAATGATTTTCGTTTCTAATTTATAAACAATTGCAATTTTCATTTACTCATAGATCTTTTTTTATGTTTATATAATTTAAGATCATGTCAAATGACAAATAACTGAGTAGCCATGATGAAAACCTTCGATTATAGAAGTATAGCCTTTCACAAAAAAACCCTAATAAAGTTCAAACTTTAAAAAATCAATTAACTATGGTCGAATGTCGACCACTGGGCGTCCACTAGAAATTAAAATCATATTAAGAATACTTCAAGTGCTTATAAACATCAAAACTACCACCGGCTCGGAAAACAAACTAGACATTTGTAGTATCGTGAAGCTGTAAAGGCCTTGCAAGGTCAATAGCGTAGTCAGTTCGATGAAAAAAAAAAATCCTAGACACCGAGAAAAACCGACAAGAAACTCGATCTGTAGTCCGGTGAAGCTGTTAAGACCTTACTAGGTCAATAGCGTAGTTAGTTTGAGAAAAAAAGAAACTCGATCTGATTAATCTTCTCGTCATATAGGTGGTAGAGCAAAGCTGGAGCTAGGTTTCAGCATGAATGGGTCAGCTCGCCCGGGGTAGTACCATCCTCTCACAGAAAACCGACGTAAAGTAACAGTGCTTGCGTTATTGCGTTTCGTGCCGTCAGTGAAAGCGCCGGAGGCCCACCTCCATTCCCTCTTTTCTCTCCCCTCGCCATTTCCCTCTTTCCCCCATTCCCTCAAACACAGGCTGGTAACGCTCTCGCAACTCCCCTGGTGTTGCTAGTGTCTATGGCTGGTGGTGATTACTCAACATCAGTTGACCCGCCTGTTCGCTTGCCTCATATCGTCACCATCGTTCACATATCGATCCACCCTATAATAATAGCCTTTATGTATTAAGCCCCGATTGACATAACACTTGAACTTACTATCTGGCAAATCAGTGATATGCTTTGGATGTTTGTTATAAAATTTAACACTATTACCTAAAAGACTGTTACTGATCTTAGTGAGCCTGAAACATGGACTAACCAGTTTGCCACAATGAAGAATGTTATAAAATCGAGGTATTTTTTTGGTCTCGAGTACTTCCGCTGCGTGTTAGCATTAGCCCAAAGTAGCTATTGCACGCGAACGAAGTAACAATTTCAATTTCAATTTCAATTTCAATTCAAGAACATATTGGGAGAGCAGAGTTAAGATACCGAATTCTTGAAACTTAGTCTTTAATGATTTGTGATGCCCCATATTATAAATAGCTCGAACTGCCCGTATTTGTAGTAGGAATTTGGTGTCCACCTTAGTAAACTATAATTAAGTCCAATATTCAAATAAAACTTCTCATGATGGTTGTAGTCACTATTTGTCAAATCGGTAATGTCCTTTGGGAATACACATATAATATAATTACTCCAGACTGGTATAAACTTAGAATTATCGACTTCAAGCTATACATTCTACCGACGAACAAAGATGCCAAAAAATCTATCAGACCTATACAAAAACGTTACTAACCTAATATATTATAATAAGTCCACTTCCTACAAATCTAATTGCCTTTATTCAAATAACTCTGAATATAAATTCAATCTTTTTTTTATTAATCAGTTAGCAACAACCTTTGGTATATATTTTTAATTATTTCCGTTGATTGGTCAAGCACATATTTTAACTTTTAAATAGATCAATATTAAATTTACATATTTATAAAACAATAAACGACCCGACCACCAATTCTGTAACTCAATTATTATACCATCACATATTGATAAGAATTGATAATAAAATTGTTGTGGATAATATGACCAATAAACATTACGTAACGATTAATTTTTTTTTATTAATATAAATATGCGGACTTTTTTGTAGCCATTATCATCCTCTACAACTTTTTTCTAGAACTCAATCATATATCCCAATATATAACCCACGACACAGGATTCAGTTCCTAGTGTGGGAATCTACAGTTAATTTTCATGCCGTGTAAATCATTTTTGTTAAATAAATACTTTTTTATTTTATTTTTTTTTTATTTTATATCTTTCATCGTCAAGACAGCGTTCGTAAGAAACGTTTTTGTTTGACCTTTTTTTGCGAATTTGCAAATCTCATGAGTACAAAAAAGTTTTTTTCATTTTTCGGATTAATATATAGGTTTTAACGTTCACGAATAATATGGCTTTCTTAAAAGAATTTTCAAATCGATCTAATAGATCCAGATATTACCCCCTACATTCTCACAAGCTCACAAATGTTACTTTTTTATAATATTATAGATATAAATAACTAAGAAATGGGTCGATCATGAGTTGTAGTCACATACTGGATATATATATATATATATATATATATATATATTAGTTATTAAATTATTATAGAAGTTACGTTTTCTTTCGTTTTGTTCTTGCCTCTATATATATATATATATATATTATATTCTATAATAATTTAATAACGATGATAACAATACACAAACCGGTTTCACTTTTTGTAACAGCATCAGCTATTAAAACCTCCGAAGATCGTCTTCCGCCATCAAATATTTATATTTAAATAAAAACAAAACTTCGAACTTTTTCATATCTTCCTACATCTGCCACACATGTGCGTTTATTGCTCGTTTTCTAGTAAAACTTTAATCAAGTAATGAGTACAAAAACCTTATATGAATCTCGACCTTATTTGTTCGCTGTATAGATTTCCTTAATCAGAATTAAGATTAAACAGAATAAAGATAATGGAAAAATTTAAGTGTATGCATGTCGTAAATATTAATAACTCCTTCAACATTATGTTAAATACATAATCCTTTACACACAAAGAAAAGTAACTAAGTCTAGCTATAACAATTTTTCCCAGTTCTTTTTATATTTCGATACTGACTCGGTGCTTTGAAGATATACAATAATTTTCTAGCTTTATCAATATAATGACTAGCCTCTGCCTGCGACTTCGTTCGCGTGAAATAGTTACTCTAGGCTAACGCTAACACGCAGCGGAAGCTCTCAAGAGGAACCAAGATACCCGATTTTTAAACATTCTTCATTGGTGCTTCGCTCCTATTGCTCCAAGCATGATCATATATAGCCTATAACCATCCTCGATAAATGAGCTACATAACATTGAAATAATTTTTCAAATTGGACCAGTAGTTTCTGAGATTACCCCCTACAACGTCACAACGTCACAAACATTACCTTTTTATCATATTCGTATAGATAAGTATAGACAACACAGTTCATTTGAAACTAAAGTAACTAACTTTTCGAACTAACTACGCTATTGACCTAGCAAGGCCTTAACAGCTTCACCGGACTACAGCAACTAAACGTAACGACATAGAACTTGATATGATCTTTGAATGCGGAATTTCTAGTAAATGCTTTTAAGCTGTGTATTATTTATTCCAGTAACACTTCGCCAATTTTATTCAATAAACAAAATATTAAAATACCACCGAAGCGGGACGGCATCACCTAGAAGGTATACCAATATATAAAAGTGAATGTAGGTATGAATAAGATCAATAAATACAATTTATACAATATATCTTAATAGATGCAGTGGGTTAGTTTCGTTGATATTTATCGCAATAAAGAAATATCTCGTAGATATGAGATTCTGTATCCAGGAAACTTTGTCTTGGAAACTAAGAAAATTCCAAAATAACTAGACTAATAACGATGTGCAAATAATTATTAACCCTACTCGTAATATAATCGCTAATATGGATTTGTTTATATTTTATGTAGTCCGGTGAAGCTGTAAAGGCTGCAAGGCTAAAGCATAGTCAGTAAAAAAAGAGTTTAACATTTTACACCTTAACTATTCAACCGATCATCGTGACATTTCGCATTCATCTTGTCAGGGATTCATATGGGACATATTCATTCGGAAAAAGTTCTTTTTTCCAAATGAAAACACTGTTGACCTGGAAAGGTCTTTACAGCTTCACCGAACTATAGAGGCGAGCGCTGAAGGCACTCAGCCGATTTGCGATGTTTGGGCGACTAACTCAAGGGTGCACGGTACAGCTCGGCTTAGGCTATCGCCGGTTTTGTGCAAAAATCGCGACCTATCTGAGCTAATCTAAGCTAGACTATCTAGATATACGTACATGAGTTATTGAGACATGCATGTGTACCAAGCATGCGTGCCTCAACAACTCCTATATGTATTTTATTTCGGAAAAATTCTTCTAAACTATATAGGATAGGATAGGATATGATAGGGAAAAATAGGGGTAGAACTCTTTGTCGTTTGTTTCTCTGAAAAAGAAAAATAGCTTGCAAGCTTGTAGGCGTGCACGTGTGTATAGGTGATGTGTGTGATGTTGTAGTAGTGATGTAAGGTTTTGTGTCACTGTATCGCGTGAGCAGCGTACTCAAGGACTCCACGCCGAGGGAACGGACCTAGGCTTGAACCGCTGTCGAGGGGTGCCACGGGACCACGGTGGCATGATCTGTGGTTACGCGAGCGTGGCCGTGAACACGCTCTGTTTGAAGAGACAGGCTGGTACTGATCGTTCGCTGACGTTATTGAATCAGGAGTGTCGGTAAAAATGTGTCGCAGTCGTCTTCTATACTGCGCAGCGTTGGGTACGGGTTCATAGTTCGCGGTACCACTAAAAGCTGGGATGATTCACGGCTTTTTCGAAATAACAACTTGTGAGTGATTTTATAAACGCCCAGACAGAAGGCATCTCCAGGTCCTGTGGAGATCCTTATTCCAGACGTACCATGGGGCACCGGTGATTTTACTTAGTCGAAAAAAGTAATATTTACGAAGAAAAGATCAAGTTTATACTAATACTAGCCCCTGCCCGCGACTTCGTTCGCGTTGTAATAGTTACTTTGGGCTAAAGCTAACACGCAGCGGAAGCTCTCAAAAAGTCCCAATTTTGAAACTTTTTCATTGGTGTTCCGCTCCTATTAGTGTTAGCGTGATGATATATAGCCTATAACCATTCTCGATAAATGAGTTATAAAACACTGAAAGAATTTTTCAAATTGGACCAGTAGATTCCCCCTACAACGTCACAACGTCACAACTCACAAACTTTACCTCTTTATAATATTAGTATAGATGCACGAAGCCACGAGCAAAAGTATCAAATTACAAAGTCATCAAGACATAGTAAAGAATATATGGAACCTCGTCATGATATCTAATAGTTTCCGTTAAAAACGTAATCTATAGAAGTAAGAGTTTCAAAGTCACAATGATTTTACAAAATTAATCAATTAAATTACTGATAGCTCCAGCAAAAATATTCACACGATTATAAGCTTAATAATGATCACATTAAACAAAATCTAACATATCGTAAAATAAATAGTAGATATCTGTTATTTGTCACATAAAAGGATATGAAACTACATGATTATTAAGTATTTAATCTTCAATAAATTAATCCACACTTTATCTACACGTACCTAAAAATTGATAATACTATGTATGTACTTGTTTATGTCACATTGAACTATGAATGTTAGAACACGTACGGGGAGAATTTTTTTATGCTGTCGATTTTATTATTACTCTCCACAAGATGACGCTGAAGCAAATTCGTATCATTACACGATCCTCATGAAAATTTCTATGTGTAATAAATATAAGAACAAGGAAACTACTAACACAATATATCGTATCGTTTAATTACTATACTCAGCTATATAATTTTTTTATCATAGGAGGGAAGAGTGGGAGGAGGAAGAGGGAGAGGGTAGGGGAGGTGGACCTCCGGCGCTATCACTGACCGAACGAAACGTAACGATACAAGTACTGTTACTTCACGTGGGTATTTCTGGGGGTCGGGTGGTAGTACCCGGGGCGATCCGACCCATTCATGTTGAGACCAGAATAGCTTCAGCGAGGCTCTACCACCTAACAAACATGACATAGTATAAAACCAAAGTCCTCTGCCACGTCTGTCTGCAGGTCTGTCTGTCTGTTCGTGATAAACTCAAAAACTACTGAACAGATTTTCATACGGTTTTCAGCAGTAGATAAAGTGATTCATTGGGAAGATTTTATCACAGCTAGTATCACAATAATTACTAATTATAATAACCCATAATATCACACATATCATAGCAACAATTAATATACAGGAAGAAAGTAACAAATGCAACTTATCTATGTAGATAAACATTAATCGCCGAATATATGTATGCGCATTGCTTCAAAATGGCTGCACCTATTTCTTAAACTCTTTTTTTTCTTTTGTTTGTAATTATCAGAACAAGGTTTGTATGAAGGAGTATGTTTGTAAAATCGTACCAAAAAGTGAAAATTTCGGGTTTATCTCCATATAAAAAAGTGATTAAGAGAGAAAACAATAGGAAAATATTCAAAAATATTGACAAATATGGCAGATTGGCCTTCAGTTACCATTTTTTATTATTATTATTATTTTTTATATCTTAGCAGGCAAACGAACAAGTCACCTGATGTAAAGTAATCACCACCAGGAGAGTCGCAAGTGCGTTGCCAGCCTGTGTTGGGGAGAGGAAGTGAAGAGAAAAAGGGGAAGGCGAGGAAAGGTGGGCTTCCAGCGCTCTCATTGACCGAACGAAACGTAAGAATGCAAGCACTGTTTCTTCACGTTGGTTTTCTGTGAGAGTGTGGTACCCATTCATGCTGAAGCCAGCAATAGCTTCAGCGTGGCGCTACCAACTACATTATTACATTGCATGATCGAACTCTAAAGCAAAAAATTTGGTTTCACCTTTTGTGTTACACAGCTAGTTTTGGCATTAGTACATGGCTATAGTATAGTACATTTCGCTATAATACGATTACAATTGTAGTCCGGTGAAGCTGTTAAGACCTTGCTAGGTCAATAGTGTAGTCAGTTCGAGAAAAAAACGATTACAATTACAGCAGAACAGCAATAATATTACAGATGCTAAAGTAACGATGTATGTATGTTATCTTTTCACAATGAAACATTT
>JACEII010000013.1:3406291-3444372 GCA_014332785.1 Antheraea mylitta | reverse complement strand
ACAAAGACGAAAAAAAAACTAGTGTTCAATAAAAAGAAACTGACGCAACGCTAGTGTAACGTAAATGATAAAATATATGAATGACATTTCAAAATTAATACTCAAATTATTAAAAGTCATTGCGATTGTCGTTACGCTATCAGTATATTAAAGTTGAGTACAATAGAGAAATACTTATATTACTGCAATCAAATAATGTTTTCCTGGTATATGTATGTTACATAAGAACTTCATTTATTTTAAAACTACGAGGATGCTAAATAAGCATGTTCACCGTCTGACAGTAAGAGTGATCACCGCAACACATGCAGACTTGTAACACAAAAATTATCACATGCCCATTTTAACCTTTTAGAAATTTATTCATACAAAGCATTTCCAGAAACTACCTTAAAAACAGAGTTTTGTGATCATTTTAATTGACGAGCGATTCGATAGCTCAAAGTAATATCATGTCGAAAAATTCCTAGAAACAAAAAGCATTATAGAAACTGTAGAACACACAAAAGGAGACGAACTCTCTCTTACAATTAAGGGTTCGATCCCGATCGGAGTTCTGGATAACTTTTCCCTATTCCTACACTTGTCTGTAGGCCAAAACTCATACATCGAATTATCCCATAATAAAATATTTCATATTGTCATTTTTTTTTAATAAAATCCTTTTATGGATCGGTATATATTAAAAAGTAAAGAATTCAAGTTCCTTTTTTACAAGTTAACTTTTTTTTAATTTGGGGGTTGAAACTGATTTAAGGGTAGTGTTAACAACCTCGTATATCTTAACACACTAGATGACTTTATCGTCCTAAATATTAAACGTAGGCAGACTTTAAGTAAAGTAAAAACTCCTTGACAAATTATATACCAAAACCTTGAAAACCGCATGAAAATCTGTTTAGTTTTTGTATTTATTGCAAACAGACAGACAGACAGACGCGGTAGGGGACTTTGTTTTATACTATGTAATTAAGAGCATTTTCTCCATGGCTGCGCTCGTTTTTATATAAATTCTGATTCATTCCCAGGGGAAAATTTCCTGATCAAAGGTGCCCAATGTCCTTATCTGTAATCCTGGCAACGTGTGTCTAAATTTACATGATGATCGGTTGGTCAGTCTAAATAACAGGAACCTCTCCTGTAAGAAATTATATGAAAATCGGTCAAATACTTTTTAGGTTCAATCCCAATATACAAATATCAAAAATACAAAGAGTGATGTAATTAATATTTGATGTAATATATAGTTTAAACAGATATACAAACACTAATATAATTGGTATTTTAAGTAATATAAAGTTCGTTTATAAAAAAAATCATCAAAATCAGTCAAATAGTTTTTGAGTTCAGTCCGAACATACAAACAAACAAATATATAAAGAGTGATGTAATTAATATTTGATGTAATATATAGCTTGAACAAACAAACAGATATACAAAAAATACAAACATCAAAAATACAAAGAGTGATGTAATTAATATTTGATGCAATATATAGTTTAAACAGATATACAAAAAATTATATAATTGGTATTTCATGTAATACAAAGTTCGTTTATAGAAAATTTCATGAAAATCGGTCAAATAGTTTTTGAGTTCAATCCTATTACACAATCAAACAAATATACAAAAAGTTTCGTAATTATTATTTGACGAACTTTATTTATAATAAACTGGATATTGTGTTAATGTCGTCCGTATTCAAATATCTATATAAACGAATTTTTATGGCGATCGCTTGAATGGCGGTTAAATGTATACGCTCCATTACTGTTTAGTAGCGAATTTTAGCAAAATGAATGGCACGAAAAAGCCTTCGTCATAACACTCAGGTGTACTAAATTTCATAATGGGTTTTGAAAATTATCAGTCACATATATATATCAACACAATTTATTTATATAGCTAGAAACAAATGAGATGTACATGGAATGTATGTAAAGGATGTACGAGGAAACATAGTCACACATTGAATTTAAATGATATTATTAAATAGTCCTAAATACACTCTCTACTACTAAAAAAATACACCTACAGTACATATTTGTTTATTAGCTCATTATACAATAAAACATTTAATTTAAAGTATATGATTATTATAAAATAAATATTTCCATAATAATTAACTTAATTGACGTGATTTTTTCAAAAAATAGTAACCTCTAAGTACGTTTTATGTACATTCGAAAATATATTTTTGTACATTATTTATTTTCAACTAACAGTAACTGCAAACTCCTTTCCACCTTGAGTATATTAAAATACGCGCTTTTTTGCAAAAGAACGAGTGAAACACAACAAAAAAGAATTAGCGAAATTGGTTCAGTTGATTTTGAGATTTGCGCTTAGAAACACATTCAGCGATTCATTTTTATATTATAGATTACAATTATTTAAGTCAAAGATATGCGACATAAAATTTGTAATAGAAAGAATATAATGAATACACCAGTAATTAAAACCTTTTATACGACATTGAGAAGGAATCACATTTTTAAAATAGTAAAAGACAAAGTTTTTTTTTGTAAATCAATATCTAATTTATATTTTAGTTATAGCAACTCACCCAGAGAGTTTTTAACTGATTACGCTATTGACCTAGCAAGGGTCTTAACAGCTTTGCCGGACTACAACTCATCCCGAGAGAATTCAAACAAATACTCTTTCTCCATTCAGGCAACTGTATATTGCTACACACACACACTCATAATATTTTCCACAGATATTTTATCCATAAACCCCCATAAAGCATATGAATGGGGTATAAAATATTCTACATTTTGCTGTTGGGTTATGCACCGACATCAACCGCGTGGATTTTAGCCATCAAAATTTTGTTCTGCTTAAAGGTTCACGTTAAGTGCTTGGTTTTGGACACTGTTTCTTTAGTTTATTATATTCGAGCAGGACTATATTTTCTTTTCCTAAGATATAAGCAGCACAAGTTACTCCTTATAACATAAGCTATCTCCCAGCAAAAGTCAATTCAATATCGGTCCAACCGTTTCAGATTTTAATCCAGAACAAACAGACTACATTTTTCTTTTGATCGGTCTTTTGTTTTAAGTTTCTTATATATTTTCTTATCCATTTATAGTTTTTGTTTATGTATTAAATGATTACTTAACTGGTACTAGCATTATCAGTAGTACAGTATTGTATGCAAATCTAAACATGTACATATTACTATTTCATACAATACATGTTACTATCTCATACAATGTTTTCACTAACGTAGCAAGTAAGTAAAGACCTCAATTATTTATAGAAGCGTAAAGAACTTGTTTATAGACTTATTATTAACATTTTTTTTATACTTATATTATTAACATTAATAATTTGAAATATTATTATAAGATGACGAAGTAATTAAATATTAGAAAAGACAAATTTTCATCGAAACCTGTAAAGATTTTTCCGAAAAATCATATCTATATATACTAGAACTAGTAGTCTATGCCCGAGACTTTATCCGCGTGGAATAGTCACTTTGAGCTAACGCTAACACGCAGTGGAATCTCTCAAAACCGATATTAAAACATTTTTCATTGACGCTCCGCTCATATTAGTCTTACTTTAATATATAGTAATATATAGTATATAACGTTCCTCTACAAATGAGCTATATAACACTGAAAGAATTTTTCAAATCGGACCAGTAGATCCTGAGATTACCCTCTACAAATTCACTACGTCACAAACTCACATTTTATTTCTCTTTATAATATTAGTATAGATTAATAGTATAAGATATATCCAAACAACATGGTTTTCTACTGTCTCTTCTTTTATTGGTTGACATTAAGAATTAGCATAATAAGTTGATGTGTGTTAAACACTCAATATAATGTTTTTCTAATTACAAATAAATTAAGAAAAATAACCAAGCACAAAGTACCTAAAATAATATAGCACGCTAAACGACTGTCATTGACCCAATAAATCCTTTCAGAGTATTGGTGAGAAAAACTTTAATGTAGTACAAGGTCATATGTCAATAATAAATGATGATGCGTAGCTACATAGTAGTGTTTGTACGGTTAAGGCTGGTGGCGAATGCCGAGTGGTGACGGTGTGCGGGTATGCGACGATGTTCCATGGCCCGAACCGCCGCAGTATGACGCGACCCGCGAAGCGCCCGCCCGCCCGCATCCACCGGCCCACACGTAGCCACACAGTCCCACTGCACCCCAAAACAAACCGGCCACGATGTTCTCCGACTGTGGAATTATACACGAAACAATTTGTGTCCTGTGCCTTTGAACATAATTATACAATTTTAAACGAATCCTGTTTAAAACGTTTTTAAATAGCGTATACTTATTGAGTGAAAAACGACATAAATTTTTAATAAACGTCGATATCATATCTACTTGAATATTCTATTGTAACTTTATTGATTGGAAATTCTTGATTGGAAATAGATTTGTGAGAGAAAAACAAAAGAGCAACTGTTACAAACAAAAGAAAACCGACAATGTCAGTTAAACGTTTAAAATAATAATAACGTATTTTTGTGTTTAACTTTTACAAAAGACAGTGTTTACAAAAAAAAAATTGGAATATAAAATCAACTAACTGCCTAATATGAAATGTGACTTGTTTAGCGAGTAGATAAGAGGTTGCCCATGAACTTATACATTTTTCAAAGATGAACAACATATAATAATGCATCTCAGTATTACGTACACATAACAATGAAATCTTATTTTGTTTCGGCATGATTCAAATTCGTGCAGTATTCAAGAGACCGTGTAATTAAACACTGCAACTTTTGAAATAGCCGAAAAAGGAGTAATTCTTATTAGACTTATATGAAACATTCAAACTTTACGGGATCAAAACGTTAAATAATTAAAAAGTATTCGTGTAGTACAAGGATCAAATATACGTAAATAAAATATAGACATTATGCCAACAAAGTATCCAATATTGGCTGTTCTTAAATATACAACTAAATATATTATAATAAATGAGTATTATTAATTATAAAGAGAATCTTGTTATCAATTTGGGTCATGGACAGCGGTGCCTTAAAATATGGAAGCAATAATAACAACAATGAAATTCTGGAGGAAAAAGTGGTAAGTGCATTGATTTTGTATCATCTTTTTGTTGTATAGAGGAGACGCCTTTCATAATGAAATACGTTCCGCATTCTAGTTATTATAAGAAAGGGAAATAATGGAATTTATGTAGGGTGACCCCGATGAAAGGTATGAACGATACTTCATTATATATATTGTACATTTTTATAGCGTCTTGGTACGTTTCTGATTACTGATTTTTGATTCTTTTATTTCAATTATGTATATAAGTATTAAGAGCTTAAATATTTTCTAATAGAAATGTATTTTGTGTTTCTCTTTATTTGTACAATTTTATTGTCTTCATTTTTATAATTGTACCATTAATATAATAATTGAATGTTAATCGAAACGTAGACATTTATTTATACGGTTAATACCTGTAAACTTAATTCTTTTTAGTCCGCTTTAAAGGCTCGTCAGGCCACTAGCGTAGTCAGTTCGAAAAAAAACTTAAATCTGGCATAATTTTAGGTTAAATGCTTAACATTCTTTGAGGAGACTCCGTTTTTTATGTTAACTTTTTGTTATAACTTATAATAGACCGAATTACAGTGCTATGTTAAAAATTTGCTGTTCAGATACGATCTCGTACGAACAAGTTTCAATAACAATATTTGAACTAATTTCAGAAGCTCTATTATTTCTGATTCTGTTTCTAATTTCCCTTCCATGTATGAAGTTCAACTTCAACGTGCAATTCATGGTTTAAATTTGATAGAAGATTAGAGACTTTTTTATCTATATACAAATAGGCAGAGACAAAACAGTTAAGGACCTTTTGCTTCTCTGTTTCTTGGAAATTCTGTAAATTATGGTTGAAATTAGACCGAACGACCATTCCTCTATATGTAAATAGGCAAAGTCACAACGGTTCAGTTAAAATGGATTTTATAGTTTTTTTCTTTTGTCTGATAAAAGAAAAATCTTTTTTCTTAATCTTAAAACTTGACAAATTAATTAATTATGGTTGAGCTTCAACTACTAGACAATAACTAATTCAAATAAGACAATAATTAAAAAAGAAAGCATTTGACAAGAAATTAATTACGAAACTCAGACTTCAAAAATTGATCAATCAGTTTAAATTCTGTTTTACATTCCCAAGTTCAAGGCAAATCATCTTTTGATGAAATTATGAAAAGACAAAAACTACATATTACTAGTAACCCTGTTTTAGCCATGTTACCAAATAGAACTAGTGGCCGTCCAGTTATCGTAATTCGACCATAATTCATTAATTTTCTTAAGTTTCAGTATTAGTGATTTCTTTTTGACATAGAGTGTACATATCATGTAGATTAGTAGACGTAAGTATACTTTGAAGTATGATTAGTACAGACTTGTAAACAAAAACTTCGATGATATGCAATATACACAGTTAACTGTCTCCAAAAAACGCTAAAGTTCTTTAATAGCTACTAAATAAAAATAAAGAAAATAGTTTGAGAAACAAAAGAAAAAAGGTACTAAATTTATTCATTGTCACCTATTTATATATAGAAAGATAATTACAATGTATATTTATGATTAATTAATAAGAAAAAAGTAATTTTTATATAGACCAATATTTAAAATGTAGTTTTAAATTGCGGCCATGCATTTATTGACGTGTATTTTATGTTCCTAAGTAACTAAGTCTTACTAATGGGCTGTCTTTTATTGATTGTAATTTTAATATCACTACTAAACCATTATTAAAAAGCGTAATTATATGTAGCATAGGTCCTTCATAGTAGCTAGTCCGGTATATTTACCGTAACGTACCTTACTCTATGCTTTTGTGCTTGTGATTTTAAATAAGTGATGGTGGAGATACTGAAACTTCTTTCCGATGTATAAAATGTATAAGACTGTACTACGAAAAAAAAATCACACGTTTGGTTTTAAACTAGACCGTATTTTTTAATAACTTACATCACGCGTACATTCTAAATTGAAAGTTAATTGTCATGCGAAAAAGTTATTATTTTAGTGTTATATTGTTCCGCGGTATCTAGCATAGCTAAATACTGAGGAGTTGAGGAAAGTAACGAAATACAAAACACATTTTATATTTATTACTGTACAATCTATGTTAATATTATAAAAAGGTGTTTGTTGCCGTTTAAGAAATAAAGTCACCAGACGTCAATTAAAAAGTCCCTAGACTTTGAAAAATTTACATGATTAAAAATCCGCCAGTCGCTAAATGTTTCATAATATTCCATGGTAAAAAATATGATGAAAATACTATATTGCGAATATTTCACTGTGATAAAACGAACAAAAGGCTTTAGTTGGATTAGTTATAACAGGTTTTAGCTACATTATAACTCTTCTAGCTGTTTTCATTCTGGTCTAAACTTTTATTTATTTATTTATTCTATTTTTGATCATAAGCCTTCTTATTTAAAAGGATTCCATTTCCACAATTAGATTTCGATATCAACGACGACAGTTAAACAAAGAAACTAAAAAAGACAGATTTGTTTTCCGACAACGTAACATAGTAACCGATTTTTTCTTTCTCTTGGCGGTGGTAGTAAATGAACGAAAGTAAAAAACAAAACGATATTTGATGTATCGTTTCATAGAGCGAGAGGCGCCCAACCGATTAAAGATTAAGATTGTTTCAAACTCGTTAAACATATCCAAAATCCGCTAGAACTAGCGACAAAATCGCTAAAACGGCAACAATGCTTTAGGGTAATATCTGGATCTACTGAATCTTTTACCAATAAAAAGTCACGCTATTTGTGAGTGTTGTAAGCTATAAATTAACCCGAAAAATCAAAAGACTTTTTTGTGGTAGTCGAATTTGCAAAGTACGTCAGAGAAAAAACGGTCGAACGAAAACGTTTCTTACGAATGCTGCTTTAACGATGAGAGATATGTAATTGAGTTCTTAAAAAAAGTTGTAGAACTTTATAATGCCTACAAAAAAGTCAAGGACAACATTTGTCGAACTGTAATATTTAAGTCACAGAAAGTAGTTGTTATGAATTGTTATCAAAATACATAGATAGCACTCACTACTAACCGAATCACTCTCATAATTTCATCACAAGTTAAAGTGCTTACTAGCCAATGAAATGTGCACGGGTCAGCTTGTGCAATATAATAGAAAATCAAGTAACTCTTTGAGACCATACAGAGTTAGTAGAAGAATAAGAACAACAACAATAATTAATATTACCTTAATAGCTAAATAGATACTGTATTCATGAAATTAAAAGTGTATTTATGTATACTTGAGTAGTTTCTTTGCTTTACGTCAGTCGAAAAGACGATCGTTAGATAATGGTAACGTAGGGTCTGCGATTTGCACGCGATGGTTCAAGGACGCAACTAACCCGATCTTCCATTGACGAATAAAAAAACAATACCAACGTATAGTGATCTAACGCACAAGCCTCTTTAATTCTCTAAGCAATATATTCAGCAGAATATAAGCAATAAGACATATTAATAATCACCAAACAAAGTCCTCTGCTACGTCTACCCGTGTAATCTGTTCGCGAGAATCTCAAAAAAAAGTAAAATAAAATATGCGAACAAATTGAACGGATTTAATACGATATGTAATTTGTCAACTTTTTGGACAACGTCCGCCGGGCCTGCAAGTAAGGAATGTAATGACTCAGTAATTGCTTATAAACTACAATATATCTTATATTATCAGTCCCACAGACGAAACTTGATCGCCCTCATCTAAATCCTCTAAAATAAATACATTTGCCAAAACTTTTCCGTCTAAAACAATCTAAATTTTTATAGGTACTTTTCTCTTATACCTTAGAATCTCATCGACGAAATATCTTCAGATAATCGGACGGCTACATATATAACAATATTAAAAGCTACGCGGCGTCCATGCTTTTGTTTACATGTGTACTCTATTATGTTCCATAGTAGCAACATCTTACATAGAAAAGCGTAATAATATGAAGTTTGTCTCTTAATAGATAGATATAAATAGATGCTTGTAGGTATTTAATGTCTTCTTCTTCTATTCACAAGTTTTCTAGTAGACTATTACTGCTATTGTCAAGTGAGTAACGATTTTACAAGTTTCTTGATATAATTTCAATTAACTAAAAAGATAGTGGCCGTCTTGTTAGATTTTTACTGGGAGTGTGGCAAGTCAGAATTCATGCTCCGTGGTATTATTTTCGGTCCACTTCACTTGTGCACAATAATCAAACTATATTACGTAAAGCACCACCAAGATCACACAATATACAACCAAATAACACAAGATTATGGATAAAATATAAAGACCACTACATGGCATTCCAAGGTCCTGCCAAAAACTCCGTACTTAATGTCATATTTTCGGCTTGAATACGGAAGCTACCCGGGCGAACATTAGAAGACGCTCTATGCTATGATTTCATCATATTTTTTTCCGTCACCATTAGCTTAAGCTCATTGTATGACAAAGACGCACATCAATTGAAGCGACGTTCAGATTCACTTCAACTAAAAAACATCAACGGATAAAAAACAACGCTTTTGATTTTTTTTAATATCTATTGTTGATAATAGATTGTCAAAAATATTCAAGGATAGTACCAGATTATTTATTTAGAAATTGATACCTGCTACTTCGTAGAATTGGAAATAATTTTAATATTTCGACAGAATTCATTTTACGGATTAATTGTGAATTATTTTTAATTTTAATGTAGTCATTACAACTTAACCGCATAAACCATTTTATCGATTTTAATTTAACACTACTACTTTTTATAATTAGTGTTCCTATAAAGAATCGTATTGGCACGTACCCTAGAAAATGAAGCTTCGCAAGGTATTTACAGAAAATTACTCATCAGAATCTATTCAGCCGTTTTTCAGTTTAGTCTCTAAAAAACAATATACATTTCAATTTGATTTATATCAAATTCAAAAATACTTTATTCAATTTATCCTGAGAGGGCGGGCGCTTATGAACGTCAAAACTACCACCGGTTTGGGAATTAAATTAGTCACAGAGAAATATTATCTCATTTAACCGTTTACTGTATAATAGTTTTATAACAAGGCGTTGAAATTACAATTCTTTTTAGTGAATGCACACAGAGGAGTGTCTCTTCCAAGCATCACTATTGTTCACGTAATGATGCACACTACACGCCTTTTGATAACAAAACTTGCTTGAGATGACGCTTGAAATTACGATCCGGCAAATGGGTAACGTGCTTCAGAATCTTATTGCTGAGCCAGAAACTTATTTTACATATTTTTATTTCTAATTTATCTAAGTCTTTGCGAATATCCATTAAATTATGAAACATATATTGGGAGAGTAGAATTATCATGTCGAATTCCTAATTAAAACAATATTTTTATAATTTTACTTTTATAATTCTAAGTAATATTTCTATTGTTTTCTGTATTTGATCTGTAAGTAACTTAATTTTAATGAAAACTGTTATTGACCATAATAAGTAACACAATAATTTTGCTAGTTATAATATTCCTTAATTTTATATAGTTATCTTATGCTACTATTGTAAATCCCTTTTAAATAAATAAATAATCGTAGTATTTGATGATTAGTTAGGTCCTTAGCCGGACCTATGGGAGGTGGGTCGGGGCACCATCTTCCCATTGCACAGGTCCGGCGGTCGAGAAGGAGACGGCCGGTGTGTACCCGGCTGCCCCCTTACAAGACGAAGGCCCGGCGGCAACACTTCTGGTGCTGGGCCACACCGCTGGAGCGGCACGATGAAGAGATCTAGATATAGAGATCTCGTGCCGCCCCAACCATAGCGGAAGACGTACACCGTGGGGTTTTAGTCCGTCCGAGTCGGACATAACCCACCCTCTCCCCCGGGAGGGTGGGTATCCGTAAGGAAATTTCGCCACGTATAAAAAGGTCCTATAATACCAGTTCCTCGAACTGCCCATTTTTGTAATATAAATACGGTATGTTCATCAGCTGATATTTCCGACAGTAAGACAATTATAAAAATATATGAAATAGACTAAGCAATGACAATATATGTTAACTGCCAAACTAAGGATACGGCGAAGTTTAGAGATTTGAGATCCCATCATTTTTAAAAAGAGGAGCCTATTGTAATTGTATATCAATCTCCAAGAAAACCGTTTTTAACTTCCTTCATTCCTTTCTCCGATCTCGATTCTACTTTAACTATTGAACGTTATGCTAGGTAAATTGCATACATTTTACTTGCATTTCGCAATAGATTATTTAAAGCAAACCAATCGGAAGTTTTGGTTTAATTATTATTTAGATACTTTATCACTAAGTCTATTCCTTCTACTTTGAATGTGAAGTTATTTTTGTATCATAGGAAGCAAACAAACAGGTGGGTCACCTTATAAGTGACCATCCATAGACACTTGCAACACCAGGGGAGTCGCTAGTGCGTTGCCAGCCTGTGTTGAGGGAGGTGGGGAGGAAGGAAGCAAAGAGAAGAGGCGAAGGTGAGGAGAGGTCCGCCTCCGGCGCTTTCACTTACCGAACGAAACGCAACAATGCAAACACTGTTACTTCACGTCGGTATTTCTCTGAGAGGGTAGTACTACTACCCCAGAGGGGCTGACCCATTCATGCTGAACCCAGTAATAGCTTCAGCGTGGCTCTAATGAATTGTCTATTGCAAAAAAGGCCAGATATAAATACCAGAGATATAAAAGAGCCCTAAGTACAACCTTGCGGGACGCCAATTCCAACCAACGATCCAGCAGAAGTTTTCTCATCTACATTTACTTTCTAACAGAAGTCGACAGATACGTTATAGTTGTTAGAGCCAAGCAAATCTATTACTGGTTACAACATGAATGGGTCGGCTCGCCCGGGCTACTACCACCCACTCACAGAAAACCGACGTGAACGACCAAACACAGGCTGGCAACGCACTCCCCTAGTGTTGCAAGTGTCTATGGATGGTAGTGATCACTTAATAATAGGTGACTCACATGTTCGTTTGCCTCGTATAAAAAAATACGTACAGATTTATTTTGCAACAAAACATTAACAAAAATCCAGCAAGTGACATTTGTAAATTGCTATATTACTCGTATAATATTCTTACATGCCGCTACTTACCATAGTGGCACACAGAATTTATGTTGATAAAAAACACTGCTTAAATTATGCGGCCGCACACACTACACACGATTCCGTATAATTTGGAGCGAGTGTGCTAAGGGTTATGTTCTTTGACATTATGACCGGCCCGTTGCTACTTCAATTCGTTTTTTTTTTATTGAAGCACGACAAAGTGACTGCACTATGCCTGATGTTAAGCATAGTACAATCCAAAAACATCGGCAACCACCGAGAGACAGATTATCCATCGCCGGTCGCCGATGTCATGCCGGCCATAATGACGAAAGTCACCCGGTACTGGATATGCACAGGCCGATCCCGAAACGCGACGCGCAGAAGCGAGTCACTATGACGGGCTTTTTCGCCATATGCATGGTGGTTGCGACCCAGTCGGGCTGTAAAACCCTACCACCCCACTTTCGCCATTGCCTCGTTCGTTATTCAGCAGGGTGCACCACGTGCAGGTGAGGTTGGCTTGGGTGTCTCAAGTCTTAAGATGTTACTCGACACCCCTTACACCCCGATATTCTATCGCGAGGACATTCATATTATTATATCAAACGATTAACCAATTTGTTAAAGATAAACTTACCGGTGATAAAGACGGTAAAACATACAAACCGTATTGGTGACAGCGATAGATATTGAGTTATTCTTAAATATTTGAATTGTTCCATTTTTTCGTATGCGTAATATTAATTTATCCTAAATAAAGAATAACGCGTTGGCGCATTATTTATAGGTTTTTATTGTTACTATTTTAACAATGTGTTTAACTTTTATTTAACCTTTAAGTTTTTAAATGTTTCTTTTAGAAATTTGACATGAACGTTGAAGCTATTCAATATGATAGAGTTTTCACTAAGTATACGTTGTTTACGATACACGAGTCAAGTGCTCTACTATGCCGTTGTAGGGTAAAGTATAACACATACAATGGCTAGCTTTATGTCTAGGTTGTTATTCACTTATGAGAATAGGTTTGGAGCAAGCATTTGCGCTGGAACCGCATTGTGAAGAGAAACAAATGATTTGTCGCTGGTAGCTCTATGTTTAATATTGAACAGTCACGTGACCGTTTGGCCGCGTTATGTAGTCAGTGGCAGAGTATGGCGACACCGTGCGTTTCAGCTGAAATATTCGACTAGTGGAAGGGGAGTTTGTAAGAGGTCACGCCTGTGTTCGGGAGCCTCCGTCACCCCTCGGGGCACCGCACAGTCTCGACAGCCGACGCGCGCATAGCGACCTCTTGCGTGCGTCGATACAGTGCCCCACCAAGTTTACGTCCGTCGAACACGCTGCGGGCTCTGCCGCCTCTCACACTGCCATTGAATTTTTAACTAAATATCGTTTTTAGACCCATCGGCTTCAGTAAACAACGTCGCGATTTATACGTATTCTCAATATACAGTAAGCGGAAAACCGTAACCAACCGATAAAACATACAAAACGTAGCGTAAACGAGTCAAGCCCATAATCGATCGACTGCATTTAAAAGTTAAACTATTATTACCATTTTGCATACGACTTTTACCGATTTGGTTGCATTGCGGTAGGATTTGTTTTAATATATTTACTAAGAGTGGACAAACGTCGGTTATTACGTATCGACTGGTTGGTTACATTAGTGTGATGCCGTCCTATGCTTAGTTCGGTCAGTGATCAGTGCGTCAATTAACTAAAGGTGTTTTTTCATTCCTTTGGTTGCGAGCTTTTGGCTAATTTTATTATTTCAATAATATATTACTTCGATTTGGTATTTTTGCGGAAAAACACGATCCATGCTCGGAGTTATGACTACCATGGTATGGTTTCCTTTGTCTACATTGTTTATAAACTTTTTCTTCTTAGTCATGGAGGGTAGTTTATTGCCTTAAAACATTACATTCGTGCATTTTAGAAGAATTGACAAAATGATGAACTCAAGCATTAACATGTTCATTTTAAATTATTATTTTATGCGATTTATTTGGTTATTTTCAGGTAGAGTATTTTGTGCACTAATTATTTTATGTTTTTTTCGCAGTTGAATTAGCTGTTTGTATTTTGTATTGGCTAACAATAGTCATGCTAAGGAGCTTCATTGTAAGCACCCTATATAACAATGAACCAACTCCTGTAACAATTACTCGATTTTCTATATATATCTTATGTAGGTACCTTTGATGACGTAAAAATACATTAAAGGTAATTTTCACAATTCCTAACCTTATTTTAAAATATAAAGCAGTTCATTTTATATTCAAATATCGCTTAAACACGCTTTTTATTGCGCTACTGATTTCATTTTAAAACGAATTAACGTTCTCAGATTGCTGAATATACCCATAACACAAATAACATTTTAATAGCAATGCAGTAATATTACTCACTACAAAGCTGCATTAAATTGACATGTATTGCTTTATAAAATAATAGTTTTATTATTAACGATTGCTACACGCTTTCTGAGTATTTAAATTAGTAAGTAATAGTATAATATAATTCTCATTTTCATTCAATTTTGCAATAAAGTAAAAGTTTGTCTTGAAACGTAAATTAATAAGTGATAAGTGAATTCGAACCAGACTAAATAACTCATGAAATTTCTATGATAAGTTATTTCTGTGACTATCGATTTGTCTCACTGGGGCAATGTCTAGTTTCAAATGTCAATATCCTCTTTATTCAGACGGCATTGCGGGAAACTCGGCAGGCGCAGACTGCAAAAAATATTTGATTGTTCATTCTCGCTATTTACATTATAATACAAAGATAGAATGACGGAATTACAACAGTTATGTATACATATAAATACTTTAATTTATTCAGAAAGCAGGTTTGAAAATGTTCAAGTTTTTCATCTAAGTCTCTTGAGACTCATAAGCGTTGTTTACGTAATACGATACCTAGCATTGGCTACCGTGTATGTACACAGAGTAACACAAATATATTACATACACACAGACTTATGTACGTATTATATATAAAATGATGAAGGATTCTAAACGAAATAGCAATAGTAAATCGTAATTAATGGGGAATATAACTCAGTTGATTTATTATATAATTCTTACATATGTATATTTATACACTTACATAACTCTATTTTAACATGATTTTACACAGTATAGATGTCATTTCACAGGTAATTTATATTATGTTCTTGTTGGATATTATCTTTCATTAGCGGCTTCCCGTGATATTAGTTACGGGATAAATTAAAAATTATTGGAATTTTAACACAATTTTAGCACGTTTAAAAGTACTGAGAATATAAAATGAGATATATTAATAGGTTATTTTAATAAAGACCTAAAACTATAAAGTTATTACCTATATAAGACAAAAACACACTATATATAGAGTACCGTAAAAAAATAAGAACGTTAGAATCTGTAACTAGTTTTCTATAAAAAAGGGAATAAAATTTTATAATGATATTATCATTTTATAAGCTGGATAAATAATGTTTAGTCTGAAACTTGAAAATAATTTGGTAAAAAAATCATACACTGGTTTTTCGTAAATTGATTATTAAAAAAAAATTAACAGAATATGATATAGGACAGTCTCTTAATTTTTTGAATTATGTAAATTGAATTTAGTACTTCTGTAATAGCTATTGAAAATATATTTTAATGAAATCAACCCTTAAGAGATAAAGATAAATAAATCTCTCAATTTAAACAATTAAGTATTTATTATATCCTTCTATTATACATTGAAACATATGGAATATCTGCAAAGTACTTTTAAATATAATTAAAACCATGTGAAGCAAACATTCTCTAACTCATAAAAAATTCTTCATATATATTTTATTTTTCGAAAATTTAGTAAACATTTAGTACAAATAATGTTTTTCATACCGTCGTTCTAGATACTTGTAAAAAAATTAATGAGTTTGTTTAATATCCATACTTTATAAATAAGTACTAGTCTTTTTCGATGAAAAGTATACCCTGTATTTAATAATGCTTTAACATTTTTCCTGTTACGAATAAATCGTTTACTGAATTTCAGAGAATTTAATTGTCCCAGCTATGTATCTGCCTACTATGTTTGATTAATCGTTGTCTAGTTTCCTAAACTACAGAATATTTGAACAGAGTATGCCCGTGATGCAATGCTAGTAAGCCCTACTATTAGTAGGTTGATCACAGGTTTGATACCCGCGCATGACTGACTTTTATTGTGTATATAAATGTCACTTCTATTTCTGGGTGTTATATTATATTTAGACATCTAATACATTTCATTTTAATTACCATAATACGTGTTAGGTGATTTCCACACACGTGCACACACACATGCATACACATGAAAGTGTAGGGGTTTTATTTTTGTTTTTCCCTAATCGAACTGAAAATACATATTGGAGTTATTGAGGTATATATGCTTGGTACACATATATGTTTTAATAAATTATATAAATATAAACATATAGCTTAGGTTAGCTCAAATAGGTCGCGAATTGCATGTATCAGGCAACAGCCCAAGCCGAGGTGTGCCGTGCACCCTTGAGCTAGTTGCCCAAATAAAATCGGCTGAGTACCTTAAACGCTCGCCTTTGTAGTCCGGTAAAGCGGTTAAGACCTTGCTAGCTCAATAGCGTAGTCATATCGAAAAAAAAACGTGTTTGGTAAATAGCTATGAGTGAAATTGTATTCTTATATGTATCAAATTCAAGTGTTTCAGAGTGCAAGTAATGACAAGCTTATTGAAACAAATGTTGTTATCATTTCATTATTCAAAAACGTTTGATGATAAACAAACAGGTTGTAACTTGGTCTTGATGATTATACGCTTACAATTTACCCAAACTATACTTCTAGTATATATTTTAAAAAGTATACGGTTGAATTTACTATTCCAACTGTTATCAAGAAGTGATGGATGATTATGACGTATCACAACGTCATAATCTGTCGCGAATGCTGAGACACTTTTGGCTTATCAAAAAGAACATTTTAAAGAATGTTGCCAATTTAAACAATTCCATAATAGTCCAGAAGACTTCTTCAATACCAATTATATATTATATATTAATATGTACTAATTAAAAAATATATATATTCTTGCCTCATTATCGTCACCACATTTAATTATATTTTCGAAAGACTAGACAATGCCCTCGGTTGTCTTCATCTCATCGTACACATTTAAGACACTTAGAAACAGCAAACAATACATACGAGTATATAACAGTACCATTCAATACCATTTGGGCATAACTAATATTATTGGTGCTTTTTAGACATCTTGAACAAAGTTGTTAACTAATGTCTTCTAAACTGATGAAATACCGTTAATTATTTGATCAACGCACCTAAATAATTACCGGAAACATTGATCATTCTTCAACGACAGTATAATATGTTAATACAGACTATTATATTTCACCAGACTCGTGTGACTAATTAGGATTAAATGATATTGTCTAATTAACAGAAATTAATAAGATTTTATAATAAAGCTATTTACATTTTTTATAAGTGTAGATTAATACGTTAAGATAGTAAAAGTGTAACATCAAAACGTACAACACAATATCACATTAAAAGAGCCGAGAAAAGTTTCATTCTCTTTAAAGATTGCATACAAAAGTGAAAAGACCTTCCTTCCACACATTGACACACTGGCTTGAAAGACTTCTGGCCTCGTTTAACGCTCACAGCTCACCATTTGTGAGTTTATTCTTTGTTCTCTAACTAGAATCTTTGTTAACATTTCTGAAAACATACGGTATTTTTTATCAAAAGATACAATTCAAGTTTTCATTTTATTCATTATGTGAGAATATACCTTTTTAATTTTATATAAATGCAAACCATACCATAGTAAACATATCACCACTTATTTTACAAAACATAACGATAAAAAACCTTTGCAAAACACGCGAGTATACATAAATACAATTGCTCTGAAATAGGAAAAGTCGAGGAGTGCGAAGAATCGGTGGGAATAGATCGCACACCACATCTATGCAAAATACGGCGATCGCACTTCTCGAGTCGGCATCGGCTTTCGAGAAAGCCGTGCTGGAATGTGAGTACTTGGAGGCGTCTGAACACGGCGGGTTTCGGTGAGAACGTTGGCGCGGCGGCGGCATGGAAGATCGCGGACCTCCCGATATGCCGTTGATCGTGACCCCGCCATGCGCCGGCGGTGGAGCGGCGCTGACCACCTCGCGGCGGGCCGCTTCCGCGCGCGGTTCACGCGATGAACCACCACCGTCCACCTGGCGCTCCTCGGTGCGTGTACGTGACACCGGTTTCCGCGGCTCCCGCAAGAGCGTCGTACGACTAGAACCGCCCTGTAATGGTCTCAACGGGTTGCCAGCCATCGGCAAGGAGGTAACTCACTTATCTCATTGCCCCAAATATGTACAAAATATGCAATGGAACCGTCGTTTTATAAAATATTCCATATTGATATAAAAGTACTGTGTAATTTTGTAAAATGTATATTTTCTATGTGTACAAATGATGTTCAATTATTATTTCGATCTTGAAATTAAAACATTGTGTATGTAAATTTACATATTCACTGTTCACTCCTTTTAATTGATCGTATATGCAAAAATTATTTATTAAAATTAATTACAATTTACACATACGCAACAACAATACAGCAGCTAACACGTCATTTAATAGATCCTCAGAAGAATTACCAATCGGTAAATCATTAATTAATCATTCTCCTCGCATTCCATTTCAATCTTCATCATCCGGAGCAAGAAGTCATCGTTTAATTTTTGTTACTACATTTGCGATGGCGTGATATTTCAATAAACTAATTATAATATATCCGAGTTATTAATTATATATAAAGTGGTTTTAAATAATATTTTTAGATTAATTGAATTATATTAAATTATATTTTATTACTGTTCGTATTAAAATACATTTTATCTTAATTGCATTCACTGGTTAAACGAGAGATATAATTAATAAAAACAACAAGATTACCTAGGTAATTCCTTAATACTTACACAGTAATTACGTCGGTACATTTCCGAATTAAATGTGGTCCAATTGAAATGAGGCACTATGCTTAACTTTTGATACTTCCAATTTATATTGTTCTGTGACTAAAAACGATGTGTCGTTGTATTCTTGCATCTTAAGAGAATGTGTAGGTCTTCTCGTTATAATAAGATACTAATCTTTATCTTACATTCTAAAGGTTGACTACATTACATTGTGAATAAACAAAATAATATATGTAAATTATACCCAAATAAAAGATTATACACATTCATAAGATAGTACAATATGTTCTTTTATTACATTGTTTTTTAAATAAATGTGTTGTATCTCATATGTCTATTTTTTGTTAAAACAGCATGTAATTATACTCATACATTACGTACGTAATTTGAATGATTTGAGGGCTATTTATATACGTAAATTATATGCATGTGTGAATGAGTGTAGTTAATATTATTAGATTCTATGAACACCATTATTTGCTGTTGGCTATAGTAAAATGTTGTACTTAACTTGTGTATAATATTATTAAAATATAAACGAATAAATAATAATTAATTTTCCTGTATAAAAAATATGGCTCTGTGAAGTAAATGCCTCTTTAACATTTTTATATAATAGAAGCAGTCAACGGGTAAGCAGTTTTTTGTATGTTAAAGGTTACTATGAACTCCATGATCAGTTCAAACAGATATACACTTATGACGGAGGTCAGCTGAGATTACTAATAGCTAAAGAATAAATTGAAGCAGCAAAGTTGAACGGTAGCAATACAATTACGAATGGGTTTAATGATAGAAAAATAATGTGGCTCTTACAGGTATAAATTCGAATCCAATATTCTGTACAGAGTTCAGCACTCCTTCAACAGTCGCTTCGTTACTAAATATGTTATGAAAATTATAAGAGTCACGTCAAATTTCGGTCATACATTTACCAGATAATTAGTTACATAGGTTGCACTTAAAGGTTTGATTAATGTCAATTTTAGAGATATCCTGACTAATTAAGTAATAAAGTGCTTTAAAGATATTTGTATGATGAGTAAAGTCCTTGGGATTTAAATCTATTTTATTCTTGGGCATACATAAATCTTTTATTACAGGTTCTTTGAAGATTTATAAATTGTCTATGTGGTTGCATTAAAATAGGTTTAAATAACTATGAAATATATTAAAGTTAACTGTGATTGTCCACAGGTACTCTCACTGGGGGCGACGGGCGGCCATAAAGGGACGACGCAACCTCCTCACCCATGCACTATTCTTCACCATTCTCCCTATAAGGTTAGTTATTTATAACATTAAATCTATACATGTAATAAGATGTCTGTACAGATTTTTGTAAAAATAAGTTGTTGCTGGCGTCTAGGAATACAATAAATTTATTAATATATACTTTTATACTAATATTATGAAGTGGTAAAGTTTGTGAGTTCGTGACTATGTGGGGACCAATCTCAGGTACTACTGGTCCGATTTGAATTCTTCAATTGTTGTATAACTCATTTATCAAGGAAGGTTGTAGGCTATATATCATCACGTTACTACCAATAGGAGTGAAGTACCAATGGGAAATGTTTCATAATCGGGTTTTTATTCCTCTTGAAAGCTTCCACTCCATATTAGAATTAGCCTAAAGTAACTATGCTACGCGGACGAATTCGCGGGCAGGGGCTAGTAAGTTATAAAATACATTTCAATCATTTTTAGAAATGTCTGTCTTTCTATCTGTCTATTAAACACATTACTGCTAAAATAATACGTTCATGATAAAAGCTCGCCACTGAGCAGTAGTCCGGTGAAGCTGTTAAGACCTTGCTGTGTCAATAGTGTAGTCATTTCGAAAAAAAAGCTCGCCACTGAACCATAAAACGTATCTTCAAGATATATATAGTTTTTGTTTTTAATGTCGACGCGACTTAAGTACGAGAGAAAAGTACATATGAATGAAAGAAAAGTAGAATGAACTAAATACATTTAGGTGACTTCATTAAATATTATTTTTACATAAGGTTCTACACGGTCGATGTGGTGGGGTCAGCTATATATTTTAAAATTAACAATATATCCTATAATAGAGTTTACAGATAGATACGTTTATATAATTTAAAAAATATCTTTTTTATTGCAAATATTCCATGTGATATTTTTATTTCGATTGCATCTAAAGGCGCGAGCACTGGAAATCCTACCAACATTGGTCGGTTTCGGCGTGGTTTTTTCCAACTAAAAATTAAAACGCGATCTCCAAACACATTTATTTTCACTGAACCCTCATTGCATTGTAAAAACTGACGTTTTCCAATAGCGGTAATAGCTTACCAGGGCCAAGATTTTAATCAGTATTCTGAAAGAGATTTAGAATAAACTTTTATGACATTTTATAGTACAAAATTGTACAAATTTATTAATAAACATACTATAAAATATGATTGTAATAAACACTTTTCTATTTAGGCGAAAATAATGTTCATTTTATAAAATGTAAGTAAAATAGAAACATAGAATTTACTGAAGATATAGTTTATAGTTAGTAGTGAGAAATATAAAATCATAACATTATTTCTATTTAAAAATATTGTAAGCATGCATGTCAAAAATTTTTCTTGATTTTGTGCGCCTCTTAAGTACAAATTTTCTTGTTTATAGTTATCCAAAATATACCAACAATATATTACCTTCTACTACATAACCTCTTATTTGTAACCTTTATTTATATATTTAGAAGTAGGGTACACTAGATAATAATTATATTATTGGATTGCTTCTTACGCATAAATACGTAAAAGTAATTTAATCATTACAATTAATATAGTTTAAGTCGAAAACTATTTGTACATTATCAGGTGTTATTTGTTTTCTGTTCATTTATTATTCAATGCATTCCAGAAAATAACATGAATTTTGTAAGAAAAATTAGGAATCAAAAAGAAACAAAAAACTAATCATTCCTAACTTGACACTGGCAAAATTAGTGTTCACGAGACACCGTTCAAAAAAAAGTTTATGTTTATTTCGAAGTGATAGTTAATGAATAAATACATGACTTTGAATAAAAATACAAGTAAGTACTAGAATTTTAAATCTACAAACGACAAATTGTATCAAAAAATCGTTGATGACTCAGGCAAAAGCCAAACAGTTGAATATAAACTTTATTTCTGTATGAAGTACCAATCGTGAATAATGTCTTTAGTTGATTGATTTATGTATGCAAAAATAGATTCAGAAAAAAAGGAAAAGAATGTTAGTATGATAAAAAAAAACTACATTTAAAAAAAGGAAACCTCAGTATAATGTTAACAGATAGATACATTTAATTTTTCAGGCCGCTTGGGATTGGTTGATCTTATTGTTGGTTATCTACACCGCTATATTCACACCGTACGTGGCTGCATTTCAACTAAATGAACCCGACTTCGATAAACGTTCCCGGGGTTTCGGTGAAGATCCTATTGTCGTCATTGATATGATAGGTAAACAGCATTTTTCTTTAATACCAAGAATCTAAATTAGATTGCATAAAACATACTGGATTGTTGAAACGATTCGCGCTCTACCTATTGTACAATGATTATACTAATTCACTAAACTTCACAAGCGTGCGCTCAACAAAACACTATCACGGTCTTACTAAGAAAGAAATATACTTTTCAACGATCTAAAGAAATAATGATTCTCTCATTACTTGACATACTTGACGTACTTGACATAGGGTTTTAGGTATATTATGTGCGTCATTTTATCAGAAACTATGTAGAGATGTAGAGAGCCGGACACCCACTACCCTCCCTTTCCCCTTCCTCCTTTCCTACCTGCCCCTCCCCCACCCTCCTCCCAAATACTGGTTGGCAACGCACTTGCGACTCCCCTGGTGTTGCAAGTATCTATGGACGGTGGTGATCATTTAACATCAGATGACCCATCTGTTCGTTTACCTCCTATGATACATAAAAAAAAATGTAGTCTCATATTGTGATTTCTTCGCTGAAGTAATCTGTACACTTATAGGAATATTTTAGATTGTCATTCTTATATATATAAAGGTAGGAGCAAAAAATGATATCTTTTGTGCTTAGTTTATCATGTTTTAAAAGCCCTGTCTTAAAATTACAGACCTTGTCAATCTTTTTGGTGGTTCTAAATATGGCTTTAAGATCATGCTTACGTTTAGTATAAAATTTACTCAATATTTGATACATAACAAAGTAAAAATATTATTTTAAAAATTAAAGCTGGCATTCCTTAAGTTGTATGCATATAATTTGGGTTCTGCGCAGCTGAATTCAAAGCATTGAAAAAGTTGGCAACAACTTTGCTCGATTAAAAAAGGTTTAAAGGTCTTTAACGGTCAAGAAAATTGTCAAAAATTTAATTGAAAAAAATGTTTTTTCTCTAGTCGATTACTTTTTTTTGAAATTTTAAAGATTCTGCAAATTTCATATTTTGATTTCTAAAGGTCCCTCATGATTTTTAAACTTTCAAAGTAAAGTGCTCTATATGTTTTTCCTGAAAATGAATAATTGCGTAGATATTTTTACATGACATTTAAAACATAACAGACCAAGATATTTTCAAAGGAGAATAGTTTTTTTTTTGGACCACCCTAATATCGTAGTTGGTGATGCTGTTAGGACCTTGCTAGGTCAGTAGCGTAGTCAGTTCGAAAAAAAAAAGATCACCCTACTATTTATACATAGGTATTTATACAACATGTATGACAATTGTGTTATGGTTACTCGAAATCTGTTGTAATTAAGTAATATACACACTTTTGTAGATAAAAAAGTTTTTATTAAAAATATACTTCATACTAAATTCACACGTTTGAATGTAATTATTGCTTTTATGTAACTGTACAAAATACTTAATTTATCTATTTTCAGTGGACGTGACATTTATAATAGATATCTTAATAAACTTTCGCACAACATACGTGAACGCGGCAGACGAAGTGGAATCTGACCCTGCGAAGATAGCTCTCCACTACTTACGTGGCTGGTTTCTCATCGACCTCGTCGCCGCTATTCCATTCGATCTATTACTCTTTGGAACCGACACCGACGAAGTAAGCCTTCACACCTAACTCTAAATACATGATTCCATTTCACAATCCTTAAAGCAAAACTCTTTTTGATCGTATATTTTTTTTTATAATGGAATACATAAATTTAAGCTAACCGAGAATTGCAATCTCACTTCGATATTCATTTTTTGTCTTCTCTTATCTAAGAAATAAGGTATAAGTGGATTGGTTTTCAAAACGCAGTGAGTCAGCCATTCACGGTAGATATCCAGACGATCAGTTGCACGAAAGAAAACACCTAAACTTCTCGGTTATTACGTAATGCGTTTGTTTCAACGCAAGTTCTTATTATATATAAGCATTGAACAATACTGATCACTACAATAAGATTAAACTGAAGCACGATATGTACCGCGTAGTAAAGGGTAAAATAGGTCGTAAGAACGTGAAAGCAAACTAGGTCAAGTTAGAGTCGCACGACAGCCCTTTCGAGACAGAAGAAATAATGTACTTATAAAACTCGTACGCCTAAATAAATTACCTCTTTCGGACAAATGAATATCTGGATATTTGCTAGCGAAATAATTAGTGGAATGCAGTTATATTAACACTGTTATTAGGTAGCCACACTTTATACACAGAATTCTCACTCTAATTTAAAAAAATAACCTAATTCGTCCATACATTTTCCAAAATTACATACAATTGTCATAACTACTGAAATACCACAGTACTCAATATAATTTAATCAGTTATAATGTTAATTTGTAATTATCTTTTTTTATTTGAAATAATACGTATAATTTAATAAGTTTATTTTACCATTTTATTTAAATATCCATTATTGTGCAGGCCCGAAGGTGGGTGCATATTGAACTTGTAATCCCATTTCTTGTTACAGCAGGGGCTGGAAAGTGATGAGGTATACCATCTTTGTGAACTATTTTTATGTTGCTGCCACTCGTTTTTATTCAATTTTTTAGTTTATGTATTCTATCCATAACCACCAGCTGTTTAAATTCCACTAAAGCGAACGTAATACTGGAAGATATGGACGCTTCCTAAGAACATGTCAATCATATTCATATTGTATGGTATACACATTGTAAGCGTCTAATTAATCTCACCCGCTATTGTCACAAGTATATCCGCCATCAGAGTGCGAGACTTTGCTTAATTATATATAAATACAGTTATATTGTAAGCCATATGCAAGAAGGAAATTTATCTGCTTCAATAGAAAATTACAAACATTGGCATACCCTTGTATGCTTTATAAAAACTCAAAGATAGTATATATCAGTATCGTATTTTTCAATTATACATATAAACCTAAAGCAAGCATATTAATAACGCTTAAAAATTGCCACCAGCAAATGTCTAATTTTCTAAATACAGATAGTTTACGTGGCGGAGTATTTTATCATTCTGTTTTTTTATAGCAAAAATGTAACGGTCACGAAATGCACCGAGCTTGGTAGCAATTTTATACGCTCACACTTCCCAGACGGTACTTTTTTTGTGTTGAATTCAATAAATTGCCTATATTCACGACATAAAGCACCCAATTTAGTAATGTGTCGAACAAATTTGTCTACTATTATAGCACCCACCTTACATCAAGCATTGAACAAGTTTTCACAACCGTTACCATGTTAGTTTATGTTATTATTTATTATCATTACTTTCTTTTTAACGTTCTATATCATATATTTATTTCAAAAGTGTATAAAAACAAAAATTGCAACATAATGATACACAGTTTATGTTTTTTTTTTACTTATTTATTTTAAGTATATATATTTTTATTATTTCCCTTCAAATCGTATGTATATTTCATTTTTATACAATGTTATTATGTAAATACGTGATCTGATATTTAAAAAAAAAATGATTATAAAAAATAAACAAAATTATGAATTCTAAGAAAATCTATCGATTTAGTAAGATGCTAAAATCTAGGAGAATATTAGTATGTAACTATAAAACCAACTAACTTTTAAATACATATATATGTATACCTATACTAGAACTTACTATGTTACATCTTAAATTTAAATGTATTATTACTTACTAAAACACATTACAATTATTAGGTATTGCTAACATATTTCTTAACTTTATCTTAGTAACATATTAATTCTAAGATTTCGACGCCAGGTCCTTTTATATGAAATGTCTCTAAAGGAATTTAGTTACGACCTTTTGTACAAAAATCGTTTCCCATATTTTAAAAAGTCAATGTAAATCTTCTTTTATTATAATTAATTGTATGTATTTAATATCAATGAGCTATTTATTTCCAGGTTGATGTAGATATAAAGTACTTTGTATTAGTCAAACGGCTTAATTAAGCATTTTAATTTAGTAATACAATATCTTAGGATACTTAGATGTATATTGTGTAGAAGTAGTTATATAAAAAATCTAAAACAAGAAAAAGATTAGTGGGATTAATTAAAAAAAATAGTATTAATATAAATATGATATGACCTCTTTCTCTCGATTTACCTGAAAAAATAATGATTCTAATCAATTTTCCCTAAACAAAAATTTTTTTCCAAGGCCCTATTAATGAAAATAATAACAACAATTTTACGCACCGCATTCTGTACGAAGCTAGCTATTTTATAGTTTAAAATAATCGCTTTTAATACAGCAAAGATATTATGTAACATTATTTGAGTTCGAAACCATTTAATCATAGATAATTTTTCTGCTTAGATAGCGTGATTTTCACTGCGAGGCCTTATTGATGCTATTTAGTATTAAGCGAACATTTTTAATTAAGCTTGTATTGGGTTTGCGGCTATAAAATATTCATGCTAGTGATACCGACGGAGCGTTCTGAGCTATAGTTGTGCTGATTGCAGACGACAACCCTCATCGGCTTGCTAAAGACTGCCAGGTTGCTACGGTTGGTGCGCGTCGCTCGCAAAATAGACAGATACTCCGAGTATGGTACTGCTGTTCTTCTACTTCTTATGGCAACCTTTGTTCTCATCGCGCATTGGTTGGCTTGCATATGGTAAGAGAGTTTATTGTATACTATACATTTGAAACTCACGAATATTATCGTACACATGGTATATCTGTTCCCAGGTACGCAATAGGCAGTTGGGAACGACCTCAGTTACACGCCCCCATTGGTTGGCTAGATGCTCTCGCTAATGACGTCCAAGCTACTTATGATAATTCTACTGGTCCATCAATGAAGTATAAATTTACAGTTAACATTAATTCTGAATTATATTAATTAATATGATCGTTTAATGGAATTCAAATTTCAGGTCACGCTATATCACCGCTTTGTATTTTACGTGCACTTCTCTCACGAGTGTCGGTTTTGGTAACGTTGCTCCAAACACTGACATGGAGAAAGGCTTCACGATATTCGTTATGCTAGTAGGATGTCAGTACCAGATTCTCATAACCATTAATTATGATGTGTTTCAAATGTTGTACAACACATTATAGCTGATATGTTTCCTTACAGCTCTCATGTACGCAAGTATATTTGGCAATGTATCTGCTATAATTCAGCGACTGTATTCTGGCACAGCTCGTTACCACACACAGATATTAAGAGTACGCGAGTTTATACGATTTCATCAGGTAAGAATAATACAAACGCAACCTTTGTAAGATATTTGTAAATCTAATCTATCTATTAGCTTTAAGCGAGCAATTCTTGTATATATTCAGGTTCTCGGAAACGGCGTCAGCTATTTCCGTGAAACTTAGTATGTAGGTAGTTTCGGCGACGATTAATCGATCTAGATTTTATTCATAGAAAACTTTTTCTGAGTTTTCAGGCAATGAAAAAATATAGCTTGAATATTAAGGTTATTGTAGCCGGCACTGTCAAAACAAAAATAGCTCAGATGGAAAACAATTACTTCAAAAATCCGTATAACTAAAGTTCGCATCCAAGTGACAGCAAAAAAGATATATATATATATATTTTTGTAAAATAATGTCAATTTTATAAGGCATACCTAACAGGTTATTTTAATTTAAAAATGTTTTTAAAGAACCGAGCTAGGCTCGGTCGCCCAAGTACTTATTAATTATTTGACATAAATATTTACAACAGATTACAAATCCACTGCGACAAAGACTAGAAGAATACTTCCAACATGCGTGGAGCTATACAAACGGTATTGATACATCCAGCGTTCTTAAAGGCTTTCCCGAGTGCCTACAAGCGGACATATGTCTTCATCTGAATCGCAATTTACTTGCTAACTGTGCTGCCTTCGATGGAGCAAGTCCAGGATGTCTAAGGTATAATATATAAATCTTGAAATTTAGTCGTGTAATGTAATAACAGTAGTAGCGTAATTGGTCAAATAAAAGTTTGTAGCAAAGCCGCTAGATATGCTTTGGTCATTCAATTTCAGAGCACTATCTTTGAGATTCAAAACCACGCACGCACCTCCTGGTGAAACGCTGGTACACCGTGGGGATGTACTCACCTCTCTTTTCTTCATATCACGAGGATCAATTGAAATTCTTAAAGATGACATAGTAATGGCTATACTGGGTAAGTCATTTGTTTTTATACTAGTTGTACTTACAATATCTGTATACTGTAAGCACATAGCAACCTTAATAAACATTGTCATTATGTCATATTAGTTAAGGCTAGTATAGAAAATATGTGTGTAAAATACATAGAATGCGTTCCAGTAAGCGATCACAACCCTCACGCTCACGACCGCGAGTTTTCCCGTTCCACTTACTCGTGAGTGTTACAATCGTAAACCCAAGCGGAATGCATTATGGGGCGTTGTGAGCGTTCAGGTATATAATACAAATGGCGATCTAGAAAAAATAAGCTCGAGTTACAATTTGTAAGTCTTAACAATAAATTTTAATTACTATTGAATTTATTTAAGTATAATGAAAAAATAGTATACAATCCAATGTTTATATTTTAATTATCATAAAAACATAAAAATTACTATTTGGTCTAATAAAAAACATTTTAATCATTAAATGATCATAAATTAATTTCTACATAGAATTTTACGATTCACAACATTTCTCAATAGAATTTAAAATTGTCAAAACTTCGATAACATATTTTATGTACATATATTAATAGATTTATTTAATCCATTAAAATATGTTATTACAAATAATATGTTATTTAATATAAAAATTCTTTACCGCGTCAAATAATAAAACTTTACCGTCACCATTTTTATTGAAAATCCCGCCAATTTTGCCAACGCTCACGTCGACCCACCTCCTGACACAGGGCGTTCTTTTTTTTCTTACTTTCCGGTATGGCCTCTGTGTGAGCGTATGTTATAACGTCATCAATGACGTTTTCGGCGCGACCGCAACGATAGCGATCGTCTAGTCGTACGGCGAAAAGACTATCGTGAGCGTTGTGAACGTCATGTGGAATGCGCCCCTAGTATTACTTTATTTGCTAAGAGATTTAAAGACTATACTGGTATTTTATGAGCACCTTTATTAATTAGTTTTTAGTGAACCTTATTGTGTTCTTTATATTACAGATTCATGGTAAGTGTGTATGTTTAATTTATATGTTACATCGTTCTCTTTAAAATTATTTTTTATTCGCGATAAACCCTTTATTTTATTTTGATAACAGTTCTGTATAGATGTAAAATTTTAGTAATTATGAATGATTGTTTTATTTTTCGATCTAACTACGCTATTGACCCAGCAAGATCTTAACAGCTTCACCGCACTACCGATGAATGATACGATTTTCATTTTTCAAATGGATTACAAATAATCTAATAATTATTTTATACTAAAAAAAATTAAAAAGAACCTTCATACAAAATTTGGTTATAGATACATTTATGGAGATTCATGAAGGTTCGTAATGTATGAAGGATTTAAAGTCGGTTTGAAAAGGTTCTAATAAATACATACATTCATAACTTAACATCCGTTATAAAAGCATTGTTTGTTTAATAAAGAAATGTTGTTTTTTGTAGGCAAAGACGACATATTTGGTGAAAACCCCTGCATTCACGGGACTGTAGGACGTAGCAATTGCCGAGTCCGCGCACTCACTTACTGCGACCTGCATCGCGTTCATAGAGACGATTTACTAGACGTCCTCGACTTCTACCCAGAATTCCGCAGCTCATTCGTTAATAACTTAGAAATCACGTACAACATGCGAGATGTAAGTAAACGCATTATCATTGTTTTAACATATAATGTATATAGAAGAGCTGAAAGTGGTAGAGTCACACTGAAGCTATTACTGGTTTCAGCATGAAAGGGGCGGCTCGTCCGGGGTAGTACCACCCGACCCACAGAAAACCGACCTGAAGTAACAGCGCTTGCATTGTTGCGTTTCGTTCGGTCAGTGAAAGCGCCGGAGGTCCACCTCCCCTCCCCTCGCCCCCCCTCCTCCTCCCCTCTCGCCTTCACCCTCCCTTACTTCTTCCCCCAAACACAGGCTGGCAACGCCCTTGCGACTCCCCTGGTGTTGCAAGTGTCTATGGACGACGGTGATCACTTAACATCAGATGACCCACCTGTTCGTATTATATATATTAGGTTGCTATGAAATTGCCGTTTTGTACGAAAAAATTTCAACGAATTTTTTTCATGTATTTTTTATTTGTATTAATCGAAGTAATCACCCATGCCAGCAATGCATCTTTGCTAACGCAGTGGCAGTTTATTGATGCCTTTCTTAAAGAAATCAGCTGGATGGGAGGCAACAAATTCTTCAAAGGCATTTTGTACTACTTCTCGGGTATTGAATTTTTTTCCCGCCAAGGAGTTATCAAAATTCTGGAAAAAGTAGTAGTCTGTAGGCGCAAGGAATGATGGATGGCGGAGAACTTCCAACCCCAGTTCTTGTAACTTGGAGACCATCTGCTGTGCAGTATGAGGTTGCGCGTTGTCGTGCAGGAGCAGCGGAGACGAGCGATTGACCAATGCTGGTTGGAGATGTGCCAGCTTCTCCATTATTGTGTTCAGTTCTTTACAGTACACATCTGTAGTAATGCTCACCCCGTTTGGTAAGACGGTGTAATGAATCACACCGGCGCTAGACCACTAAACAGTGATCATCACTTTTCTAGGGGTAAGTTTTCGTTTAGGCCATTGTTTAGGTGCTGAATCAGGATCCAACCAACTTGCTGAGCGCTTGCGGTTATCAAACAGAATCCATTTTTCATTGCAGGTAACAAACAATGCAGTTCAAAATTACTTCATTTGTCTGTCTGTTGAGCAGTGCAAGGCACGTCTCGACGCGTACTTCGCGCTGACGATCATTGAATTCGTGGGGCACCCATTTGTGACGCTTTTATACCTGATGCAAATGGACCAATATTGTTTTGACGCTAACGTCGAAAGCTGCTACTAATTCAGCCGTAGATTGTGTATCATCAGCTTCCACTCAATCGCCTTTAATTCGTTATTCTCGACCAAAGTCTTCGGACGACCGCGAGGTTCATTTTTCAGGTCGAAATTCCCAGAATGGAAGCGTGCAAACCAATAACAGGTGGTACGTTGGTTTGTAGTGTTAGCTCCGTAAACGTCGTTGATGTTGCGTGCCGCTTGTGCCGCGTTGCTGCCACGACGATACTCATATTCCATAATTACTCGAATTTTTAAAATATCTATGATAACAAAGAAAACTGAAATGCGATGAAAATGTAACATTAATCAATAAATAAATTACTACTTTTGGAAAAAGAATTCCATGCTTTTAAAATAAAATTAATTTGAAATTAGAATTCTTAGCCAAACAAAAATTATTTTGATTTGAAATGGCCACTACTGCAGAATAGCAATTTCATAGGTAAAGACCTATTATTATACACATACATATATAATATACTAATATATAAAGCTGAAGAGTTTGTTTGTTTGTTTGGTTGAACGCTATGATCTCAAGAACTACAGATCCGATTTCAAAGTTTCTTTTAGTGTTAGGTAGCTCATTTATCGAGGATGGCTATAGGCTACATATCATCACGTTAAAACCAAAAGGAGCTGAGCACTAATGAAGAATGTCTCAAAATCGGGCTATTTTGGAAGGTTCCGCTGCGTATTAATGTCAGTATTATATGCGTTGCCATGGTAACGCGATAACATTCTATCAAAAATATTTTCATAGTTTATTTTGTATTCCTATTCAAAAAGTTTATTCTACGTTAGTTTTGTTTTCGATTTTTAATTATACGTGTTACGTTTATATCGCAAACATTTCTTAAGTTTATTTTGTGTTGTTATTCAGAAAGTTTAGTAGTAATAATATTCGTCCAATAAGACAGTCGAAAGTATTAATGCATACAGCCAAATCTGAAGTTGTCAATATAGTTAGTTTTCTTCTATGTCCAAGTTAATGTAAAGGTATAAGCGCCGAATCCTCTACATAATATAACGTAATTTTTTATCTTCTTAATCTTCAAGACCATAGAATTAATGCTTCGTGGTTTTATTTTTCATTCATTTCACTTATGCAAAATAAACGAACGATATTATATAATACGCAACCAATTTCTACACGATATAGAATCATGTAACACAATATTATGAAAAAAATATAAAATCCACTACATGACAGACTGAAATCTCGCCAAACACTCTTAAAAAACTCTTTTCTACATTAGTTTTGTTGCCAATTTTTTATTTGTGATATATTACGTATTATAAAAGTAAAGTGAGCGTAATTTATATTAAAATAAAATATTTTTGGTGAATACAATCTGTGATGCTACAAACATCAACATTTTTTTAACTCTGTCGATATATCTTTTTTTTTATTTGTTCCGGGTAATCTCCGAAACGACTGGACCTATTTGAATGTTTTTTTTTTTCTTAGAAATGACTACGCTTAACAGCTTCACCGGACTACAAGTAATATTTGAACGGGAATTTTACGGGCAAATAAGTAACTAATTAGCTGTTTTATTGTTCAATAATGTGTAGCTTCATATTTTCATTGTTTTCTTATATAGTGTGAACACTGAGGGTGATATATAGTTTAAAATTCCAGTTATGTGGCTGATCATAATCCCATCCCATTCGATACACTATTAGTATTCACATACATAATGTACACGTTATCTGTTACAGTAGATGATGTGCGTGTGATACAAATATTTTTGAAATAATATTATTGTAATTTACACTAGATGTGTAATCACAATTTTAAATTTATTTAATATATTTAAAAAAACGCGTGCGAAGCCGCGGGTAACAGCTAGTATAATATAAAAGCAAATGAAATTATTACAAAATCGAACTTGAATACAAGTATCTTTGTTTTTCATAATGAATATTATATGTTTGCCAATAGTTTTATAGTGATAATAATCATTATTAGCCCAAGTTATTGCCAATTTAACCAATATTATAGTATTTTACCGACCCTCCTGATTCAATCACGTCAGCGAACGATCAGTACCAGCCTGTCTCCCTCGAAACAGAGCGTATTCACGCCCACGCCCGCGTAACCACAGATCACGTCGCCGTGGTCTGGGGGTTAATTTCGCTCCCGCACACCCGATTAGGCCTCCCACGGCAGCGGCTCAAGCCTAGGTTCGATCCCTCGCTAGGGAGCCCTTGAGTGCGTTGCTTGCGCGATACGGTGACACACAAATATACATCACCGCTACAACACTACACGATCACCCCCACACACGTGCACGCCTACACGCTTACACATGAAAGTGGAAGGGTTTACTTTTTTTTCCCTTATCGAACTGAAAAACTCTCAATTTTCCGATAATAAATATATGGAGGAGTTGTTGAGGCTTGTATGCTTGGTACACATACGTTTCAACAACTCATACATGACTACATACATATGAATAGTTAGCTAGGTTAGCTAAGATAGGTCGCGATTTTGCATGCAACAGGTAACAGCCAAGCCGAGGTGTGCCGCGCACCCTTGAGCTGGTTGCCAAAATAAAATCGGCTGAGTGCCTTAAGCGCTCGCCATAGTAGTCCGGTGAAGCTATTAAGACCGTGCTGGGTCAAAAGCGTAGTCATTTAAAAAAAAAAAAAACAATATTATAGTGGGCGTTACTTTGCATTTCCGCCTGGAATTGGCCGCCGATTGGCCGCTACGACTTCTCACTGTATCGCAAAATCTTTGATTTATTTGTGCGAGGTATACCTAAAATAGTTAAATCTATAACTACCAAAAAACGTTCCTAGATCGACGGTTGAACCTGACGACGCGGCGCTTGAACTATTGGGATGTAACTGTAAATGTAAAAAAATGATAATCAATTAACCTATCTTACAGAATATTTTGCTCTTTATTACTACTCTCAGATTTAATATTGTCAGGTACATCTCGCACAACCAAATCAAACATCTTTTGTCGCAGTGAGAAGTGATAGCGACCAATCAATTCCTAGCGAAAATGCAAAGTTTAATCATGGATTTCTGCAAAGTAACGCCATTTTCCATCAAATTTCATCCAATATCATGACATGTTTGGTGTTGCGTGATATTATTATCAATTATTTTGTATGTAGTAATTTGTTTGTGATAATAAATTAATGCCTTCCTTATACTCAATTATAGGACGAACTAGGAGGCATCGAGCCGCGTCGACGCATGCGATACGAGAATCCATGTGACGCTCGTCTCTTGAGGGAAGCTTATGCTCGAACCACACGCCGTCCGCACACAGAGACATTTGCTGAGAAGGTGGTGCGTACATTTTTCCTAATACAGGTTACATAATCTGCCTAGTACACGTAACAACTCTCTGTAAAGTTATCTTAATAACCCCTTTCATTTATAAGTACTTGTTTAGTCTAGTCTAAAACTCCAAATACTAGAAACAATAACAAATTGGTCATTCTGTGTAGTAGTTCGGTGAAGCTGTTAAGACCTTGCTAGGTCAATAGCGTAATAATCAGTTCGAGAAAAAAAATGGTCATTCAGTTTCAGACTCACTAAGACCAGTAACAAGTTTTTTTTGTTAAGTTTTCTAAGTCCCAAAGCACATCATCGATTTGCCGGATAGTGAGTTCAATCACTATGTTAAGCGAATTTTAATGTGTGAGGGCTATTATAGGGTGGGTCAATATGTGAACGATGGTGACTTCTTGAAATTATGCCTCTCTGTGTATCCACGAAAAAAGAAAGTAACTACGAATAGATCGAGATTCTTGCAGGTTCCTCTAGATGACTGGGTTGTTTTCCGAACCGGTGGTAACTTTGATGCTCATAGGTGCCTTGTCAGAGCCTAAATTGAATAAAGTATTATAAATTTGATTTTACTTGTAAAAACCGTATTGTTATAAAAAGAGACCATATTTTACCAAGATACCGTGAGCCTACATTGAAGATTATGGCTCATACTTTTCATATCGGGTAATTAGACCTCATGGTTAGTAGAGAGATACAAAAGAGATAACAAGCCCATTGACATGTTTTACTTTTGAGACGAGTACAATATAAAAACCGTAATCCATTAAAATTCAATTAATACAATAGTACATTAAGATTACATTTTAATTACCTATCTATGCGTTTTACGGTTTTTACGTTTACCATACGATAAATAAATAAATAAAGCTTAGATAAAGATGGCAAAACGAAAAAATCAAATATACTCAAATAAATAATGACTTCCTAGATAGAAGTGAGTAGATAAGAATTTACGTTGCGTTGTGGCCTGTAGCGACATTTTAGCTTCACCTTTGTCGGATGAAGCCAGGATCAATAGTGATTATACCATATATCTAAGGTGTTATAATAATAAACTTAGTAATGAATTCAATCTAGAATTTCTGAAGTTATACTTCTTCTGGCGCGTCAGGGAAAAATGATGAGAATAAATTTTACGATACTCGCGCACACCGTCACGAAAAACGGACACTCTGAAGTTAGCTATAGTCAACATTTTGTTTCTTTGTATTAAAACTTTCAATGTATTCAATACCTTTTTTCTATTGTTAGTGTAGTTTTTTCTACAAACGTAAAATAAGTCGATTTCTTTTTTTTATAAAAGGTTTTTATCTTGTTACGCCTAAGAAGTACAACTTTTAACGCGTGTACATAAGTATACGCACACTTTTTGTAATACTCCAGTTAAAGCAGCAAAACAAACGACCATCAAATCATTATCTGATACGGGTGCCTAATATGTAACTTTTCATTGTTCTTTATTATACTTTACACAGCACTTAATATCTTATTATTATTATTCCATTGTCTACTAGTGAATACCTCTAATTAGCTGTAAGTCATTAATTGTATTTTGAATTGTGTATTAAAAGCCGTTTATATTCTTTGAAATAAATAAATAAGGATCATGAATATAATATCAAATCTACTTCATGACAGACTAAGATCCCGCCAATAACTCCAGGAGGACCTGTTATTTATTTTGTGTGATGTTCACTTTTAGGACTCCCAGTGTAGTGACGATGACACCGAGTCCCCGGCTAGCCGCGGTATCTTAGAATTCTCTACAGATAAAGCAGGACAAGATGTAACACCACTCAACTTCAATTTCAGTAAACAACGTTCTACAACATTAAATTCAATAACAGGTGAGTGTAAATGTGCGTTTAAAGGAATGTTATAGTTAATTTTTTCTTTCTTTATATACTTCCTCAGGTATCACAAAAACACGTGTATACTTGACTAACTCCCTAGAGAATTTTATGTCGCGAGTGGCATGCAGTGAAAAAACTTGCCCACCCTAATTTTTGTAGATTTAAAATTTATCACATAGAAAAAAATAGAGAAAAATATGTAATAGGTCATTTTATTTCACTTGATAAAAATTACTTACATTTAATTGAACATTTGGTACTTGTGTATTAAATGCACCGCGGCCGGCTCGCGTTATCTTTTTTCACAAGTCTAACCTAACCCAACCAAACACAGAAAAAAGAGCAAGAGGTTACAAAAAATACAAAATTAGCAATGCTTGTTCGGAGGTGACACATAACCTCAAAACTTTGATCATATCTCTGTAACTATGACCTTCTGCGGGGAGGGGAAATCAACTTTCACCCGCTGCTCCTGCCTACACAACCTTTATATCAAGATGCGTGTTCCATATACAGCCCCCTCAAAACACTGCTTGCTCTTTTATTCCGGTTTGGTTAGGTTAGGTTAGACTGCGAAAAAAGATAACACGAGCTGACTGCGGCAACTGTCGACGAACGCGGAGCATTTTATACACAAGTACCTAAAATTTCTTTTTAATCCTTTTGAATTAATAATACCTTTCCAAAAGATTCTTTTTCCCCGAAACTTGAAATGTAAAGTATTATAGTGGCATCCTTACTTAAATATTTTATTTTTTGTTGTACAGTTTTTCTTGCAGAAACATTTTTAATCATCGGATTTACAATTATTTTAGGGTTACGCAATTTTACAAAATCAGTTTTAACTTTCATTATAAAAGCCCTGAATGTAATTGTGAATTCTGTGTGATCACAATGTAAATTTAATGTTAAGCTAATAGTAACCCAATTTGAGATGATTTGTTTTATTTAAGGCAGCATGATTTCGCTTATTTCCCTATTTTTGTTTGTTCTTATTGGTGATTCGAAAACGGGATGCCATGTGGAGGGTAATTTAAAACATTGAACAATATAAGCCTTCTACTACTAAACTGCTATGCAATCAAAAGATTTTCAATGCATATATTATTTTATAATTAAAAAAATCAATGCTCGATCCTAATTCGCGTTATTATACCACACCTCGCATCTCCGTAATCGCGCCGGCCCGCTCTGAGCGCGGCCCTTGTCTGCAGGCATGCTAGCGCAACTTAAACGGAGCTTCCCAGACCTCTACCATCATAAAACACACCAGCCGCTACACAACAAATACTGTAAGTATAATACATTGTCAAACATTGTATATTTTTACTATATATATATATATATATATATATATATATATATATATATATATATATAT
>JACEII010000013.1:3339176-3405891 GCA_014332785.1 Antheraea mylitta | reverse complement strand
TATTTATTTTATTATTTATGTGCATATATGTATATATTTATGTATATATATTTCGTTATCGATTTTCTTTTGCTTTTTATTGGCATTACCTACAAAGTTTTTGACATCAATGCCGCTGGTTAGCTGGAAGAGAATGCCTCATGGCATTAAGCTCGCCAGTGTACAACAAAATGTGTGCAATAAAGAATTCATTCATTCATTCAAACATTAAGACTGTATATATCTGAATTCATATTCGTATAAACATTCATCTATTTTATGTTATACATTATAATTATCATGACGCATGTAAATATTAATTATTGAAACTTTTAACGAAATACTCAATACTATAACTAAAATAATTTAATACAAATTGATGGCCGACTTCTTAATTTCCAATACTATTAAGTAGTAACAAATTGAAAATCTCATTTATATTTATAACTCATTGTTAATTGATATGTTATTACTTTATATGTAAATGCGAAAACTAGATCATATAATTTTATACACCGATTTCAGCTCAATCAACGCCACAAACGTATAGGGGACGAGTCGGAGTACGGCGACAATCATCCGTCGGTCCGCTCAATGATACGTCGCCACTGACCGGTGGAGTGGCGGCGGGCGAACCCGCAGTCAGCACACCAGCACACAGTGCTACTTTGCCCGTCTCTAGCCTCAGTACTAACCCGAGTTCATACTATACAAACGCCTCGCCCAGCCCTCCTGCCGTTCCGCAGCATGTCTCTTGTGACGACATACTCGCTCCGACCGCTCAACATTCTGCAGTACGAACACCATCGTGTCGGTCTGCGCCACACTCTGCAGTAAATCTACATCAAACCGGGCGACCCGTTGCTCTCGCCTTTGCGAACGACAAAACTCAAAACTCCATACAGGTTGTAATTCTCTTATTGATAAAACAAATCGTGCACAATCCATTATGACCACAAGAATGTTTACAGGATACCGTTTCACCGCAGTATCAGAATGTAGGAGCTGCAGCTACGGCGGCATCCGTTGCTACAGTATTGACTAGACTGGAAGAACTTAGTAGGCGTGTTGCTGTCTTAGAGACTGGACTCACAGCGGATGTGAGGCGTATTTTACAATTACTGCAAGCCCGCGATGGTTCCATCCATCATAATACTCAACCTGTATACACTCCATCGCAGGTTTTGCCTAAGACTTCGCTTTCTGTACCCCAGTCAAATGAGGTATGAGTTATTTGATTGTTTGTGTTGTTCTCAATGGTAAAATGAATTAACGATTTCACGTTTGAAAATAGTGGGAGTGGAACTGGAACGGGGAACATGGACGCGAGAATGGACGGTACGGTCGCGGCGATCGCTCGGAACGCACACCAGGAGTACAAAGATCAGCATCGGAACCGCATGCTCCTGTACCGCCGGCATTGCCCCCGCCTCCGCACTCGCACTCGTTCTACAGGTAGTGTGAGGCGGGCGAGACGAGCGCTCCTCGCTCCCGGCATTCTACGCGCTCGCTCGCTGAGTCCGCTTCGTGCGGCTCACTGCGGGGCGGGTCACCGGGCGCGTCCGACCAGCCCGCGCCCTGCGACGTGCGTCCGCTCCCGGCTCGCGCGCGTTTCCATTTCTGCCGGCGTATAGCGCGCTTCAGGCACGACGATGCCAGAAGCTTCCTCTAACGCGGCCCGATACATGGACCAATTTTATACTTCCGTTAACGCCTAAATTAACACGTCCTCGCGAATGGTGGATTATTCCACCAGTGCCGAACCCATTTGTATTAAATGTTTAAATTTCATAATCGAAATATAGTTGAATGCTAGAAGATTAACAGGCATAATGAATCGATTAAATGCAGCAGTGGGTTATGGACTATATCATATTATGTCGTAAGCGTAAACTGACAAGAGTGTTTACAAATGCAATTAGATGAGTGATGGATAAATTGGGTGCTTTAATTTTATGTAAGTTGCAGGCTTTTAAGCAAAGTCATTTTTACAATACTCCGTATGTGTGATGTACAATAACACTATCTCACAGTGTTATGGTTTAAAATGCTTAAGTATACAACACCTACTTATATACATTTTTTAAATGAATATTTTAAAATTCCATCTTATCATAATCCACTAACAAAACATTTTGCTGAAACTTCTATAACTTTTATTAAACCAATACACGTTCTAACTTCTAAATAATTGTAGTAGAATGATACCGTTGTAGTGGAATGATGGACAATTATTGATAAGACTCGACCGCGATGCACTGTCAACCGATGTGAAACATTTAACTGGAATACAAAAAAAATGATCTAAATCCATTTTCAATAAAATATTAAGAATTATTTATATACAAATGTACATTCTCATATGCCGGTGACTCAATTTCTATTTTAAATCTTAACCAATTCAGAATAAGGCTTATAAGACTGAGAGATTACGTAAATACGGTGAAACGGTTTTCCAAGGAAAGTAAATGCTTTTTACCCGTCCTTACTCCTTGCCTTTACATAGTAACTAGGTAAAATCTATAATGTTCTTGAAAGTTTATTAAATATGCCGGGTAAAAATGAATTTATGAATATACTTATTCGGATTGTCCTCAACTACTCATAGCTTAGCTAAATATTATCAAAATATTGCATTTTCGATATCATTTGTATGCAACGTTTGATTATTAAATCAAGGAATGTTTGTAACGAAAAATGAGTTCGAACACTACATTACATTTGCTAAACACATCAACGATTGCTAAATAGTTTGTTTTTGTCAAAAGGTTGTATGAGGAGAATACCACTCGAGAGTTTAATTTTCCAACTTTCACCATTTTCCGATGTTGCTAACAATAATTAATATAAAATTAATGAAGGTAACGAATTCCTAAATTAAATAAGTAATAATCCAGCAATATAGAACTACGGAGTATCTGTTAAACATTCTACGAACAATACGAGAAACTCACAATCAGTTTCATTAGTCATTATGCTGTAGAATTCCTTGGTTCTAAGGTTAAAATCAGTATTGCCATGTACGTGTATACTTTTATTTCAAATCAAACATAACTATATATATATTACGCATCAATGCTTTAATAAAAATTCCATCTCAGAATGAATATTTTATGTTATAGTTATTTTTGTATTTAATAGATAACCTGTTACGCCTTTTTCATACTAAGCAACACTAAGATAATCCCATCGTATATTGAAGACAAAGGACTGCTATGTATGTACATAGTAAAATTTGTAAATGTAAATGCTATGGAATAATTCATTGTATTTACATAAAGCTATATTAAAACGTCATCTCATTTTTTCTTTACTATTAAAGGTAAAGTAAAAAGAAAATAAAATCAGAATGAAAAAATCCTCCATTAACGCCAGGCATGACGCGAGCTTATGAATAATTAAAATATCTAATAAAAATAAATAAAATATTAAATATAAACTTCTTAGCTCTTACGACGACAGCTTACACTGCATTTTATATTAAAAAAACACTTAATATATTTAAGATTTACCCCTCTCTCCTGTCATTTTTACTAACTAATCAAACTGACGGATCAAGCATCCGATTGATTTTAAGAATAAATAAGGGTTTCGGCGTCATATTATTTAATTAAACAGTACGATATACGTATAGTACATGTCTGTTGTTCTACAATGATTTACGTTTCTAATTTCAAACTTTTTTAAATTGAATATACGCATTTACCTATAGTTATATACTAAAAGCATCACATAAGAAGACAATCGTAAATAAATTACTAGCTGTAGGCTTGGAATGTTAGCATATTGTGCATATTATATACAGAGAGAAAACGCTAAATGTTAAGAGCAACAAGAATATATTTAATTGTTTTGTAAAGATTAAAGAGTTTTCTAAGTAAAGAGTTGTCACTTAAAGACTTTTATATTTCATTCACAATTTTGTGTTATTTGACTCTATACTTTGTAATATTGATGGCATTTTACGTAATATAGTTCGGTTATTATGAACAATAGGATAGAATGGCAAATAACACCACGGTCCATCAATTCTGAGTTTCCACAAAAACATTAAAATAATTTTGAGGCACTTGTGGTATTTTTTATTCGAACTGGCTACACTATTAGCCTGACTAAGCCTTTACAGTTTCACGAACTACAATGTCTATAACAATGTAAACGCATTATGGCCATAGATAAAATATTAAAAAATCAAAAACTGGATATTAGTTTAGAAATTACACTACAAAATGTAAAAACATTTAAAAAATAATACTATAGGCTTAAAAATTTTATAGTATGATCTCTTTATTTTTTCTTATATTTTTCAGTTGAAGGAATATTTAATTAGAATTTATTGATATGATTATAGTTTTTATAATTCGATCATTTTTTAAACTATAGCAAACGTATCAGATTAGGTAACTACAACAGTCCCTATAGACTACAGAGATTATAATAGAGTTGTAGTAGTCATAATTCCATAGTTTTATAATCAATTATTTACGTAATTCTATTTCATATACTATTTAATTTTTTTTTCTGTGTCAGATAAAGTGGGATTTTATCATGTTAACATTTAAAGTTTTCTCCCTGTGTATAAACTGTTTTATTATAATATAAACGGTTCTACGTTTTAATCTAACCGTTAGTAAAAAACAAACAACGACAGAAATCGCAATGAAATGTAGAACTTTGCTATTTATAAAAATGATGCAATAAAAAGTTGATTAGATTTAGTATAATATATATAACACGCCAAAAACAAAATTCATACGCATAATTTTCTGTAAATATTTTAGAATGTTATAGCTTTAGGTTTAAATCGGTCAATTCACATATTCTCAAAACTAGATAATTTTACAATTGTAACTTATCAACATAGCTTCGCTTTAGTAATGGTCAATACCTTATATCTACATTGATGAATGCTTGTATAGTTAGAAATCAATAAAATAGATATCTCTTTTAAAAATATATATTAACATATTGCAACCCATGACTATATCAGTTTATTTATAGAGTTTAGAGTACGTCAAAGGCAAAATCGAACCCTTATAATATTCTGTTAAAATTTCATTATTACCTATTTTGTTTTCATTAGAATAACATATCTGACACCTGATATTTTATTGTTGTTGATCATTTATCAATTTAACTCACTTTGGTAATTTAATCTCTGAATTCAATACTATAATAATGTCAAAGGAAAATAATCGTAATTTACTTTAAAGCATTCCAAATATGTATCTGATTCTCCTGAATCTCTGATTCTCTTTCTCCTGAAAAATGATGTCATAGCCCTTTTCACTATCTTTAAATAATTTAACCAACGTCTAATTATTTCTTGCCAATTGATAAATATTAAATTTACGATTAGGTGATTAATGGAACAATTCGTTTTGGGACATCGGACACTAACAGTGTTATTATAAAAAAGTTTAATACGTATTAAATACTTGCTTTAAAAAGGTTTCGTACTAAATGCACCGCGCTCGCCCGAGACAAGTTCACGTTATCCTTTTTTCGTAAGTCTAACCTTACCTTTTTTTTTATTAACGTGGGGAAATCCTTAACGGATACGCTACCCTCCCGGGATAGAGGGTTATGTCCGATTCGCACGGACTAAAACCCCACGGTGTACCGTCCGCCGCAGGGTAGAGACAGCCAGGGTTCGAGCATGCTCACTGACCTGATAAACTGCCCCTGCAAGTCTAACCTTACCTAACCAAAGCGAGACAAAAGAACAAGATGGCGGACATTCAGCGAGCGTAGTGCATTGAAAACGTAACCTTTTTGAAGCAAGTATTCAATACGTATTAAACTTTTTTGTAATAACACCGTAAATGTCTGTGAGAATAATGTGTGGAAAATGTATCCAATTATAATTTTATATCTGATCGGTCGATCAGATGATTTAGATCGAAGTATAATACTTTTATTTCAACTCATTTGTTAGGGGTCATTCGAGTATTACGTAAGCAATGAGTAAGGTTCCCTGATTTGCTTCTTTTGAATGACATAGGAGATGGGAAATCTGGGTAGTGATTACCTCAGCTATATTTGTTTATTTCATCAGAACAGATTTAATAATACTTGTATAAATGATTACGTAAGCATTGGATAGGGGGGTAGGAGAATGGGTTACTTTTGCTGGCCAGGGGGAGGGGGAGGCTCGAAATTACATAAATTCGTCTTACGTAATACTTGGACGGCCGTTTTAAACAAATAATGTGGCGATATAAAAGAATCGATACATAATTTTGGGAACTAGATTAAAAAATATATATAAGAAAACGAGGATTACTTAGATGTAGTATAATATATGTAAACCTTTTTAAAATTATTTTTTAATAATTCATTGATAAACATGAAATAAAACTAACACTTCACAAATACATTATTAATTTGCAGAAAAAAAGTAGGTTTTAATTACACAGTACAAGCATACAACTCATGGCAGAATCAACCGGGGAGCTATCTCTCTCTCCCTCCTCCCTTTTTATCGTAGCCGTATACGTGCGGCGTGAAAGGAGTCCGTAAACGATAAAAACTCGTACTCGATTCACATATTAAGACGGCGCGGCGCAACTTCAAAACGATAACGTCATCTTCGACGATAATTATTCTTCTTAAAACTTTACTTAAAGATAGTGAAATAGTTGTTCTTAACCTAAATAAAAATGAGGATCAAATTACAGATTCCGGTCTTAATATATGATATTGGCCATTTTAAAAACGTAGAAGTAAAGTGAAAAAATTAAGGATTAATGCATCTATACATTTGTTCTTCAGCGTATATGGGAAATATTATTCTACCAGGTGAAACGTTAGACACTCGCAGTATTCTAGGATATGGCATTTCATGGTCACATTTAACACGTAGAATAATAATATCAAAACAAATACTAATAGACATCAGAGAGAACCTTAAATAAAGTTTCGGCTGAGTGCCTTAAGCGCTCGCCTTAGTAGTTCGGTGAAGCTGTTAAGACCTTGCTAAGTCAATAGCGTAGTCAGTTCGAGAAAAAAAATTTAAATAAAGTTTGTTCTAAGAATTTCAAAGTATGGGTAGTAACTTAGATAAACCTAGGTTGAAGGACCGGTTATAAAACCTGAGAGCGGCGACCTGGGATAATAACGTACGATAATAAAACGGACAATAAACCCTTTTGTTTGATCAAACTTTCACAAATTATCTTTTGTTAACTGATTGGTTTCACTTTCACTTCGCTTTCATTTCACCCGACGGTCATTGACACTGTGCTTTAACATAGACGCTTAGAAGATTAAATATAATCTTTGTATGTTTCCAGATAATTAGGTCGAATATTAAGCACTTTTCTTTTATTGATTTAGAACGAAAATCGATTGTAGAGTGTCGTCTATAAATATTGCTACTGTCTAACCATTCAACTGGTATAAGTATGTTTAACATAAAGGTGGCCTTAAACAGAACAATGCCAATCCAATTTTCAGTTCTGAAATTATAAAGATTAAGATAATATTTCAAATTTCATTTTTACTTGTACTGAAAGAGAAGATTACTGGTGATATTTTTTTTTTTTTAGTGTAGTCCGGTGAAGCTATTAAGACCTTGCTGGGTCAATAGCGTAGTCATTTCGAAAAAAAAAAAGAATTTTTTTTGTAACTCTGCATATTCAAATTATTATATTGTTAATATATTACGACAGATTTAGTTGTCATTTATATTCTAAAATAAACATACTGTATGTTTCGTGTTACGAAATTATTTTTACGTATGAATGTTTTGTATCACTCAGGTTTTATGGAATTTCAAATCATAAAATCTTGATTAATTTAATACATTACATAAATATACACTTTAAAACTTTCCCATAAACTGAAAGTATTTGTTTTATGCCGTAATGAGATAATTACATTTTAATGATTCATATATATCGCTTAAGCACAGGGTGTTGTAATATACTCATAAGTTATAACTATTACATGATAATCTAGTCTTTAATAATAATTAAATGCTTACATTGTGAATCGTAGATATTTACTGTCTATATCTCTCCTATTAAACAGTAGTCTTGTAGTATTTCTGAACGCTTAATATTTCGACCGGCACCAATGCACTCTTCTTATTTTTTCTATAATGTTAAATATTCATTTAGTATTAAAATACGTTACTATTTGTCATAATTTTATTAACGGTTACATTATATTAATTTCACATTATTTTAATGTTATCGAGAATGGCAAATATAATGATTTCTCACTTATTCTTACTTATAGAAAGGTACTTGCTCTATCTAGTTTTACAAAATTTATATTAGATATCTCTCTAAAATTCTTATGATACGTAAGTAAGATATATTATAATTGGTGTGTAGCTTAAATGTTAAGTAACATCTTAATCATCTACATATATAGCGGGCGTGCCAACACATTTATCACAAGGAATAGCAACGTGTAAACAAAGTCACATGAAAAAGTTAACTTAAACATTATAACAACCTAATCAAATTATGGCAAATGTGACAAAGTTTGGTACTTGAAAAATGTCCTTAGATAGGTTAGAAAAAAAGAATTAAATAATTATATTTCACTGCAAACTCGACATCTACCGTCGTAGCGGTGTTACTTTTAATTAAGATATTCCCATTTACCAATAAACTGATGACTCGCTGTACATAAAAAAATCTTGTATAATATAGGGCATAAATGAAAACGCTATTCTAAAATATTTGAATAAGTAACGTTAATAATAAAAATTAACAAAAAATAAAACCGACTTCAAAAAAATTACACGAAAACGTCCATCACTATAGTTATCCAGTCTTGCATTATTATAGTTCTGCCAATATCTCAATCACTATACATTTCCTATTTGATTTTGATGAGCTTTCCAAATCGGTTTATAAATTATTTAACTCTAATGAAATAATTATAAAAAATACAACCGAATTGAGACCTTCGTCCTTTTTGAAGTCGGTTAAAAATAAATCGTTACTTTATCGTCACTTTGAGGGTTGCGAATTAATGTCCGCTTAATCACCTGGAAATTGTTGCCTTGAAATATTTTATTCACAGAAAATAGGTTGTTTCAGCTTTGAATATCACACAATCATAATAGAATATATCGTTATAATGCTAAGTATTTTATATTTCGAAAACACAAGCGCAAAGTTAAAGCGTGCATTATATTATGTAATTTTGTCTGTGATCGAAATTTTATATTGTTAAGCTGAAATATTAAGCGCACTTATGATTATTTTGAAATTGCTAATTCTGTGATTTATACATTCTGTATATTATATAAAACAAGTGTAAATATTTGAATACATATATATTTTGTATGGCTTAAAAAGGTTCACGGAAACATTTCATCTCTCAATCAATTTACCTATGTACTCTTTTGATATTTATACCAAAAGTACAATTATTTAACTTTTTAATTCCGCCTTTAATAATTTGAACTGGCTATCAGGGGTTTTAACTCACTTTTTCAACCTCTTTCTTGGATATTTTCATGGTAAGGTATCAAGTAAATACATAATGAAATCAGTGAAATGTCAATGTGACACATGAGTATTTCCTTTAATTACATCTTCTTAACAATTTTCATTTTTTTTTTAATGCTAAGGCTTCACCGGCTCTTGTAAATTTTCTGCGACCATCCAAGGAGTCACTACCAACGCGTTGAAAAACCACTGCTTTATCCCATTCTCTTAAAACAATACTTCTATACCTATAACTGTATCTATATTTCTTACGCCTCTATATATTAATGTACAGAGTGTATAAATGCTATAAATTAGTATTTTGATAAATTTAAATTTTAAATTGTCTAATTATCTCTTAAATTATAATTAATTACAATTTTATGGAATCATGGATTACCTTTGTTCTAACTCTGTTATGATATTGTCTACAAAATATTTTAAGGGTTGTTTTATTATACGTTATTACGTTTCAAACGAAGTTCTTGGAGATTTATTAAGGCTTCGTAATATTAAAAAGTAAGTACGTGAACGGACTGTGTATTGTTAAGTCGGCTTCTATTTTAAAAACTTTATATCGTTTACATTTAAACCCGATTCATATTACATAATCACAATATCAATTGCGACTCTTACAACTAACACAACTCATATTATTCATGCACACCACTAAAGAAAAACCTTAGCGCCAAAAAAAATAGTATCGGTTACGCTAAATCCTCTTTTTTTTGAACTATGCTATTGGCCTAGCAAGGCCTTCACTACTTCACCGGACTACTAAGGCGACCGTTTACGGCACTCAGCCGATTTTGTTTAGGTAACTAGCGCAAGGGTGCACATGCACCTCGGCTTGGGCTATTACTGACTTCCCGATCTGACCTAGCTAAACTATTCTAAGCAATTTATACATATATTCGTTTGTGAATCATTTCATTTGTATGATTCACAAACGCTTACTTGTATATCTGAAATGAAACGAACTAAACTACTCGATTCAGTTCGAATAAGGAAAAAAAATAAAACCCTTTGTACGTGTGTGAGGGGCTCTGTGTGTACTCTACATACAATATGTACCTTATTATGGACCTTTGACTATTTTCAAACATTCAAACCCCATTGACTTAGTATGACAATAAGGTGTGTACCTTTTATATTGGCTATTGTGACTTCTCTACTAATATTATAAATTAAAATGTTTGTCTGTTTGCTTCGCTTTCACGCTTAACCGCTCAACCGATCTTGATATTTTACATGTCAGTCGTACAAAATAGTGCATACAGTACCTGCCATATATAAAGAAATACTGGCCCGAGAGATAACCTAAATGTACAGTAACGTGAGCGAGTCGACGGGCAAAATCTTGTTATTTTTTTATGAAAAAATCTTCGAGCTCAATTAAACTATATGGCATAACTTATTTGTCGGCATGGCCACGTAACTTGTGAACAATAGATTTATATTAAATTTTCTTTTATTTATAACTATAATACTTAAAAAATACACGTTTAAAATACAAAGTTCATGAAATCAAACCGCCATATAAATGTCGTAATATGAATAACTATTGTGTGTCACACTGAACACTCCTACCTAGAGGTTATCTATCAGGCACCCGCTAAATTGAAACCACATATACAAATATTATACTGTGTTCAATTAAGACCAAACTTACAATTTTTAATACCTTACCATAAGTGATTCACAGCTAGTTATTCCTGTAGACCGGTGAAGCTGTTAAGACCTTGCTAGGTCAATAACGTAATGAGATTGAGAAAAAAAAAGCTAGTAATCCCCACATTACACTTCGAGTCGTAAGTCTAACAACATTACTTAAACCTCATGTTTTAGTTAGAAAAAACACTAACAATTGTACAATTATTATTATTATTGTTTATATTTACGTATCATTTATTACAAAAAGTTTTGGTATATGAGAATACACTGCCTGTCTTCATATCACACAGAGTACAATAATAAAATTAGATAAAACGATACATTTGATATGTTACCGCTAAAGTGTAAAATTCTGTATTTCTACAGATTATCCGAGTAATATTCAAATTAAATAGGGCGTACCATGATATTACTGAAAATCGTTTTTCGGTATCAAGCAACGAGCAGACTCGGTTCCGCACGTTAAAGGAGCAAAGCAATCACAGAATAACATAGTAATGTGCTTATTAAACTTCAAATTTAGCGGTAACAGTTATATGCTACACTCGTACTGCACAATCTCGAGAAATACACTCAAAAGACCACTCACAATGACACATATGTATAGTTCCAATAATATTGTTGTAATGTATATGGTGTAAGTTTTATACCAATAAAAGGGAATATGCTTAGTTAAACTCCAACAGTCTACTATTTAAATGTAGGTAATTGTTGTGTTCCTAATAAAATGCAGCGTGCCTAAGGTGTCTACTTTTAACTTTTTAATGTTTATTCAGTCATGTATTCTTGTCGCCTATCATAACGAAATAGTTTTTAAAATACGACTTTAAATTCATAAGGAATTAATTATATCACAGTTACACAGTTACAGTTACATAAGTATAAACCTGTATACATTTTGTTTTAATTACATATATTGTATGTATTTCACATTAATTCGTTACTGTAACAATAATTACCATAATGAAGTACGTTCATGTGAATGTATTTAGAGCATTACAAAGCACATTAGATACATCGCTAAACGAAATTACATTCATTATGAACTGCGCAAATTGTTCGTGAACAAAGTTAATTAATTATAATAAATTATCACGCACATGTGACTTTTTGTTTTATTTATATATATTATGTACGTTATGTTGTTTTTCCAACAAAACAAATAAACTACTATCAACAGAGAGTGTTAAATCCCTTTATAAAGTATAACGGTCGCCCACCATCGTTCCAAGTAATGTAACATAGCAGGTTTGGACACGGCACAGACATACATTGGTTCGAATCTTACAATTAGTTCAATCTTTGAGATAGGAAAATATGTAGGTACAACCTATAGAATAGTGGTGAACCTTTTTCTAATGCCCGCTTGCATAACGCCATTTTGAAGTTTAAAAGATGTCAGCGCCTTTCGGTGTTTTTATTTTCTTGAACTTACTACACTATTTGTATAGCAAGGCCTTAATAGTTTCATCGGATTACACCTTGCGGTGTCTTACGCCAACTAAACAAGCTACGCCCCTTGATTAAATGTATTACCATTTTCAGCCACACCATCCTAATATTAGAGAATAATTTGAACAAAGCGAAGATCTATACAGATTAAAAAGATACTAGCAATCACTTACACGTCGTACGCCTCAGTTATATTATCAAATTAAATACCAATAAAATAATATTTATAGGTATAATCATCACAGTTTTTGGCGCGATTTTAGTCTGTCATGTAGTGGATTTTATATTTTATTCATAATCTTGTGTTATCTAACTCTATATTTTGTAAATTTGGTGGTGTTTTACGTAATATAGTTCGTTTATTGTGCATAAGTGAACTGAATGGAAAATAATACCACGGACCATGAAATTCTGAAATGGCACAAAAACTCCATGGAAGGTTCTAACAAGGGAGCCATCATCTTGTTAGGATATTGAAATTCACACGACGCTTATAATATTATTAACTACACGACAATGGCAGTCATAATGTGAAAGATTGTTTGCCAAAAATAAATTATAAAAAAAGTATAATCATCAGCATGAATGTGTTTTACTATGGATGAGTATTTTTAAACAGATTACAGGTTTCAAAGTTTATCTCTTACGAAAAAACCAACAAACTGTATCGCTCTATGTAAGATATCTAAAAATGCTTATTTGTCTCGCTTATAAACATCATAAGTACTATTGTTTACATAAAACATAAAACAAATGAACCTGGATTAGTGATATGCAATATACACTGTTATTTACTATTTAATGCATTGAATCAGTTGAATGCCGTAATGCATAACTAGGAACGTAACCACTTTCATCACATTACATTTAAAGTAAACTTTTTTATCACATTTAAAGTAAAAAGTTTCACACTCGTATAATTATACCATACTTTCTTCACTCATAATGATATTTTCTCTTCTAGCTTGGATAGAGCACCAAAAGACTACAGTTTGCGTTGTTTCGGCACTACAAAGATTTATTTCTTTGTATGTTGTCATGAGTGCTTAGAAACTAAAAATAACATAAACAATATTGAATTAATTGATTGGGGAGTACACTATACCATACACTAAAATCCCGACGATCAGCTTACAAATTGCTGCAGAAATAAGTAATAAGGAATCCAGCATACGAAGCGAACGGCGAAAAACCTGGCAAGCGTCAAAGCTGAGCGAAGCAAGATGCGACATCGACCCGTGCGTTAAATTTAACGGCTGCAATTTGCCCCGAGGTGACTTGTACAAATTAAACAGATTGCGTACTGGACACGGGCGGTGTACATAGTTTAAATACCTTCTTAAATTATCGATAAATACTACACATTATTAACGATACTGTCGACTCGAAAGATCAATAAATATTCGTTCTAATGTCGTTCGTGCTATACAACTTGTATCGTACAGATCGTCGACTCGTAGATGTAGATTTAATTTGTGGCTTGTTGTATAATAATCGCTGTGTATCTCCTATCTTTACCGCCCTCTTGAACTATCTGTTAATCTGTTGTGTATTTGTTATTAGCAGACTCCATCATGTTACTAATCCAACCAGAGTTTAATCTAGGACCGTTTCGATCAGAGCCTATTAAATTATTTATACTGTTTTGTTAAAAGTTCACACTTCTTAGCTGCCATTATTCTATAATCATATATATTGTTAACTTGCTTTTATTAGATTATATTTGACCACTCAAATAATATTATTTTGATAAAAAAAATATTTTGAAGAAATCTATTGACAAATTCAATGCATCTATCTACATGGAGTTTCAATTCTATAATACTGCGATACAGTCATCTAGCAACACTGAAATTAGTTTTTTATCTATGACAGTTTTTGCATGTTCTCGAGTGGGTGGCGCGGCTTCTTTTACAGTAAAATTCTGTTAAATCTATAAGAAGTAAGTAAATAATATAATTAAAGGATTGTTCATTTAACCGATAACAAATATTTAAGAAACCTGTTTATTTTCAGCAAAAATGTCTTCTGAAGTAATTGCTACTCCACCGTCAGTGTCATGGGCTCAGAGAAGTGCTCGAGTATTTTTGACGTTTAATGTTGAATGTTTGAAACCGGATATTAAAATCGAAAAAAAAATGATATCATTCAAAGGTATATGTGAACCGGAGAAAAAACTTCATGAAGTTGAAATACCCTTATTTGCGGAAATAGACCCAGAAAAAAGCATGTATGTTAACAAAGGTAGACAAATTGAAGTGGTGTTAGCTAAAGAAAACATTGATCAACCTTTCTGGCCATCACTTACAAGCGATAAGAAAAAACACCATTGGCTCAAAGTCGACTTCAACCGCTGGCAAGATGAGGACGAAAGTTGTGATGATTATGATGATATGAATGATATGTTTTCAAATAAAATAGGCGATTTTGGTGATGAAAACGATAAAGATGATACAAGCTCTGCTGATGATGAAGATCTGCCTGATATAGAATAAAATTACTCAGTTTAATATTAGCTAATAATATCAGTTAGTGTTAAAAATGTTTAATTACGAGTGGATATTTGTGCTTTTATATATAAATGAAACGGTACATTAAGCTATTAGAAAAAAATATTCTTAAGTTACGTTTGTTAATTTTATAAGTAGGTGCAAATATAAAAAGAAGTTCTAAAGATATGTTCTCTGTAACATATTTCTAAAAATGTACCCTCTTTATTAAATACCACTGATTATTATTATTTTCTATTGTAATAAGTCTTTGCTAGTCTTTCATAAGACATTTAACTCAAAATAGTCTTTCTCTTTTAAAAATGTAAATCACTGTTTCAGTGTATTATTTGTTCCAACCTATATTTAATTTATGTTAGGATTATGTGCTAAGGAAATTAAATGTTAGGCTGCAGCATAAATACTATGAATTCCATATATTTGTTTAAGTTCAATGAACGAATTTAAAAGAAATTAAATTCTCAGCCAAATTCAACTTACATGCTTATCTGATAAATATACAATACATATTTTAATTGTTCATATTGAAAGGCAATCAAGTTTCAGTACTTTTCTTACAACTATAATTTGATGTACAGGGTTTAATACTACCCTCTGGCCTTTTCTAACCTTCAATATTATTTTTCTAAATTTCACCAACATTAATTATATACTTTAACTGTTGTCTGTGTAACTACTTTTGTCAAAAAATTAGCAAGACAAAACACTTCTACGACCATATAAATAACATTTGCTATTGTACTGATAATTTTCATTGCACTGTTTATAAGCATTCATATACACAAATAAAAATTTTAAGCTAAACAATGCATTCCAAATGATTGTGAAGATATTACACATTAAACTTTGTTCTTTTAATATAGAACTTGTAGAGAATATTAACATTTCATCTTTTAAAAAATCTCAATGTGGATTTATACTTGGTAAGCAGGGACATTATTATAATGATACCAACTTTATTCTGTGTGAAGTGCTGTTGTTAAGCAATGTTTTGTGAAGAAGAATGAATGCATTATGTTATAAAATGTAGCAATAAACTTTTGTTTTTCACAAACTGAAATTTTCATTATTATTGTAAAGAGTCTACTGAATTTTATCATTTTTGTTAGAAAGTTCAGTTATTCAATCAATCATGATTTCCCTAGGATCAAACAAGGATATTAGGTGTCTAGTTGTGTTTCTTAATTCCAAATATTATACACAACTCCATACCTTTTTCTTTAAATTTATGTCGTCGTATGTAGGTAAAACAATTCGGCCAATGTCTTGGCCATATAGTGTGCACTGTTTATAGTTCAGTGAAGCTGTAATGACTTTTCCAGGCAAACAGCGTTTACATTTCGAAAAAAAAAAAGTGTGCACTGTCTGTAGCAAATAGTGTCAGAAATGAGGGAAGCGATTAAAAAATATAATTCGAAGAAGAATATAATTAATTTGTGTTCAGACCAACTTATTTTATGTATTTCACACAATTATACATACAGCCAAAGTTAGGTACATATCGATTAAAAAATAGATAACCTTTTTAAAGCTTGGTTTTAATAAATAAGGACAAAGACATGTAAAATTAAAGAGTTATTCTGCCTGCACCTCATCACCGTCGACACAAGCTCGCGCCTCTTGCACGCCCTTCGCGATCTGCTACGACCCGATTCACTAAAGCTAAGACACGTAAGGTTAGTAGGGCGAGGAATATAAGTTAGGAAGACATCATAAAAGGAGACTGTTTCTCGAAGATTTATATAATATACGATATGGAGCACCGTTATCCAGGCTGCATTCGCATAGATAATGATTCCTAATTTAGCTAAAAAAGTACAAGTATGAACTAAACGAAGACGACAGATGGAAGTAACGGCTTTATGGAAATTTAAAAAACCAAAGTTTTTGAGGAATATGATTTTGTAAGGTTAATTGATTCGCTTTTGTTTTCTGGCGAGATTTCAATCCTTTTTGTCATGCTTCTAATAATCTAGTTTTGTGTAGAGAACAGAAATCCTTTGAACATAATCTGTAATAGTTCACGGATCCAAACTGGACAACATTCTTTGCGCAGGAATCCACTGATTCGTTCCCTTAGATACCGCAGTAATGTCCTGCTATAATCCAAGCTATCACTATTTTGATTCCTAAAATGTGACAGTCGCTAATTTGCAAAGTCATTGGGTGTCTGGATTCGGAGCGGAAGTAATAGGAAATAATAGCTTATAAGCAACTTTTGTAAGGGAAGATTGTTAGTATTTGTAATTTATGTGACTGAATGAATGCCAAAGAAGCTAAATTTTGAACGCATTTTTTTTTTTTTTTTTACGTGGGGAAATCCCTTGTGGATACCCACCCTCCCGGGAGAGAGGATGAGTTATGTCCGGCTTGCACGGACTAAAACCCCACGGTGTACCGACAGACCGTAGTGTTGGGGCGGCAAGGGATCGTGCTAAGCTATTCCCCTTAGATAGTCGCCCCAACGGTCCGCCCGGCTGAAGGTGGCCGCCGAGCTCCTACCTATAGAGAGGCAGTTGAGTACACACCAGCTGCCTCCCCTCGTCCGCCGGACCTGTGCAATGAGGGGACGAGCCCCCCGACTACATCCCCTCAGGTCCGGCTACGGTGGCAGAAGGAGTTGGGCAAAATGCCGCCTCCTCCTGCCGGTCCTCCGTTGGCGAAGACGGCCGCTGAGGGGGTTCGCCTCGCGGGCCCTCTCCGCCGCCTCCTTTTGCGAGATGACTTCCTCGCAAAAGGAGGCCACTACTCGCCACGCCTGCTCGCTGCCGAGCATGGACGAAACCACGCTCGGCAGCGACAAATCCTCCCCCACTACCGCCGCCAGAGTGCGGCGCTCCACCTCCCACGCAACACACTCAGAGAGAGTGTGCTGCGCGGTATCCTCCTCAGCGCCGCACTCATGGCAGGCGGTGGTCGGCTCCCTACGAGCGATCCGGTGTAGGTACCACCCGAAACAACCGTGTCCGGTGAGTACCTGCACCATTCTGAACGTCAGGGAGCCCCACTCCTTCCCAAGCCACTCTCGCAGGACCGGGCGGACGGCGTCAACGGTGTACGTTCCGTAGCGCGCGTCCGCCAGGTCCTGTATCCACCGCTCTACCGCTCCCTCCCGCAACTCCCGTCTCTTATACTCTATCTCCTTGGGAACCGGAGGCTGCTCATTACGTTTCCTCGCCGCCGTGAATTCGTACACGGCGGCGAGAACTCTTGCTTCCAGCTCCCAGGGAAGGGAGCCGGCGAGCGCAAATGCCGCCGCCGAGGAAACTGTCCGGTACGCCCGGATCGCCCTCAATGCCACCGTGCGCTGCGCACTACGCAGCGCGCGCATGTTGGCGGCACCGAGGGCGTCCGCCCAGACCGGTGCCCCGTAGGCGGCCATCGCTCGCACAACTCCCATAAAGAGTCGTCGGCAGCCAGCACCCGGCCCCCCAATATTGGGGAGCAACCGGCCGAGTGCCGACGCTGCCCCCGCGATCCGCGGCCCGAGTCCCACAAAGTGGGGCTCGAACCGCCAGCGCCCGTCCAAGGTGAGGCCCAAGTACTTCATTTGTGCCCCCACCCTGATCCGGGCGCCCTCCACCATTATGTGGGCCCCAGGTGGTGGTCCCCGCCGAGGCCCATGAAAAAGTATGGCCTCGGTCTTCTCGAGGGCCACCCTGAGGCCCAACCTCCTTATGCGCCTGACCACGAGGGTTGTGGCCATCGTGGCCAGGCGCTCTACCTCCTTCCATTCCCCACCCCGGGTTACGACAAGGGTGTCATCCGCGTAACAAATTAGGCGCGCTCCATATGGGAGCACGCCGCGGAGCACCCAGTCGTAGCCCATGTTCCACAGGAGCGGCCCCAGAACCGACCCCTGTGGAACCCCCCGCCTTGTGGCCCGCCGAACCATCCGTCCGTCGCCGTCGACGTAGGCGACCTGCCTGTCCTCCAGGTACGCCTCCAACAACCGCCGCAGGTACGGAGGCACTCCAAAATATCGGAGAGCCTCCCGTATGACACCGTGCGGCAGGCTGTTGAAGGCATTGGCGATGTCTAAGGACACCGCCAAGATCCTCTCCCCTTGGGAGGTCGCCCCCGTCGACAGAGACTTTAGAAGGCACAGGGCGTCTACTGTGGAACGCCCAACCCGGAAGCCAAACTGCGCGTCCGATATATTCGGCCACACTCCCCCAGGTGCTGGACGATTCGGGAAGAAACGACCCTCTCCAGCACCTTCCCGACGTCGTCCAGCAGGACAAGGGGCCGATACCCGGACGCGCAGTCCAGAGGGCGGCCCTCCTTTGCTAACAGGCAGAGCCGCCCAAGCTTCCAGAGCTTCGGAAACTGCCCGACCGCCAAGCACTGGTCGAACAGCTCCCGAAGCCACCCTCCAAGATGGCCCAGTGCAAGGCCAAGCACCCGACCCGGGACCCCATCAGGGCCGAGCGCTCTCCTGCGGTTGAGGAGGCGCTCGACAGCTCTCTCTAACTCCTCCTCCGTAATTGGGGGAGGACTGTCAGGCACCTCCTCAACTTCCGCCCGAGGCGGAGGCATGGGAGGAGCCGGTAGCGGCGGAGGGTCAGGGAACAATTCTCCCACGACCCTCGCCACCACCTCCGGCTGGAGGGTCTCCGTCACCGGGGGCGCCCAGGATCGCGACTTCTTGCGTACAATCCGATACGGGCGCCCCCAAGGATCTCCCTCCACCGTTTGTAGCAGCTCCTCCCTTGCCGCTTCCTTCGCCCGGCTGATGGCAGCCTGCAGGATCTACCTGCACTCCCTGTATCTGCCATACAGCCGGGCTTCCTCCTCGGGGTCCCGGTGCCGCCGTCGGCGGCTGCGCCCGAACAGCCGCCTGGCCGCGGAACAGGCCGCCCGAAGATCGGCGAGCTCCGGCGACCACCAGTACACCGCCCGTTTGTTTGAGCCGTGTACGTTCCGTGGCATCGACGCGTCGCAGACCTCCGTGAGGGCACCACGGAGGCAGGCTGCAGACGCGTCGACATCCTCCTGTAGGGGGGGGGGCATGGCCCACGCCTGGACGATGGCGGCCTCTTCCGCTAGTTCACGGTTGAGGCGGCTCACCGTCCAGCAGGGGAACCTCGCGCCCCTCCGGGGGCGAGAGCCAATTCCGGCTTGGGAGGTGGAGACCTCGAACCTAATATATCGGTGGTCCGATAGAGTCTCCACCTCCTCAAGCACTCTTCACCCCCGGACACGACGTGCGACAGACGGGGTGGCAAACGAAAGGTCTCCCACAAACCCCCCGTTCTGTCGCACGCACGTGTGGACATCTCCTTGGTTGAGGAGGGACAGCCCTACTTCGGCTGCCCACTCCTCAACGGCCATGCCCCTCGGGTCCGTGGCTGCCGCTCCCCAGGTCCTCGATTTAGCGTTGAGATCGCCCACGAGGACGACGGGGAGCGGCGACAGCCGCCTGACAGCTCCCTGCAGGGAGCCGAGGAACACCTCAAACTCCCAAAGGGGCTTGTTAGGGGAGAAGTACGCCCCCACAATGGCGTACTCTCCCCAGACGGCTGCCAGGAACCCGGCACCTCTCTCTCTCACCGCCAGGGGCGAACCTCGTCCGGCAATAATCGCCACGGAGCCATTCCGATCCCCAGCCCACTGTGGCTGGGAGGAAACGTAGTACGGCTCCGCGGCGACCGCGATCTCGATACCCCACTCCGCCACTGACTGCACGAACAAATCCTGTGCAGCGGCGGAGTGGTTGAGGTTCGCCTGGAGGAAGTTGCGTATGGTGTGCTCCATCAGTGATCCATAGAAACTTCCTCCTGCCTGGCGGCGGCCACCCTTAGGCCTGTTCCCATTGCGTGGGGGTCCCTGCCCTTCATGGTGGGGGGCCTGCACATGCGGCTCCGCATTACATGCCCAGAGGGCCTCCCGGCATCTGCGCAGATGGCACAACGGGCCGCCTCCGCCCTGCACTCGGCCATCTTATGGCCCGCAGCGCCGCAGCGGTAGCAGGCTTCTCCCCTGCTGGTCGAGGAGGGGCACAAGGGGCGGGTGTGCCCCAAGCCCATGCACTTAAAGCAGCGCATGGGCCTTTCCTCCAGCAGCAGGACGCGCACGACGCTCCACCCGACCAGGAGCTTGCCGGCCTCCACAAGCACCCTGGCTGCCGCCGCGGGAAGCGTCATGTGCACGGCGCCTAGACCCCCCCAATTCCTCTGTATCTGCCCGACCTTAAGGTCCTCCAGCCTGCAGTTGGCCTTTGCTGCCACGACCGTCATTATCTCCGTTCGGGACACCGAATCGTCAAGGCCGACATTTTTTAGTCGGGATTGCGACCATGGCAACTCCAGCCAGCGCCACCTCGAGCTTCTGAGCCAGTTCAGCGGCCTTCTCCTTGCTCTGGCCCGGAAGTTCGATTTTCCGGGCCCCTGTGGCTGTCGGCCTCACCCGCACGTCGCCGATACCCATATCGGGCAGGGCGACGTGCTCACGCGCCTTTAGCATTACCTCCCTGTAACTAACCCCCTTACTGCCTGCGGCATCCTGCAAAGTCACGATGACTGCAGCCGATTGGGGGGCGGGAGGTAACTTCTGCCCCGCTGGCTTTGGTGGGGTTCTGGGCGCCGTGGAAACCGCGGTTGAGGTCTTAGATGTAGCCGCTGGGGCCCTTACCGCCTTCTTCTTTCGGCCCACCACTTTGGACCACGCTACCCCATCATTCTCCACCGCTGAGACCGGTAATGCGGCCCAGTTAATCCCCAATGGGGCGATCACAGGGACCGGGGGCGCATTCGCGACCGGCTTTGCCCCACTAGTCCCTCCGCCTTTCTTCTTGTCTCCGGCCAAGGACGGACGAAGGGACGGCTCTGGGGGAAGACGCCTCTCCAGATTCTCCACACGTGCGTTCAGCATGTTTCCCGAACGACGTGCGGAGAGTGTCGACCGCCTCGGTGAGGGCCTGCCGCCACTCAGGCTGCACAGGTACCGGCACAGGTGCCGGCATGGGGGGAGAAGGAGGAGGCATGACCTTTTTGGCATTGGTCTCCCTCCGCCATGCCAGGTTCTCCGCCTCCAAATCTTCGATCCGACGGCGAAGAGTCTTTGCCTCCCTTTGGAGTTTGCGGTTCTCCTCCCCTTCCGTGCGGTCCACCAAGGACTCCACCACCTCTTGGAGAGTCCTGGCAGCGTCCTTCAGTGCCTTGATGCACCTGCCACTTACATTATTGGACTTCTTTGCCGTCTCAAATATACACGCTACACTTGAGCCGGCAAGAGCCTTAAGATGCCGACCGTCCAAGGCATATACATCCATTGGGGGTACCTCCTTTAGGAGTACCCCCTCTCGCTCCGAGTCGGAGCTCGGCAAAGAGCCGGCAACCGAAACAGCCGCGGAGCCAGCGGCCGAGCCTGGGACAGACTCTGCAGCGCTCAAAGCGCCAGTCAGGGCCCGGTCAAACGACCCGTCGGCCTTCCCCATTACCCCCCGACCACTCCCTCGCATCCGAGCAGTCCCCCTGCCGCGCGAGCTCACTTTAGGAGCCGCACCTTCCTCCACTTCCGTGTCAGAAGAGTCAACAATCTTCCCTGCCAAATTTTGAACCCAGACCCCTTTCGATTTGTCTGAAAGTTTCACCTTTTCCTACTCTTAGTTTTTTTAACTAAAAAAGCTATGAATTATGAACAAAAGGGCGCCTTGTTTTTTAAATATTTTAACTGTCTTCCTTATTAGGGCTTTCTTCTTCAAAACGGTTTTAAATATACTTAAAAAAAAAAAGAAAAGAAAACGTTCCTGCATAGTTGTTAAATTTAAAAAAAGTTTTGTATACTTACAAGCATTTTATAGTCTTGCATAGTTACAATGTTAAAAAATATTTCTGTACAATCTGTATCTATATCCGTATAATCTCATAAAATATAATGTCCATACTCTAATTTACAAGTTTAGAACTGATAATAGGTACTTTTTGGAATTATATCAAAATTCAGAGACTAAATTCTCTTACTGCCATTATAAAGTCATTAAGACATCCACGAATCTAACTTTCAAACACACTATCATGTAACTTTTTTACGAATGTAATAACCACAATAAAAATTCAAAACATGACACTAAAATTAATATATTAAAAAGGATGTGGTACAATGGGGCAAATAGAGGAAGTTAAATCTTCTGTGAGAATGGCAAAAAGTTCTTCTGCTGTAAAAAAAGCATCTTCGAGCTCATCTAAAGGTTCTAAAAAAAGTACCCCGATTGCAGAAAAAACTACAACACCAACAAGCTCGTTAGATTTCTGCGACCCTAAGATACAAGGAGTACTACTTATAGGACTTTTAGTTGTACTCGCTGTGGCCTTATGGTTTGGATTTACTCATGGATGCCTACGTCGTCGACGACGAAGACGTTCTAATTGTTACTAAAAGGTGGAGTTATTTAAACAAACATATGTCAAATACCTTTTATTCATAAGAATAACTTACAAATTATATGTTTCTTTCTAGAAATGAACCCGAGTTCTGGATATAAAACTAAAGAAAATGCACTCGCCCGCAACCCTCCAAAAGATTTAAAGGCTTATTATAAAGTTACAATGAAGAAAAAAACTTAAATAGATTGGTATTTATAAATGTAATTGTATAATGTGATCAATCATCTTTGTCAGTAGTAGTTTCTTCCCAGTTACCACTTCCATTACCCCAATCATACTTATCCTCCTCACCCGCCTCGGTTTCTTCACCTTCTGGTTCCTCTTCTATAACAATGTCATAATATATTAATTATTATTTTAATCATAAAACAGTAATATTAAAACAATTTAATGAACTACAAGAGTTTATTATTACAAAGGAAATACGGACTAAGAACAAATTCATTTCTTTTTTAATATATGTTTTATTACAATTACCTTCTTCTTCAGCAACGTCTTCTGCATCATCTGAAAATAAAGATTTTTTTTAAACAGTAATAAAGAGATGTTTAATTGACTTACCAATAACTAACCGTCTCTAGATAAAGAGGAAAAACTTTCTTAGTTTTTGTTGTCATAAAACTCTCCAGAGAGTCTTAGGACTATATATTGGAAACAAGCACAGAGCTGAGTATAGTTATTAAAATAGAAACCGATATATTTGTTATTTATAAAAGATTCTTACTTAAATGTATTAAACACTTACAAGAAAATTCAAATTTTTATTACTTATAGCTTATTAATAACTAGCTACGCCCGTGACTCCGTCCGTGTGGAAAGTAATAAAAACAAAACGTCATTTACCTATATACTTTTATCTCAGACTTAAGTCGCGTCGTCCTTAAAATTACAATAATTTTTAATAGAGTGAACCAATTTTAATGAAACCGAAATGTTACTCGATGATATGATTTATCATTTTCTTGGTGAATTAAAATCGTGCACGCAGTGATACGTGTTTAAACAAACAGACAGACATATCTCAAAATGATTAAAATGTATCTTGTTACTTATACCCCTGTAACAATTGTTTTGAGAGAACAAACATTTTTTTTTTTCTAAAAAGTATTAGATTAAAAAGATTATTCGTATTGTAGATTATTACAACCATAAACAAAGGTTATATTGCGTGTTACAGAATGAGCAACTTCCCATTATTTTAGATCTCAAAATCTCTTATATCTATAGGTATGAATATGTAGCCTAGGTTAGCTCATATATGTCGCGAATTGCAAGTACCAGGCAACAGTCCAAGCCGAGGTGTGCCGTGCACCCTTGAGCTAATTGCCCAAATAAAATCGGTTGATTGCCTTAAGCGCTCGTCTTAGTAATCCGATAAAGATGTTAAGACCTTGCTAGGTCAATAGCATAGTCAGTTCGAAAAAAAAAGAAGATCCTTGTAATTGAATCACAGTTTTCGGTGAAAGGAAACATGTTGAAAAAACAATAGTAAAGTGGTAGTGCTTTTTCTAAGTCTGTGATCTGTTGCTACTACCCTCAAGTTCGAAATCTGTCGCGAAGCACCTGTTCCAGTACAGTTTAGTACAGTTTAGTTTAGTACGGTACAGTTTAGTACAGTACAGTTTAGTACAGTACAGTTTAGTCCAGTACACTTAGATTTATCATCACCATTTAACATTAGATTAATTATAAACTTTACTGTGAAGCAAAATTTTTTCCTTACGTTTTTCAGCACCTGTATCTTCTCCCTTCATCATTTTGAGAATATGTGATTTCTCTTTAGCGAGATGTCTCTTGCCATTAAGATGCATTGTCATTTGCTCAGAGCATGTCACTGCTGTCTGTAAATGTAAAAAGATTATATAATACAGGGCATAATAGCTATTTCCGAGTTAATTTTTGACACTAATATATCTAAAGAGTTTTCGGCAGGATTTTAGTCTGTCATATAGTGGTTTTATATTTTATTCATAATCTTGTGTTATTTGACTTTATATTGTGTAAATTTGGTGGTGTTTTACGTAATATAGTTTATTGTGTATAAGTGAAGTGAAAATAATACCACGGAGCATGAAATTCTGAGATGCCACAAAAACTCCCTGGAAGGTCCTAGCAAGGGATTCACCATCTTGTTTGAATATTGATTCACACGATGCTTAATATTGAAGTGATCGCACCACGCTTGTGATATTATTGACTACGTGACAATGGCAGTAATAATCGGAGAGATTGATTGCCAAAAATAAAGTTAAAAAAGAAATCTAAATACTTTGTACTTTGTCCTCCAGCGAACTTTATATTTTCCCATATTAAAAAAGATTATTGTCATCTGAAAATTGTGAAGACATTTTATTATATCAAAATATACGGTTATGTTTCATTAGGCAATAAATTTTGGACGATGTTATTAAATCTAATTTCTACCATAAATACTGGAGTTTGCTCCGTAAAAAATTCTCTCTTTTTTACTAATTTAACGTTTTTTTTAAATATTTTGCGGCTAAACTATCAAAGACAGAATAAAAACTTACATAGCGATTTTGTAGTTCTTTTAACGCTCTATAAAAAGTTCCAAACGAATTTTCCGTATTACTAATAAACAGAAGTGCCTAAAAGAATCCTTACCTTGCATATATCGCAATAAAGCTCAGGCTGAACCGGTTTAGCATCACCGGCCTCTTCTTTTTCTTGAGTTTCATCAAGATTTTTCAAGAATTTCTTTTCACGGCGAATAAGTTGATCCCTGTAACGAAAAAAAAAACGATATATGTAACTTAATATATCGTATAAGTAAATATCCGTAGGAACAATATATTTTGTCTGAACGAAAAATTGTCTTATATCCCTTTCTGACAATGTGTATGCAAAATTTCATGACAATCGTTAAGTCGTAAAAATGAAAAAGTTACAGACTCACATTCACATTTATAATATTAGTAAGGATAACAAAACGATTGTCTATATATCGTCCCCGGATGGAGCCCTCGAGTGACTCACCTACATCACTTGTACACACATGAGATCATCACACACATGTCCACACAGACCCACACATGGTGGAAGTGTTTTATTTTTTCCCCTTATTCGAACTGAATCAAATTCAATCATGAAATATAAAATATAGTAAGTGTTAAATAAGAATTTACAATTGAGAAAGAATTAATTATAAATTTGCCACTTACAAACGGACACTCATCCCTTTCTGCAACAACATAGGATTTTTAGGGTTCTTGCGACCTTCAACAATGCTGCAAATAAAATATACACTTACTTTTCACATTACACATTAACACACAGAACTCAAAATGGCAGAGCATATTTTTAACTATTTTTTAATTACAATTACACATTACATAATTTATTGTTGTTCAAGTTTCTTTTTAATTTCGTTATGTTTTTTTTAAACTTATGCTGCCAACAGACTTTTGTCAGACTGTATACATTCATTTGTATGGAAACTCAATCCTTTACGGTTTTGAGCAGACAGCAGTTTACGTAATCAATGATTTTTTATATTAATTGTGATTAACAAGACACCATTAATTATGTCAATAGGTATAATTTACAATGTATTTAGTCAGATGAAGTGAATAATAACGAATTAACTAAAAACAAACCTGCGATGAGGTTTCCCCGCATAGTGGGATTCAGCATGAGTCTTAGACGTTATGTGGACATCGCATAGTTCACAATAGAGATCACGGGATTTTATCGGTATCTAAAAAAATAATGAATAATATCTCCTTGTTAGTTAATATTATACCAAGAATTGAAAAAATGGTGTTAATTAAATTTATTCTATTCCACTTAATCATGTTTGTTCAATTCCATATTTATATTTCTACCTAATAACAATATTATGAAATTATTAAAGCTATGTTATTTATATTAATTTTATTTATATATTTATTTGTGATCCTTGAAAACTTGTAGTGAAGTCTGAAAAATTAAAAAAATCGCGGTGTGTTTAAAGTTTGTACTATCTATACTAGTCGTTGTTTTGTGGTCGAACAATAAGCAGTAGGGGTAGGAAAAAAATGATTGCAATAGAAAAAAATATATATTGCATTTTTTTTTTTTTACTAATAACACTAAAGAGCTTGTTAAGATCTATAAAACAAGAAAAAATGTTGAGTAAGTGACTGAGAAGGTGTCATCCTTTCTTAATTCTGATAAGAAATCGACATTGCGAAGATATCTTCCTTTTCTATATGAATAAGCAAAGAGAAATAAATTAAGAACATCCTCCTTCTCTGTTTCTCAACCGAATTTCGATCGAATCTATGAAGGCCAGCTGCACGCACGAAAAAGCATGACTCATTGTCACGTTCCGGCTGAGCCGAGCCTGCAAGCGAGAGCGCGGAACAAGGTATAGTGTCGTGACGTTTTTCGCTAATATTGATACGTGGCAAAGTAATTAATTTTATCGAATTTCAATCACAAATACCATTAATTCGACAGTAAAATGTCAAGTAAACATTGTCAAATGTACATTAGTCGAATTTTCTGTCAATATTATTTATAATTATAAAATTAACGCTGATATATGAAAATATTAAACCATACCTTTCCTTGAATTATTATTAAAAAAAAAAATGTAGGTACATTGTATACATAGTTACCTCTAAATAATTACATATGATTTAACCTCACGTCATAGATAACGTAGAGGCAGACAATTGGTTACAATGTATGTTTCTATTTTGGCGATTGTGTTCACATAAATATCACTTGATTTATGCTGTCAACACTTCACCTATAATGCCGACAGCGGCACAAGTGACCATTAAAAAAAATATATATACCTGATTGTTCAATTGTGATGTCAAAATTTAGAATATTAAGTAAATCCTAAGGTAAAGAGAAGAAATTTTGTAATGTTGATCTATAATACTCTATATACTTCCTTGATATGATATTTTAGTATCCTTATTGTATATTGGTGGGCACTGATTTTATGTGAACGTTTTACTTCATCGACAAAATACCTACGGAAACATTACATTGCCAAATTGTCAAATTACCTCTTTGGAGCGAAGTCCTCCTTCAGACTGTTTGGAAAACCATTTTTTCTGGTTCTTCGCATGATTTTTGGAAAGATAATGTATGCGAGCTGCAAACAAATTAATCAATAACGACATAAAATTATAAAACAGAACGATTTGGATTATGCATTATTAAAGTGCTCATGTAAATCTTCTTGAAATATATTCCTACTAAAGTGCAAATATTTTCCTTTTTTTTTGTTCCTTCCGAAAAAATTCAAACATTTGTTTACAGTAGAAAAATTACAATACAAATACAGTAAGGTAAACTACCTGCAATTATCTGTCTTAGCATTTCAAATATGAATTTTAGAGATGACTTAAATTTTAGCTTTCTTTAATTAATACTATTAACTTTTGAGTGAAAAATTCTTTTCGACGAATTTCTCACAAACTTGGTATAACTATGAGTTTTTGCATAATTAGTTTTGTATATGAGTTTAGATATATATACCAGGTGAAAAGTTAAGCACTCGGATTATTCTAGCATATGACAATTCACGGTCACATTTAACACATAAAATAATAATATCAAACCAAATACTAATAGACAACAAAGAAAACGTAGTTTGTTCTAACAATTTCAAAAATATGGACAATAACTTAAATAAACCTAGGTTGAATGACCGGTTATAAAACCTGTAAGTGGCGACCCGGAGTTAATAATTTTCCATAATAAAACGGACAATAAATAAATTAGGTTAAATAATTAACACCTATTTTTGTTATTCATTTAGAACGAGAATCGAGTGCAGAGTGTCGCCATAAATATTGCTACTGGCTAAACATTCATCTGGTACATATATATTAGTTTTAAGCTGAAATTACACACACAAGTTCTTTAACTATACCATTATTAGTTATAGAAACAGTTTAGATGGGTTTGATAATTAATTGAGTTGCAACTTACATGTAGTGAAGGATTCAAAGCTATGCCCACACAGGCCACATTGATGAGGTTCATATAATTTTAATAAATTGAATGGAAGATTTTTCAAACTGTCTTTAGAAAGCCCACATCCTAGAAATTACAATCTGCGGTATTTAATCGGTATTTGAACATAATTATAAACAGGATCGTTATTAGAGGTACTTATTCGAATTCATAGCTATACATTGATGATGAATCAATTGATAATGTGTGCAGACACTGTGTTTATGGATGTACATTCGTATCCGTGTAAGAGTCAATGCTTTTAGTGAAGAGAAACAGTGACGAAACTATATCATGGTGGTACCGCTTTTTCTAAGTGCGCCTGGCTAGTTACCACATTTATGCCCGATTTCTGAGCTACTCAGTTAAATTAGCATTAGTTATTGGCTCAATAAAGTTACCCATAAGATAAACTATCAATGCATTTCTGAGTACACAACGAGTTGTTAAATAACTTTGAAACCCATAATTAGTTCTTTGATGTTCACAAGATGGTTCTTTTTGAGAAAGTGTTTAAATTGGTTTTATTATTTTAATTCTTAACTTATAATAGTGATATTATGATTAAAAAATACTTTGGAGATTAGTAGGTGGTTTGATTTTATTTTATAATTATTTGTTTATAAATTCTATTATTTTACATACAAAACTTTTCAAGTCGTTATTTGTTCCTCAATGACATGTCACTGTCAAGATATTAAAAACGATTAAAAATGTCAACTGAAACTTTTCTAATAAATAAATATACAGATTGACCATTTAAGTTTAATGGAGGTTTATCATTGTATATTTAAATACATGATTGTATATTTAAATACCAAATTTGACAAGTTATTGAAGCGATAGCACTATTTAAGAGGTAAATGTGACTCAGAAACCAGGCATAAGTTGAATATCTGTCACCAAGCAACAGCATTTAATACCAGATCAGATAGTGGTGAAACACAAAAAACTATTGAATAATTTTCTTAAAGTATGAAAAGTCAATTTGAAATATATCCTATAAAATCTTGAAGTTACACCTCAAAACGCTATTTACGATCTTGTTTACATGGAAAAAAAACGAATACATAAGCTTTAATCAACACAATACACACAATTGAGTACTAGTTATATTAGTATTCATAAAATTCAGGGAGAAGGCTAAAAACCTTATTTTATAAGTATACTATTATAAAGTTTTATATTAAATTCCTTAATATAAAATTACATTTACCCAGATAATAATAACCTCTCGGATAATTTTTTTAGACCCAGATCTCAAAATGTCAGATCATGTTGATAAATATCAATCCAATTTTTTGAATTATATTTTTACATTACACAATTTGTTATTGTTCAAGTTTTTTAAATGTTACCTAATATTTTTTTTGCAAGTCTAATCTAACCAAAGCGAGACGAAAGAGCAGTATGGCCTTAGAATGATAACGCATAGCAAACATTCAGCGAGCGTGGTGTATGTAAATCCTAACCTTTTTAAAGCAAGTATTCAATACGTATTTAACATTTTTTTTAATAACACCTTTATCGTTTTGGTCAGCAGAGGAGTTAAAGCTTATCTTTAAAAAGTGAATTCATACTTACGTCTTAAGTATCTCAGTGTTTTCTCTTCCAGAGATGGTTTCCTCATTGGTGGTCCACCAGAGCCAAATCCTTTACCCCACGTGTTGGGTGGTTCCATAGGACCTTGTCGAAATGGAGGGAACATCGGCCCTGGAGGTGGCGGTGGTCCAAAAGGACCATAATTGGAACCAAATCCACCAGGAGGTCCAAGGCTACCGCTTGGCCCATAACCACCGTTATAATCACCGTACGCATTACTGTAGCGATCATTCCTAAAAAAATACAATTTTTGATGTGCAACATCTATAGGCGGAGGGTAAACCTGATAGTTGGCGTGGCGACGTAAACACAAACTTTGTACTATTAACGAAATACTCAAAAAGATTTGCAACCCTATCTATATAAACATAAGATTCAAATTGTTTTGTCGGCCACTCGTTTTACTAGTATTACGCGGCACGCGCCGACGTTAACGTCCTTTGATAAATGCCGCCAATATACCGAGCCTGCGCTTAGTTGAACTTTTTAATTTCATAAAAATGAATGTTTTTGTAGTTAAATAAATAAACATTAATTATTCTATGAAACAAATTTGAAATGCTTTCTTTTCAATATACCATATCTGATTCCTGTTGTAATCTGTTGTTCTATGCATATAACTTATACAAAACGATTTCGATGTTTCACATCTACCCAGCGTCCCGTGACTGCTCAATTTTATAAAACAATTTATAGGTTTTAGCATGTGGCCACAATCTTGTGTAGGTACTTACGTATTAACGCCACCGCAATGCGCTCTCCGACCACTGCTGCAGCCGGCTCGAACTCTTTGCTTGTCAAATATAATCTAAGCTAACCAAACCGACAAGAGAAAGTTAGGTTTGGTTAGACATGCGAAATATAGACAGCGAGTCGGCCGCGGCAAGGATCGTTGAACGCATTGCGGTGGCATTAATAGGTAAGTATCCTCATCTGATATTAAATTAGATTTGATATTTGGCGACAGAACTTCAACTCGAACGCGTTAACTAACCAGACGTACTTAGAAAGAGTCCTTCGACTAGGCATATTCTAATCACGATATTTTACTTCATTAAAAGCTGAGACTGAATCGCAAGGATTCAAACCGATATTAATCTACAGGTGTCCTAATAAGCTATCAAGTGAACCACGGTTGGTTCAAAAAACTCAACAAACCAGTTAATATCACAGTTATTTATACTGTTAAAATGATCAGAATAATAAAAACAGATATAAGAAAAAAGATTGTGGATTTTTTTAAATTTATCATGTTTTTTTTTAACATTGTTATCCAAATTATACTCAAAGATATTATTAGTTCTCAAGTAAGATCCTACACAAGATAAATATAAATTATAGAATACATCTTGTTTTTAATCTGTTGACATTCAAGCTATTTTCTTTTTTTATTTAGGAACTTAGGTCCACGAAAATCATGTCAGTCCCATCCTACCCTAAAGTAAGCTTATTCACAAAAGATAATTAAACAGAAACTTCAATAGAATTTTGGCTTCCTCACTTACAGGGCACACAAGATTTTATGGAAGCACCCTACTATTAAGTTGTAACTGATCGATAACAGTTTTTCATTGTGATTTATTGTGGTCACATTTTATCAACGTGTTGCAAGTCTTCTATCGATCCACACATTAAACAATTGGGTTATAATAATTTTTCTTATAAGAAAATTCAAGCTATTTAATATAAAAAAATTAGCAGGTGGCTATCATCACAACTACTTTATACAAGATATAAGAGAAGATATTCTCATTCTAAAAATCATATAAAGAATATAATTATATATCACACACTGTACCTAAAATTTCCTCTCCCTCCTCCGCCTCCTCCACCTCCGCCTCCACCACCTCTGCCACCGCCCCGCCATCTTGAATAACCATTATTGAATGGTTGATTCATAGGACCCTCATACCAGTCATCATCCATTTTTATCCCTAGCAATAGACATATTATACTTATTACACAATCTATACTGATAAAAGCTGAAGACTTTGTGTGCTTGAGCTAGGGATGATCGATATTAAAAAAACATTAATGTTGACATTAGTTTAAAAGTATGATGCATGATAAACATTGGCGTCTCAAAACATCAATGCTTTTGGCTAGCAATTAAAACTGTATGTAAAAAAAAAAAAAAAACTTTATCAGGTGTTTCTGGCACAGGAGTTGGCCAGCGTTGGAAAAAAAAAAGGTCATCGGAAGAAATAACTATTCGTAGGATTTACTTGAGTTAAATTTGACAATCTTTAGATAGTACATGCAATGTTAAATGACCATAAAGAATATATTGACATGTTAGATGACCCTAAAGAATATATTGACATTTCAGTATTTTATTCTCATAATATCTATGTTATCAACATCAAAACATTGATGTTTTTCAGATAAACATTGGTTTCTTCAACATCAATGTATATAGACCATCCCCAGCTTGAACATGCTTATCTCAAGAAGGACTGGTCTGATTTGAAAAATTCTTTCAGTGTTAAATAGCTCATTTAACGAGGAAGGCTATAGACTATACAAAATCATGCTAAGACCAATATGATCGGAGTACCAATGAATAATGTTTCAAATTTAGGGTAAATTATCCTCTTGAGAGTTCCCGCTGCATAAACTGTAACTATTCCATTTACACAAAGACAAGACCAGAAGCTAGTTAAGACATATTAAAAAATATTAATAAATTGTTATATTGTAGCGAGTTTTTATAAATAACTAATATTATAGTTGCAAAAGTAAGTTTATTTGTTAAACTTTTAACTGCTCGACTAATGATCCTAAAATTTGCACACAAGATTTCATAGGTACCCAAAAGAACATAGGGTACATTGCATATAAAATAAATATACTGCACCTGAAGGATAGATCAAAATATTAATGTGAATAAAGCTATAGACAAAACCTCAATACATAATGAGGATGCAAAGGTGTCTTACAAATTCAAACTTTTACATATACAATTAACAAGGTTTTACAAAAATGTGTGTACTTAAATTTAACAAGCTAAGACATACATTATACTTTAAGGACCCTAATCTATTTTAATATCAAGTGTGACTTAATCAGATGGTATGCAACAAAGATCTATTATATACACAATTCGGCAATATTCTTGCGATTGTTTATTATCTTAATTATAGAAATTAGCTAATTAATTTACCAGAAACAGTTAATCAAACATCAATACAATATATTGAAAACATTGACACAATTTTATTTTGTTTTTGAGCCATTTCTTTAAATTACATGGAATTTATGATAGTTATTTACTAAAACAATATAATTGTAGAAAAAATCTTAATTAACTATTTCCTTATTGACTTCTAGTTCTACAGTTTTTTTTTTATAATGATCAATATTACTGTATGTGCCTGAGCATAAAAAACTGTGTCATGATGCAGATAGAGATACATTGTGTTAGTAGAAGACTAGCGAATACTCAATTAAGGTTATTAAATTTAAAAAATAGCGTAAAATAAAGAATGTTCTTCGCTAATGTTTTACTATATTAAAGCTAGGTTCAAAACCTCAACTACATTTGGAAAGTCGAAAGATAACACAGAAATATATATTATGTCTATCAATAACCTAATTTTTGAAAGCTTATATCGAAATTTATTTTAACCGAATCGCAAACTTATAGTACAAAAAGTTTTACTTATGTTCTTAAAGGCTTCTTAATTATTTACTTCAAAGCAATCAACTAATAATTGTTGTCGTTTAATAACAAAAATCATAAAATTACGTATTGATGACCTGTGACAAATTAATACCCAGTTCAATAAAACAAAGACTACCGTAGCTGTTACATCTAATATTATTATAATTGGTTTAAATATGACTTCAGCATTCTAATATACTCACTTTCACCGGCAAAATTTGCACAATATTTCAGTATTCGACAAGACTGTTCAATTCGGGACGCTTAGAGGGATAAAAGAATAAAAACCATAGATAAGATACTATATACTAAGAGTAAAAACTGTAAAAAGACTCCACCAGTAGGGATGTTAAAAGATAATCAATTTTTATTTATGTCTATAATTATTGTTGATAATCGATATGTATTAATTACACGTTTAAAACGATTATCATGAACAGCGCCATTTATGCGACGCATGAAAAAACTCAAAGTTAGTTCATTATTATTTACAAGTTAAGAGTGAAATAATATAGTCTTCAGTAAACAAAAAATTGTCCTCTAACCGTAAAACATCTAAAACCGGCGTGCATAAGTATTTTATAACGGAAAAAGAAAATACCACAGCAATATGCGGGTACTGTTCGAAAAATAAAAAAAGACTTGTAGTGATACTACAAATTTAAAACAGCACGTAGAACGAAAACATTGATTTATATTTTAGTTTTTGAGACATTTTGAGAGGTTGTCATTTTGTTGGAATGCTCACTTCATTCTTATTATAATAAAATGTTTAATGGTACTGAAAATGTGTATCAATAATGATATTTAGTATATGTTCTTATTCCGCATTCTTTACCCTGAGAGTTAAAAAAAAAATTTTTTAACTTTGATTTTTAGTTTTCAATTAGTTATTTTAATTCATATCATTTTATTTGATTTTTTATCTGATAAATTGTTAATATGAATCTCTTAGGTTTGTTATTTTAATATGAAAAGCATGTACATTTATGAATAATAGAATAAAATTGATTTTTGACAAATTGATTAATATTTGAAAAAGAAACATAGATTATTATTTAATCTATTTTGTCCATTAATCTCACATCCCTATCGACCACTCGACAGAATGCAAAATGTAGTGACTTAATAAAATATCGATATATCGAGATTTCTATTTAAAAATATCAATAATAATTATTAATATTTTTATAGACTATAATGGACATTTCATATTAAAATTTGAATGTCAGCGTTCAATATTTTTTATTATATACGTTATCATCTTCTTATCCTTATCTCCTAAGTTGAGTCGATACAAAATATTTTCCTTTTCCAGTCTCCTATGTCAGATACCTTCTCGTATACACATGTCGTTTTTAACGCATTAAATCCATACCTTCCGCAGTCTCCTCTACTCTTATATCTGTCTACCTTCATAGTTAAAACTATTCGAGTTCTGTCTTTCATCTCTTTATGATATTCCGTATCATGCTACCATGCTAACTCCTCGACTTCTCAGTTTCTGGTGATATTTTAAAACTTTTTCTTATATATTCATTTTTATTCTATCTATTATTTATTTAATCGTATGGCTAAAATGGAGTAATCAGTTCAATTGTACTATAATTGGAGGTTTTATGCTTTCAGCCATTTTAGGGCACTGTCAGTAAGAACGATCAGGTCATCTGAGGCACCATTATATTTCCTTAATGGGCATTGCTGTATGATGTGTACTATATATAGATTGGATATCCACCCCGCAGGTACAGCACGCCGAGTCAACCCACCCACACAGGTATTTGAAATTTACGCACCGCCAGTACCAGTATGCAATCTATTTAGCTTGCACCATTCGCCTCGGGGCAGTTCGAAGCCCTTTAATTTAACGCACGGGTCGATGTCGCCTCACCCAACTTTGATGCTTGCCAAGTTTTTCGCCATTCGCTCCATATGCTGGAATCCCTATTACCTACTTCCGCAGCAATTTTGTAAGCGGAGACGAATATTCTGCTTTATTTTAATAAGTTCTCTTAGCAAGGCCTCATTCCTTCTCAAAGCTGGTGAAGCTATATGGCTAAGTACTGGTAGCCAATCCGTGGGAGTACATATTAACGTCCCGGATATGATTCGCATAGACTTATTAAGCTCGCGATCCAATTTTTGGCCATGGACCCTACCCAACCACACCCGGGAACAGTATTCAGCCACGGGATACACCAAAAACAAGGCAGTAGTTCTCAATATATCGGCATTTGCCCCCAACTGGTTCCAGTTAATTTTAGAAGCACGTTGTTTCTAGACTGTAACTTACGTGAGGTCCCCACAAGATGTTCTCTGTATGTAAGTGAGCGGTCACATATAACACCTAGATGCCACGGGAAATGATTATGACGTAGATGTATACAATTCTATTAATTGTAGTTACACCACACATCTTAACAATTTTTTTTTCTCGAACTGACTACGCTGTTAGCCTTAATATTTTGGCCTTTACAGCTTCACTGGACTACTGAGGCGAGCGTCTAAGGCACTCAGCCGATTTTATATTGGCAACCAGCTCAAGGGTGCACGGCACACCTCGGCTTGGCTGTTGCCCGTTGCATGCAAAATCGCGACCTATCTTAGCTAACCTAGCTAACTATTCATATATGTTTGAGTTGTTGAAACGTATATGTTTACCAAGCATATCCGCCTCAACAACTCCTCCATATATTTTTTATCGAAAAATTGAGAGTTTTTCAGTTCGATAAGGGAAAAAAAAGTAAACCCTTCCACCAAAATGTGTAGCGTGTAGGCGTGCACGTGTGTGGGGGTGATCGTGTAGTGTAGTAGCAGTGATGTATATTTGTGTGTCACCGTATCGCGCAAGCAACGCACTCAAGGGCTTCCTACCGAGGCATCGAACCTAGGCTTGAGCCGCCGCCGTGGGAGGCCTAATCGGGTGTGCGGGAGCGAAGTTAACCCTGAGACCGCGGCGGCGCAATCTGTGGTTACGCCGGCGTCGGCGTGAGCACACTCTGTTTCGAGGGACAGGCTGGTACTGATCGTTCGCTGACGTGATATCATCAGGAGGTTCGGTAAAAATATGTTGCGGACGTCTTCTATAACGCCCAGCGTTGGGTACGGGTTCGTAGCTTGCAGCGGATACCACTAACGCACTGGGACATCTTAACAATCGCATCACTTCCCCGGGCAATATACTCTTAAAGAAATGGTCTTTCGTAATTCAGCACTCAGATGCATACAACATGACTGGTCTTATGATGGTTTAATATACCCTACCCTTGAGCTTCAAGGATATTCCAGGATCGTAAGAAACGCCAAACATTTGTCGCCATATCCTGTATCCTGCATTTATAAATATTAAAACATGTAAAACATCGATGTTCATGAACGATAGATTGGTGTTTTAAACCATTAATGTATCATTGTATCCTGGATATTGACTGAGGAAATAAGTGGGTAGGGAGGACAATAGATACTACATATTGCAAAATATACATATAAAGTGATTTATCGGCAATGTTAAGAGTGTAGGGACACAATGTAAGCGTGTAAGGCAGAGTGCAATAACGTGCAATCTCAATAACGATGTTAAAACATCAATGAAAGATAATAAACGTTTTAAAATATCGATGTCTTGTTTCACCTCTATGTGCTACTGACTGTCATAAATAATTGTCAGAAGACAGAAATGTTTATCGTATAACTTTGTAAAGGTGAATTTCAGAAATCACAGAGTGCTTTCTATTATACAAGACAGAAATGTTCAAAAAGTTAAAAGATAAATTAGCAGAGGAAGTAAAATCTTCCCCACAGAGAATACAACAATTTGCTCAGGCTGCTCAGGTATTTTTGCACTTGCTTTATAGCATTCATTTATTTAGTACCATGAAGGCCAGATACACGTATATATGTTGAGCGTTTGTTAGAATTGATTACACGATTTAGCTTTCCTATATTCATATTATCAGAAACGGATCTATTAACCGATGTAGCAAAACCCACACTATAGTGGAAAAGTACCTCTTATGTCTCGCTTATGTATTTTAGCATTCCTAAGTAAAATGTTGTAACGTTGTACTTAATTTCAATCTTGATATATAAAATACACTAGTTTAAAGTCGTTTTTCTTTTTAGTTTATGAATGCGTTTTAAGTATGTCACTGAACTATATTTGTCAAGTTTTTACCTACAAACCCAGTATTTATGCTGATTAAAAAAAAAGTATACAAGTACCTATAGTAAAATGTGTAGCATTAATATATGCTGTTTCAATGGATTATACTCTTGCCACTCAATACCCATATATGCCTATCAATAATAATACATTAATAACATTTCTAATATAGTCATAATTGAGTATGGAGAAGGAGAGTAGTAGTGGAGAACATTTAGGTTTATTTCCATAGTGTGCACAGAAACAGTGGTTTTCATAATAATGAAACCCTTCATACATCTACATTGATTTTAGTTTATATCATATCTTTTAAGACATGTTTATTATTTTAATTTATGAAGAACATTAATTTTATCCCAGATAAAATAGCAATTTCAGATTAGAAATACTTTGTAGTGAAATTAATGCCTTTTACATGTAAAGTCAAGGTGGTAGAGCCATGCTGAAGCCATTAATGGCTTCAGTATGAATAGGTCGGCTCGCCCGGGATAGTACCACCCTCTCACAGAAAACCAAGGTTATGTAACAATGTTTGCATTGTTATGTTTCGCTCGGTCAGTGAGAATGATGGAGGGTCACCTCTCGTCACCTTCCCCATCTCATCTTCCATTCCTCTCCCTTCCTCATCCCCCAACACAGGCTGGCAATGCACTTGCGACTCCCCTGGTGTTGCTAGTGTCTATGGACAGTGGTGATTACTAAACATCAGGTGACCCACCTGTGCATTTGCCTCTTATGATATATAAAAAAAGTTTCTGTATGAATACATTATCATATACTCATGATAATTAAAATTATATTCTTGTTTTGTTAACAGCAAGACTCGCTAAGGAGATTTCAAATTGCATTTTAGGCATATACTTGTTATCTGTGCCTAGAGTATTTTAATTAGAAATTGAATACTTTATATATTTATGTTCCTTACAATATTATAATTTCTTTGGATGTGACTCTGCTTCTGTAGGCAATTTCACCAATATTAAGTGTGACATATACACATTATACGCTTAATGCCAAATATTCAGATATCTTAGAATATAAGCGGATATAACACTTCATAGTATGAGTACATTATATGAAGAAACAATTTGTAATGCTCAGTTTAAATATTCCTTATGAATGTATTTATAAAATAATACTTTCATAACATATAGCAACCATATAATATCAGCTACTAAAATGAGTTTTTTTTTGTTTCCACAGGCTGCAGTTACATCAGCATCTAGTAGTATATCTGACATCACAAATAATGACTTATTCTCTATAGGGGACAGTGGTAATTTGCATATCATTATTATTACTGTTATTATCATAACAATTATCATTAAATGTCAATAGCAATCTTATATGAATGCTTCACTTGCCAAATCATTTAATTCCACTTTATTAAACTTTAATGACAAAATACTTATTGGCTTGCTAACTATTTTTCTTGACTTTTTCTTTTATGGAATTAATGATTTTGCAAATTTAGCATTCTTAAATTATTACTAACAAATTATCTCTTTCATCATTAACTTCACCTTTCTAAATATATCAATTTTAATAGGTTTATATCAGAAATGTTATTCCTATTTCCATTTATAATTATTGAACTAGAGAACAATATTTTTACATAATTTTATTCATTTTTATTCAATTTTTATCAACCTTGAAAATTTAAGTAAACAAAGTCTTCAAACAAAAATTATTATATTGCTACAGATATATCATTTATTTCTCTACTAAATATGGTACTCTAAATTCTAAATTTGTTCAACAGCATATGGATATAAATATTTCTTATACATATTTTTCTGAAATACACAAGCACTTCAGTTAAATAGCTTGTAGGTGAACAACATTCAATGTGATACATTTCTACTAGTGTTGTTAATGCTGTACATGATTTTAAATTTTCCAATTTTTATAGGTATGCAATGCATTTATATATATATTAAGACTAGATTTAGTATAGTGATATTAAAGCTACTTATGTGGTATAGCTTTCTATCAGAGAAAGAGTTTTTAGAAATGAATCAATCGTTTCTTTATAAACACAGTAACAAACTTTACTTGGAATAAGCATCCTATGCATTATGATTAAAAATATATTTTTAAATCTTCAAATATTATGACTGTTTTTAAAAGAAAAATGTGAGTTATACATAGTAACATAAAAATTACTTATATTATCTTTGACATAATCATAGAAAAACTAATATTTTCTGTCAATATTTATCTAGATTTACATATATTTTAGTGTGTTTTACCATCAAAAATCTAAATAAATAAAACATTTTGCATTTATTTAAATCATAATAATACAATTAATAAAAAATTTCATTAAATGAATTTAATTTAGATGCACAGAATACGCGTGCACCCAAGCCGCCTCACTCGCCTGATAAGCAACCAAATGCATATGAAGATTCCACTTTGGGGCCAACAACAATGGATTCCATAGAATATTCTTCTGGACGTGACGTAAGTTCTTTGTTTTCTCCAGAATTTTTCAGGAAGCATAGAAAATGGACTGTGTACTATCAAAAATTGTAATTTAAAACACAAAATAATAGAAAAAAAAATATTGTGTTATTTTTAGGTATAACGATGTTCAAGTTTTAAAATAGTCTTGTTTTGAAAATAGGTAAACTCTTATTTATTTAATTCAATTTCTTCAGATTTTATGCAAATTTAGGTTAGATATTTTCAAATATTGTTCAGTGTTATAGTTAATTGATTTTTATTTTCAGGAGAACCAGCGGCAAAGAAGATTATCAAACAGTTCATTTGCTAGTGACATATCTTTCCGATTACCTAGTTATGAAACTCCATCTATGTATCATTTACAGGTAAATTATTATATGTGTAAACCCTCCAGCTTTATAATATTAGTATAGATTACTTCATTTTGTATTTAATTTTGTTGTTAAATATAGTTGAAATACTACACATTCTTAATTCTTCACTAGATGTGTATCACAAATAAACAGGTAATCAGTGCAACATTTAAGACAGCTTGTATGCAAGTAGAATGAATCCTCGACAAATGTAATTAAAATTTATATCATTTATTCAGTCAGACATGGAAGTATCTGCTAGTGAAGCTGAAGAAAGAGGGTTTTCAGGCAGCAATGTAAGTCTTGAGAGAGTTACTAAAGAACAATTATACGCTGCATATAGACGAACACAAGAACGATACACAAAATATAGAACACAATATGGTGACCTCGCTCGACATTACAAGCTTTTAGAAAAGGAAAATGCTAAAGCAAGGGTATGTATATTTATCTATGTATATATTATATATATATATATATATATCGTATATATTTAACATAATTAGATACTTATTATCTATTTTTAACATAATTATATTCCTCGCCGATCTTTTTAACCGTAACTGAATTGTGTGAAACAATATTATACAATGTAGAAACAGTTTTTATTTGTTTCTTTATGATTGCTTGTGTAGTTCTGCCTTAAAATATTTTTCAACAAGTTTCAGAACGCAATTGAATAAAGTAAAATGAAAATGATATTTAGTGTATAGTGTAGAGCTTCTCTCATAGGTTTCCCAATATTATTATTCTTGTGTGATAAGATAAATAATATTCAATATTTACAGAGTGTTCTGGTTGAGACACAAGACAAAGCATTAAGAAGAATTTCTGAATTAAGAGAACAATGTGCTCTAGAACAAGGTGCAAAAGTAAGTCATTGTTACAAAACTATGAACAAGCTATCGTTAATTGTATAGCGGTTTCAAAAAAACATTTTTATCAAATGGATAGTTGACCCACTAATGTATTAAAAGATTTATTAAAATTCTCGTACATTCCACTAAACTTATTATTAAAATTATGAACTGATGTTGATTGAGAAGCTTAATATGTTAAGAAACATATTTATGGTTGTTGTGGCCCTGACAATTTGCTAATAAGATGTAGATTGGTGTGAAAATGAAGTCTTCGTGGCTCTGCAATTATGGGTATATTATTGTCATATTATCAATATTCATTCTTATTCTACTATGTTGTTATTTTTACAGGCCCATTTAGAAAAATCCCTTCGAGTTGAAATTGAAGAAAAAAATCATAAAATAAATGTGCTGAATTCTGAAATTCAGGTTTTACAGAATAATGCTAATAAAAATAGTATTCAAGATATAAACACAGACAAGAGGTCAACTGAAAGTGATTCCGAAGTACATTTAATAAATTTTTCCAATGGAAATGAACCTAAAACACAAACAAATGAATTGTCAACATCAGAAGTCAGTAGTTTAAATAATAAGATTGACAAATTAGAACAGTTATTAAATAAATATAAGGAATCACTAAAAACAAGTAAAGAAAAAAATACTCAAATTACAAATGATTTACAAGTGTTGTCAAACGAATTAGAAAACAAAAACAGAGAAATTGATAACCTCAAAGCTACTGTAATAGAGTTGAATGAAGAGAACCAAAAAATTCAGGATTTAAATAATAAGAATGAAGAACTTCAAAATAAAATTAATGCTTACGACTTTGCCAAGTCAAAAGAAGTTTCAACTTTAGAAACAGATTTGCAAAGAGCTAAACAGGAAATTGAGGAACTTCAAAACAAAGTTGTAGTATTCAGTAAAAGAGAAGAGGATTATGCAATATCTCTTGCAGAGAATAAACTAAGCATACATAAAGAACTAGAAAACAAAGAAACAGAAATAAAGTCCCTTAAGGATAAAGTTTCTGCTGCCAAGAAAGAAATACAATCTCTGAATATAGTAATAGACGAATATAAATCAAGTTTAACTATTTTAGAAGAAGAAAAAACTAAATTTGTTAACTCTATTAACGAACTTAAAGTGGCTAAGTCTAAAGTTACAGATTTAGAATCTGTGTTACAAGAGACCACAAAGAAATATTCTCAATTAGAACAGATGAAATCTAAATTAGACGAGGACTACAAATGTCTTCAACTTCAACTAAAACAGGAGACTGCTGAAAAACTAGCAATGATTGATAGGAATGTTTACTTAGAAAACAGAAATATGCAGATAAGTGAGGAAAATACAAAGAAAAGTTCACAAATAAGTAGTTTAGAGAATGAATTATCTACCCTCAAAAAAGATAAAATCATTGAGAGTACAAATATTCTTACAAATGAAAAAGATGAAATTCTTACAGAATTAAGTACATGGAAAACAAAATATGAAAAACTAGAATCAGAAATTCAAGACGAAAGAGTAGAACTTGTGAAACTGCAATCTGAAATAGAAAAGTTATTAGCAAACCATGAGCTAATTCAGTCCCAAAACACAGAATTCCGTAAGGTTATTTCAAATTTAAAAACTGAAAAGATCATGTTACAAGAACAAGTAATTGATTATAATAAAATGAAAACTACTTGTAAAAAATTAGAAGCAGAAATTAATGAAATACAAAAATTAGTTAAATTAACTTCCGATGATGCTTTACTATTACAAAAAAGTAGCAACGACATTTTAACATCCTTAAATAAGCAGATAACTGAAGCATTCCATCGTTTTCTAAATAGGGAAATTAAAACTATGATCACAAAGCAAAATGAGTTAGATTCGCTTAATATTTCATTACAAAATGAGGTAACTACTTTATCTGAACAGAACGAAGCTTTAAGTAGCAAAATAATTAAAATTCAGGATGAAAATCATATCATAAAGTCCACAAACCAAAATCTTGAATTACATGTGATTACTTTAAATAAAAGTATTGATTCGCTTAATAAACAATACGAAGTAATAATTCAAGATTTAGAAGCAAAAAAATTAGAGAAAGAAAGTCTAAATTCCATAATCAATGATAATGAGAGCAAATCCAACAATCTTCAGAATGAATTGGAATTAGAACGAGCAAAACAATCAGGTTTAATTGAAGAAATAAATGTATTACAAAAAGAAAAAGAAACTTTATTGCAAAAAATTAATTCTATTGAAGAGACAAACTTAAAATTAAAATCAGAAATAGAAAAGGTAAAGGAAAATTTTAATAACAAAATTGAAGAACTTGTACATTCAAAAGATATGATAAATAGAGACTTACTCGAAAAAACAGAAGAATTAAGTAATAAAACTCTTATAATAATCCAACTAGAAGAGAAAATTAAACTGTTAACTGAAACAAATACTAAATTAGAATTGCAGGCACAAAGTATTGCTTGCAATGTTAAAGATTTGGAATCTGAAATCAACGATGTAAGAGATTCACATGCAGCTTTAGTAGTAGAGAAAGAACAATTAAGTAGTGTAATAGAAAGGTTAGAAAATACAGCAAACCCAAAAATCGATAGTCGATCAAAGAATACGCAAACAGAAATTCCAATTGAAAATAATATTATTCCTGAGAAAATTGCAACCTTAGAAGTGTCTGAGCAAAATTATGTAATGAAAAATCAAACTGTACTGACTTCACAAAACGATACAATAGATCATATTAATAAAGAAAATGAGTTTTGTAATAAATGTGTATCACAGAAAAGTGATCATGATGTGTTGAAAGAGGAAAACAGACGGTTACAATCAGATATAGAAGGGCTTCAAACATACCTGACTAAAATATCAAAAGAAAATTGTGTATTAAATGATAAACTGAGAGAGTTAATAGCTACAAGTGAACATTCCACAGAAAATGATATCATAAATAATTTGAGAGATTTAAAAAGTGAAATTGAAATAGGAAAAGAAAAAATTGAGAATTTACTTAGAGAAAATACTTTGCTAGTCGAAGAGAATTTAGAATTGAAGGATCAATTACATACACAAAATTACACTAAACATATAGATCCGACTCAAACTTACAGTGAAAATGAAAACAATAGCGATGTATGTAATGCCAAAGAGAGATATAACAATTTATTGCAAGTTAAGAGTGAACTCGAACAAAGACTGCGTGACTCTGAACATATGAACAAATCAGTAAATACAAATATACTACAAATGCAAGAAAAAAATGAAAAACTAAGATCATCAAATGAGAAGTTAGAAAGAAGATTAGATGAAGCACTAGTTAGCTTGAGACATTTACATTCCTTACAAGAAAACACGGAGTTAGAATATTTGAGAAATATTCTTTATGAATATCTTACCGGTTCCGGTACACATTCCGTTACTTTAGCTAAAGTATTATCAGCAATAGTGAAGTTTGATGACGGTCAAACCCAGTTAGTGCTTCAGAAGGAGAAAGAACGTCAAGGTTTTGTAAGTACTCAGTACTTTATTATTATATCGTTCTTGTATTAAATTTTAAAATTGAAATCTTTTTTTTTTCCTCTTTTAGTTGCGGCAACTGGGTCTTATATGATGTCGAATGCAACGAAGTATAATATAATCATCTAGATTAATTATTCACATTAATTATGTTATTAACAAAATTGTACAGCACTAATCATAATTTTTCATATATTTTTAAGTTTTCTAATGTATTTTTAACACATAATGTATGAAAGATTAAATTATTGTAAATTTCTTATGATTGTATGTTACACTGACAAAAGACGATATATTATGAATTAACTAACCATGTATGGATGTAGTGTACAAGTTTAAATATTAGTTGTTAAATGACTAAACTGAGATGTATATATGCTTTTTGTTAATTCCGATTATCTGTAATGTTAGGGCTTGTATAGGAACTTAATCTTATTTGTAACAATAACATATGAATTAAAATAGATTTTATAATATAAAGCATGTCAAATCATGAAATAATGTTGATTACTATAATAAGTGAAAATATACTAATTTAATATGCATACGAACATATTTGTTACTATTTGGTGCCAGCCAATTTGCCTTGAGGAAAATTCTTAAATTTTTCCCTCCAAAACTATGTGCTCAGCAGGATTAAAAATGGACCAGTTTATATTTACTTCATGAGAATTATTTGCATTTGCCCTAGCTTTACCTATATGTCATATGACAAATAAACTTGTGAGTATTATTAGTGACTAGCTGTACTTGCGACTTTGTCTTCGTGGAACCTTACAAAACGGTGACTAGTAAAGTCACCAGTCTTTTTTTGGCAAGATTTTAGTTTGTCATGTAGTAGATTTTATATTTTATTTTATAATCTTCTGTTATTTGACTCTATATTTTCTAAATTTGGTGGTGTTTTACGTAATATAGTTAGTTTATTGTGCATAAGTGAATTGAAAATAATACCACAGAGCATGAAATTCTGAGAGGCCACAAAAACACCCTGGATGGTTCTAACAAGGGAGCCACCATCTTGTTAGAATATTGAAATATTCAAACAATGTTTGTAATATTATTAACTACACGACAATGGAAGTAATAATCTGAAAAATTGGTTGCCAAAAATAAAGTAAAAAAAGAAAGTCACCTGAAGTTATTAAGTCTCATTACTACTTAACTACTTGTCGCACGTACTTAAATCTCGTCGTCATTAACATACCAATAACTTTCGAGAGACCCAACCGATTTTAATAAAACACAACAGTATGTTACTTGAAGATATGTGATATGATATTCTTGAAAAGGTTTTATAATGAACGCACTATAGCAGTGATTCATGTTCAAACAAACATACAGACGTTTTGTAAAACAATTGAGATGTATTTTATTACTTATTCCTGGACAACTGCAACATTTTTTTTACAAAAATCTAAAAAGTACAGACTTTAGATTTACATTATTTTACATATTGGATGTACCGATAATTCCCTAATGGTAGCATTCAATGAATATTGCACCGAATCCACCGACTAACCGTCTAAATAATACATTGTATTATATGTAATCTATAAACATTAAAAATTGTTCAAACGTTTTAATAAAAATAATTACAGGTATATACGTTTTTATTTATAAATTATCAACGAAAATTCATCATCTGCTTTTTCTTTTCCGCTATCGTCTATCAGAAGCCATCTCAGTATTCACACCTTTTACACACATATCATTTTCAAACAATTCAATCATGTCTTTTTCAGTGTACCCCTATTCCCATATCCGTCAACCGTCGTATCTTATACTTATATAGTTAGTTTTTATCTTTCCTAATGTCATGGCCATACCATGCTAACTTATTACTCTTCGACCCTTTTTTTTATCGAAGCACATAGTGACTGCACTATGCCTGATGTTAAGCATAGTACAATCCAAAAACATCGGCAACCACCGAGAGACAGATTATCCATCGCCGGTCGCCGCTGTCATGCCGGCCATAATGATGAAAGTCACCCGGTACTGGATATGCACAGGCTGATCCCGAAACGCGACGCGCAGAACTAGAAGCTAGTCACTATGACGGGCTTTTTCGCCATGTACATGGTGGTTGCGATCCAGTCCGGCTGTAAAACCCTACCACCCCACTTTCGCCATTGCCTCGTTCGTTATTCAGCCGGGTGCACCACGTGCAGGTGAGGTTGGCTTGGGTGTCTCAAGTCTTAAGATGTTACTCGACACCCCTTACAACCCGAACGACTTCTGATGCATTATTATAGAATAGAAAAATATGATGTTGCTTTTTTTTTTGAAATGACTACGCTATTGACCCAGTAAGGTCTTAACAGCTTCACCGGACTACTAAGATGAGCGCTTAAGGCACTCGGCCGATTTTATTTTGGCAACCAGCTCAAAGGTGCACGACACACCTCGGCTTGGCTGTTGCCTGTTGCATGCAAAATCGCGACCTATCTTAGCTATTCATATAAGTATGAGTTGTTGAAACGTATATATGTACCAAGCATATACGCCTCAACAACTCCTCCATATATTTATTATCGGAAAATTGAGAGTTTTTCAGTTCGATAAGGGAAAAAAAGTAAACCCTTCCACTTTCATGTGTAAGCGTGTAGGCGTGCACGTGTGTGGGGGTGATCGTGTAGTGTTGTAGCAGTGATGTATATTTGTGTGTCACCGTATCGCGCAGGCGACGCACTCAAGGGCTCCCTACCGAGAGATCGAACCTAGGCTTCAGCCGCTGCCGTGGGAGGCCTAATCGGGTATATGATGTCGCCTTGGCCACTTCTCTTAACGTTTCCGGGGCTTACGATAGGATACAGAAACCTTTTAACCCTTTGACAAATGATTCCGGAGTTCACAAGTTTGCACTACAGAGGGTGTTTTTATTTTTCGATTTTTCGAAATGTCTACGCTATTGACCCAGCAAGGTCTTAACAGCTTCACCGGACTACATTTTATTTTTCGAACTGACTGCTATTGGCCTTGCAATGCCTTTACAGCTACACCGGACTACAAATAATAACGGCTAAAATGTGGTGCTTATTCATACCCTACTATACCATTCAGTAAACTCCTCTACATACTTTGTACAGGCTTAGGACATTCTTGTTTGTCATGCAGTTAGTTATAGATTAAACTGGATGTTTCTCCATGGCACCAGAAGCCTATATGGGAACAATGTGTGCTTCCATCACCACTCAGTGCGCCATATTCTGCGCTGTCGCATCACGATGAATAAACGTGGTTTCTTTATAGGTCTCTTACAGAAAGAGTTGGCGAGACAGTGCCCTCGGCCACAGAGTATATTTGTTTATAGGAGAATCCTTGGCCAAGTGCCTGGTTCGTATGAACATTGCGACGAGTGCTAGACCGAATGGAGTGGTGAGAGTCTCAAGAATGTTTTTATTTGCTAGGCTGTGTACCCACCTACCTCTTCATTTCTCCGCTCCAACAGTGGCTCGCTAACCTGCTCGACACGTATGAACATGAACTCTACTGTTACTCGCCAACTCGGTTCTGAGAGAAATTTATTTTGATTTTGTGTTTTACTAACTTAAAAATTACTTTTGCTTTGAGAATGGCAATTAATTTTCATCTTCCAATGACGAAAACAATCAATAGCATGATGATGCAGCATAGCATAAACTTTGAAAGATACTTTTGATAGCCATGTTACCAACAGTTATATTTTAATGGTTACTATAGCAACGGTTGTTTGTAAGGGATTGCCTATGCCTGTGAGAAAATTAATGGCAGTACATTTGGTACTTATACCATAGTATATGATAAATTTTACGTAGCTTCTCTTCCTAGTGAGCGTATACAAGTAAGAGAAGTAACTATGTAAATTTCAACTCGAGAGATATATTTTTTCAGAGTATATTAAGGAGTTAATCAATGGTATTTCATTATATATACAGACTAGCTGTTACCCGCGGCTTCGCACGCGTTTTTTTAAATATATTAAATAAATTTAAAATTGTGATTACACATCTAGTGTAAATTACAATAATATTATTTCAAAAATATTTGTATCACACGCACATCATCTACTGTAACAGGTAACGTGTACATTATGTATGTGAATACTAATAGTGTATCGAATGGGATGGGATTATTATCAGCCACATAACTGGAATTTTAAACTATATATCACCCTCAGTGCTAACACTATATAAGAAAATAATGAAAATATGAAGCTACACATTATTGAACAATATTAAATAAAACAGCTAATTAGTTACTTATTTGCCCGTAAAATTCCCGTTCAAATATTACTTGTAGTCCGGTGAAGCTGTTAAGCGTAGTCATTTCTAAGAAAAAAAAAACATTCAAATAGGTCCAGTCGTTTCGGGGATTACCCGGAACAAATAAAAAAACAGATACATCGACAGAGTTAAAAAAATGTTGATGTTTGTAGCATCACAGATAGTATTCACCAAAAATATTTTATTTTAATAAAAAATACACTCACTTTACTTTTATAATACGTAATATATCACAAATAAAAAATTGGCAACAAAACTAATGTAGAATAGAGTTTTTTAAGAGTGTTTGGCGGGATTTCAGTCTGTCATGTAGTGGATTTTATATTTTTTTCATAATATTGTGTTACATGATTCTATATCGTGTAGAAATTGGTTGCGTATTATATAATATCATTCGTTTATTTTGCATAAGTGAAATGAATGAAAAATAAAACCACGAAGCATTAATTCTATGGTCTTGAAGATTAAGAAGATAAAAAATTACGTTATATTATGTAGATGATTCGGCGCTTATACCTTTACATTAACTTGGACATAGAAGAAAACTAACTATACTGACAACTTCAGATTTGGCTGTATGCATTAATACCTTCGTCTGTCTTATTGGACGAATATTATTACTACTAAACTTTCTGAATAACAACACAAAATAAACTTTAGAAATGTTTCCCATATAAACGTACCACGTATAATTAAAAATTGGAAACAAAAGTAACGTAGAATAAACCTTTTGAATAGGAACACAAAATAAACCATGAAAATATTTTCGATAGAATGTTATCGCGATACCATGGCAACGCAAATAATACTGACATTAACATGCAGCGGAAGCTTCCAAAGTAGCCCGATTTTGAGACATTCTTCATTAGTGCTCAGCTCCTTTTGGTTTTAACGTGATGATATTTAGCCTAATGATATTTAGCCTATAGCCATCCTCGATAAATGAGCTATGTAACACTAAAAGAAACTTTTAAATCGGATCTGTAGTTCTTGAGATCATAGCGTTCAACCAAACAAACAAACAAACAAACAAACTCTTCAGCTTTATATATTAGTATAGATAGATTAAAACAATTTGTTGTCTTCAGTGAACATTTTAGGAACAGGTAAATTCCCTAATAATTTGGGAATGTGTTGAGACTACAGACATATCTTTTTTATGAATCCACTAGCTGTATCCGCAGCTCCGCACGCGTTTTTATAATTATATTAAAAAAATATAAAATTGTGAGAACATGTACAATTATAGAAACGCTCTTCAAAAAAATTGTAAGTACGACTGCACGTATCTTGCACTGCCACTTACAGTAACATATAATGCATACATTAGATGTATAAATACTAACAGCGTGCATGATGTTTACCATCAGCAACATATTTTGAATTTTAACCCACCATATAATTACCTTAGTGCTCACTTACACTAATGAAACAATAACTTAAAATATTATTCTAAGGGTTTACATTTACATTAAATATTATATTATTTATTATATATAGCCATTATAATTAAGATTTTGTGACTATAAAAAAATAAACGCTTGTATGTTCCGCAAAAAATTGCGTTACGGAACTCTTTACGTAATGCGTTTATGGTCTAATACCGTGGTCGTCAAACTACGGCCCGCGGGCCGCATGCGGCCCTCGGTTATTTTTCGTGCGGCCCGCGACAAAGTAAATTATTTCAAGACAACTTTACCCAGATGCCCTAGACAGAAATCAAAAACCGACTTAAGGGGCTACCTCGGTCCCACTAGCGCCGCCAATTGAAAAATAAACATGTTTCAATAAATAAAGAGAAAATTCTAACGGTGCTAGTGGGACCAAGGTAGCTTCTTAACGCTACTCGCGCGTGATCGTGTCATGACTTGTTCCCGCGCTCCCCGCTCCGCGCCCGTGACGAGCCGCGACGCGAGTCATTTCATTTGTTTTTACGCACAAGAATAAACGTTTCTTGCTTCATAGATTGCGCGTGCGGTATTTTATGTATTATAGCGGGAGTATCATCTAAATGTGCTACTAAAAGGAAGATAACTGATGAAAATAGAAGTTTTCAAGAAAAATGGGAGGAAGAATTTTGTTTTATAAGTGGATATAAGGAGGGTACTGCTATTTGTTTAATATGCCGGGAAACTGTCGTCGGAATTAAGCGATACAATTTATTTCGCCACCACACAAGTAAGCATAGTTCATTTACCGAAGCCTACCCGTTAGAATCGGTGCAAAGAAAGAATAAATTAAGTCATTTGAAATCGTCAATTCATCATCAACAAAATATAATTACGACAGCAGTCGGGCAAAATGAGGCTATTACAAAAGCATCGTACCAAGTATGTAACATCCTAGCAAAACGCATGAAGCCCTTTACTGATGCCGAATTGATGAAAGAGTGTATGATAACTGTTTCTCAAACGTTATTTGAAAATTTTTCAAATAGTAAACAAATAATGACAGAAGTAAAAAAGCTTATACTTTCTGAATCTACCTGTCGCCGCCCTGTTAAATAAGGAAAAACAGGGTAGAAGTCTTTGTCGTTCATTTCTCTGAAAAAGAAAAACAGCGTGTAAGCGTGCACGTGTGTATAGGTGATGTGTGTGATGTTGCAACAATGATGTAAGGTTTTGTGTCTCTGTATCGCGTGAGCAGTGTACTCAAGGGCTCCACGTCAAGCGAACGGACCTAGGCTTGAGCCGCTGCCGAGGGGGCTCAATCTGGTGTACGGGAGCGAAAGTTACCCCCTAACTGACATTGCCTAAATTACTTTTTATAAGGTCAGCTATCTGCCAGTGAAAATCTCGTGAACATCGGTCTAATCGTTTTGGTGATAGTACTGCGGGTGGGTGAAGTCGCAGTTACCAGCTGGTATAAACTAAAATTGTTTAAATTACTTTTTATAAGGTTAGCTACCTGAAATGAAAGTTTCGCGAAGATCGGTCGAACCGTTTAGGAAATAGTACTGCTGATGAAGCCACGGTTAACAGCTAGTCTAAATTAAAATAGACTAAATTACACGCTATGATGTCTGCTATTTGTTGGTGAAAGTTCCGTGAAAATCGGGCCAATCGTTTTGTAGATAGCATTGCAGACGGAGCCGTGGTTAACACCTAGTCTAATTTAAAGTAGCCTAGGCAACCCGCTGTAATCTCAGCTATCTGTCGGTGAAATTCCCGTCAAAATTGGTCTAGCTGTTTCGGAGATTAACCGGAACAAACAGACATACAGACAAAAATTTTAAACATTCCTTTTTTTTTTCGAACTGACTACCTATTGGCCTTGAAAGGCCTTCACAGCTTCACCGGTTATAAATTGAATTTTTGTTATCAAAAGCGTGTACACTTTCATACTCAATATTTTTTTTAAAATTTTGATATTACATACAGACTCTTTATTTTTATTATATGTATAGATAACACATATATATCCGTTTCTCACAAACCCAAATATCCAGTAAAACAACAAACAATCATTAACAAGCTCGATAATGATTCATTAAAATAATGGAGTTCCTTCTGGTTCATACTATAAAATTAAAGACCTGCAATTTCAATTTTCTTTTATATACTTTACATTACAATTTTCAACTATCTTCATCAGATAACTCTTCATCCGAAAACAAAAGATCATCTTCTAAGCTCATTTTATCTACTTTTGATAACATTTCCTCAATATTTAGTAATCCAGAAGGTGCAGATTGTTGTCCTTCATTTTTTTTTAAATACCTAAAACAAGAATTCATATTGATGATATGTTTGATAAATGGCTTTGCCTTGATTTGATAACTTCTATAAGAATTATAATATCATGCTTATTTGACAAGCGGATGAGTAAGCTCTTGTAAAATAATTTAAACTTCTCTCTATCTGTCTACAATTTATTGTGCCCATAGAAATGAACATTTTTTTTATTATTTAGAGGAATAACCTGTTTTTTTTTCTTTATGTTGCTGTTGTTTTTATCAGAGAGGATGCTAGGCTAGGAGGAGAGCAGGCTGGAAAAATGGCGAGAAATCCTGGAGAATGTTTGTTTAAAAATTAGAAGAACAAAAACTGAACACTTGTTTTGCGACTTCGGTGGTCCATCTAGTTTTTCTCCTATAGCTTTAAATAGTGTATCCTTACCAGCCTACTCCATTTTTCGGTATCTCAGTTCACTGATACAAAATGACAGTGGCATTGGCATTGATAAGGACGTGAGGAATAGGATTAATGCAGGATGGATGAGATGGCGAAATGTGTCAGGGAGAGCCTGTGACCCACTAATGCCTTTGAAACTTGAGAGGAAAATTTATAAAACTATGATAAGACTGTTCATGCTGTATGCATCTGAGTGCTGGGTTATGAAAGATACTGATGAGAGAAAATTGCATGTGGCAGAGATGCGAATATTAAGGTGGATGTGTGGTATGACTAGAATGAATAAGATTATATGAGACAAAATTTGAAAATAGCATCAGTGAAAGAGAAGTTAAGAAGTAATATATTAGCATGGTATGGGCATGTCATGAGGAGTGATGAAAACCATGTGACTAGAAAAGCGTTGAGTATGATGGTGGATGGATATACGAGTAGAGGAAGACCGAAAAAGGTATGGATGGATTGAGTGATAAATGATATGTGCGTAGAAGGTGTGAATACTGAGGTGACATGTGATAGGAGGGAGTGGAATAAGAAAACATGTTGTGCTGACTCTACTTAGGTGGCATAAGGGTAAAGATAATGATGCTGGATTATTAAGAAATTTGCCATTGTTTTTCATTGGTAGTTACGGAATCATATTGAATTATTGAAACAAATAATCCGGTGATTGTCAAACTGCACTTGGGCGCCAAATATGACTGGTTATATATATATATAGCAAACAATTTTAATAGACAATTACAGTCAACATCAAAACTGATTTGGTATATATAGTTGGAAATATACAGAACAGAAAGATGAAGTGGAAGGAGTAAGAGTGTTTATGTATATAAAAATATATAAACTAATTATACTCTCCTTTTTACCAGTTACTTTCTCATTAACAACGTGTGTTGCTAATATAATAATATCAAATTGGATACTTGAGACCTATAACCAATTATTCCAGTCCACAATATCTCTAAAATAAAACTTTATCTTAATCCTGAAACTAACCGCAACTGAGATTTTAGTTGCTTTGAAATCAATTCTAGTTAGTTGAATAAGCTGATTCAAAAATGACTTCACAATTTCATATTGCCACACAAAATCTATTAGGCAGTTGCATCTGGAAAACTTATGAAAAATATACTTTTTGCTGTTTTACAAATTGATTGATGGTGTTAAATGTGCAACCTGAAGTTATTCATCACATAATTCAACATTGCCCTTTGGCTAGAAAAATATGACAACAACCAAACTAATATTTAAGATCAAAATTATAAAGTTATTTTTTGTGTTAATTTTAACATTCTCTTCTACTGTTTACACAGACAGTTCTTAGAAAAGTAAGTCCAAAAATATAACCAATTTTCTGGTGTGTCAAACAGTATTTTAAATATGCATAAAACCCAGTTGATTTCCCAGTGTAAGGTATATAACATGTATAATATAGTTACCTGAAAAAATATAATAAGTGTGGTTATATTATCTGAGATATGACCATACTTCATGTGGAGACTCACACATTATGCCTTTGATGTCAATTTGAATATACATATAAATTATTTTAAAATGTCAGAGAGAAAGTTAATACCTATTTCTTTTTTTTCTTTTCTGTATGGCCTCTGCCTATGTAGGCAATTTTGCCAATATCAAATGTGACAGAACATTATAAACTTAATGCCAAATATTCAGTGTAACAACATGGAATAATCTACAGTAACAACATAGATAAACCACCAAAGGTACTTTGTTGTGAGTAGCACAGAGGTTATTAAAATAGTATATTGTAAAGACTGACAGATTAATACCAAGCAGGTGAATACCTACATTTATTATTAATTTAGAGTGATGTTTTGATTAATTATATAGAGAGTTTAATATTAGAGTATATTAAAGGCTAAACATAAAAGAGGTTATACCGTAATATTGTTCGACGTTTCCTTTCAGGCAAATGCTTTAATCTTTCCTCAATATTTATTTCTGTATTCTGTGTTTCGACGGGAGCTTCTATGTTCTGAAAGGATTTACTTAATATAAATGAAAATGTACAAAGTTACAAAATATTACCATGTAAAATAATCATAAACTACTAGAACTGAATACTAATACTTTATGTAATGTCCTTTTTATATAATTATTACATTTTGTTTCACCATCTATAGATCCAAAAGCAAAATTCAGAATATAAATATTATGAAAAATATGAGATTACTAAATATTCTATTACAAATATACTAACCTCAAACGGTTTACAACATTTAGCACAATGTTTTTTCGCTGAGACACATTTTGCACATAAGACATGATAAGCAAATTTTACAGTTTTCTGAGAACAACTGACACACTTTGCTGGTGATGTAAGAGGTTTATATTTCTTATATTTTATTTTCCATTCTAATATTTCTTTACAACGCTTGCACACTCCGGTGACTTCTAATGAATTCAAAAACTTAGTTCTATGACTTGTATCGTGTAGATCATTTTTGAAAGCAGTTTTGTTTTGATATTTTTGAGGTCTTGTTCTAGAAGAATTTCCTTTAGACGAACTCATTTTTTAGTGTTTTTACAAATACAACCACAGAAACACAACATTTTCTTTAGGGATGTTAAAAATAAACGATTTAAATTTAAATCGATTATTATTTTATTACAATCAATATTTTATTATCGATATTTATATTAATATTAATCGATTTTTTTTAAATCGATTATAAAAATTACGCATTTAAATCGATTTTCATTAACATGACGGATGAAAAAAAACTCAAAATAAGTTCATTATTATTTACAATTGAAGAGTGAGCATAGTGAGATAATATAGTTATAAACAATTAAAATGTTTTCTAGCCGCAAAACACCTAAAAGCGGCTGGCGAAAGTATTTTATAAGGAAAAAGAATAATACCACAGTAACATGCATGTCCTGTTCGATAGAATGAAAAATTTTGTAGTGAAACTACAAATTTAAATAGAACATAGAATGAAAACATCCCACTGCCTTACAAGTAACATGAGTTACTATATCTTATAATGATTGTTGTGGTTCTTATGACAGCCAAATACCGCTCTCTGGAAAATAAAAAAATTCAATAAAACTAAAAATATCTGTCATTCGAGTACAATGTACTTCAACACGTTCACTAAAAATGTCTTATGGTAAATTCGACATCGATAAGTTTACAAAATTATAAATTATTATTGAAATTATTTAATAAACAAATTCTTCAATTTTAATTTTGTCAAACGCACTATAATTAATATAAAAATTTAAAAGAGAACTTCATTGTTTTGAATTTTAAAGTTAGAATTAATAATGTTGTCATTTTGTTAGGATGCTTATCATTTCATTTTTATTACGATATAATGTTTAATGGTACTGAAAATTACTATGTTACCTATTTAGTTTCTATATTCTTTACCTTGAAAGTTTAAAGGAACATTCACTTTTATTTTGTTTTAAGGACGCGCTCTCAAATTTTAGAAGTTCAATTTCGGCTTCGATTTCTACTAGACGCGTATAGCTCACTCACACAGACACAAAAACTGATAAGCGCTGCGGTAATACCGCACTATAAACGACTTAGATACTTTTATAAAAATATTACAATATTTACTTATTATTTATGTTCTACTTTTTATTGTATTTGATGTAATAGTCCCAAAATAAATTATAGTTTCTCAAGGTCATACTCACTCAAAAACAGTATAACTAAACGTAAATATGTATACGTAATAGACAGATACATCGAATTTGTCTTCAAATATTTAGCCCCTTTGTGCCCGATCAAGGCTTAATTTCTCAACATTTTCATGAAGAGTAGTATTGTGGTAACTGGATCATAGTTTAGGTAATAGCTAGAAACATCAAGTTGTGCCTAGATGTTTAGTCTCCTAGTGTAGGAGCAAGGTTTCAATTTTTTAAAGTTTGGTGAAAACAGTATATATGATAATCTTAGTATAGTACTAATAGTTAGAAACATTGAGTTTGCACACAAAGGCTTAGTGTCAGCCAAATTTTTCATATCTTAGGACCAGATGAGAGCTATTTCGTGATATTTTTTTTTAAATATTAATAATAGCTATACCTACACATAAAGTTTGCGCTCTGAAGTTGAGTCTTGTCGTATCAGCTAAGAGTATAATTTCTCATAGACCAAGTGAGTAGCTGAATCATGATAACAGAATTTTGGTACTGATAATCACTAGAAACCTAAACTTTGCGATCAGTGTTCTAATCTCATAGAGTCAGATCAACGTTTCATTTTATGGATCAGATGAGTAGCTGTATCATGAGAATTGAACTGTAGTATTCAAAGTAGCTACAAACATCAGGTTTGGGTTCAGATGTTTAGTCTCACTCTATCTGATGAAAGTTTCATTTCTCATGCGTAGATGCGCTAGCTGCGTAAGTGTATCTTTGTCATGATATCAAAATTTTTGTATAGTATAGAGTAACTAGAAATATAGAGTTTATGCTGAAAAGTATCATAGTGTCTTATTAATGTTTAATTCCTCATGGGCTAGACAAGTGGCTATATCGTGATAACTGAATTTTAGTACATATATATATTAGCTACAAATATGAGTATGTGCTCAGAGATTTAGATAGGAGAATTTTTAACTTAGCGTTTGCTTTTATATCAAAAATAATTCTGTGAAAAACATACTACAAAACACCTGAATTGTAAGTTGTAATACTGATAGTACAACGGGCAGCATATGACGGCCTTTGTGTAAAACGAACCCTAATTCCACCGACAAACTTTGCATCTCTAGCTTAGATACACTTTTCACCAAATGATTCGTTTCATTATAAACAAGACTTGAGAGATCATGTTCTCATAAAGAATAAGCGTTATATTTGATTCTTTTGAAAGATTACATTTGTTTGTAAATTCTGCAGCGTGTTTATGATATTATTATATATTTTCTGAATAGATAATAAAAATTAATAAAGAGAATGCGAAAATGAAATATATATTTCTACCCATGAAAGAGCTCCCTACACGTTTCTAAGAGTCCATTATGAGGCCATTTTGTTATTACCTAACGAAAGGAGTACAAATGAGACATCTGTCTCTATCCATTAATGACTTCCATAACAGTTATTGAAGTGGGTCGTTATCAGATCATTTTGTTCAGTCCTGTGCTAAGCTCTCGTCACTACTAACAAGAGGACTACAAAGGCGACATATGTATTTCTACCCGACAAGAAGTTCCATAACAGTACCTCAAAACATAAAATATAAAAAGAACTAACGTAATAAAAATCAAATTTAGAATTTTTGTTTCAACCTAATCACAGTGTCTCTTACTACTAGAAAAATAAACGACTATAAAAAGTTGTTTAGTATTTCGAAATGATCAAAACGTTTTGTGAAGTGTATACGTATTTCTACAGCGATTTATTTTTTACCAGTCTAGTGCAAAACGACGTAAACGTCCTTACCGTATGGCGCCAGAGCGCGGTCTGTGGCGCGGTCTAACACGAAGTGAATCCTTCTTTCATACTTTTGTGTCAATCGAAACTAAATAAAGAAATAAATTGAACCTTATTCCATAGTAGTTAAAGTCTACATAATTAACAGAAAATGGTGAATTTTTGTTCACAACTAAATAATTTTTTTCTCAGATGTAGTATACATACCTTGAATTTTATTTCTTGTTATTTAAACTTGATTATATGTAGCATAATCAGGTATTTTTTCAAATTAAGAAAATCGTAAAATTACTGAGATTTTGATACCAAAAATCAGGCTGTTTTGCGAGAGGAGACTACGGAGATTTGATTATTATAAATGAAAACTCATTAGTTTTAAAAAACAATCATCTGTACAACATTGTTGAAGATTCAATGTATCTGTAGTTAGTCATTATGTTTACCAAAGTTGAGTAGTTTTGTTGTAATTTTTGCCGAAAAACAGTGAAAATGGACCTTTTTTGAGAGCGCGTTCTTAAGCTGGTTGTTTTTGATACGTATCATTTTATTTGATTCTTAATCTGATACATTTTTATTTTGAATCTTTAGGTTTATTATAGGAATATGGAAAGCATGTCTATTTTTAAATATTATAAAAATCGATTATTTATTTTCAATTAAATCGATTTTTAACAAATCGATTATTATTGAAAAAAGAAAAATCGATTCCTATCTACTATTCCTATATATTTATCCATTAATTTCACATCCCTACCTATGTGTAACAGGTAGGTTTGTGACCCGTGTTGTAATTAGATATATTATATGTCTAAGGGTACAAATGTTGTTCATATAGAACATCGATGACCCAACTTCGATGTTTATTAATGATATATATATATGTTTTATACTTGTCGTGCTTTTTAGAGCTGTTGATATTTTTAAAAATAGCGGATTTTTGATATATCGATAATTATAAAAATATCAATACCGGACCTTGATATTGGAAATTATATATTGGAAAAAAATACCGATAATTCAATATATATCGACTTTATTACAAAAAAAACGTAAATCAGCTTAACATTGATTTATAGTTTTTAATTCAGTTTATTGGTACAATTTATAACATTAATGTTTATCCTATCCTATATAGTTTTGAGGAATTTTTACGACACAAAATACATATAGGAGTTGTTGAGGCACGCATACTTGGTACACATGCATGTTTCAATAACTCATATACGTATATCTAGATAGTTTAGTTTAGATTATCTCAGATAGGTCGCTAGTTTTGCACAAAACAGGCAACAGCCCAAGCCGAGGTGTGCCATGCACCCTTGAGTTAGTCGCCCAAACATCCCAAATAGGCTGAGTGCCTTTGGCGCTCGCCTCAATAGTTCGGTGAAGGTGTGAAGACCATTCCAGGACACCAGCGTTTTCATTTCGAAAAAAAAATATTAATGTTTTAAAATATAACAGTACAGTTCTAAGAGCCACTTGCACAAACGTTATTCAATCATATTGATAATCGTCATCATTATCATTTTATCTAGATATGATAATTATGTGTACCAATATTTTTCAGTCCATCAGTTACCAAGTTTTTTAAGCAGTGGTAGTCTACTAGTTTCACTAGTGGAATAACATTTCTATGTCTGCGGGTTTGAATCCGGCGTGTAATAACGAATTTTACCAAATTCGCGTACATTTACTCATTTAAATTGGTAACGGTATCGTCTGACGGTGAAGGAAAACCCCGTGAGAAAACATAAACCTGAGAAATGTTATTTTAGTATTACTATATGTGGGAAAACATACAATCGTGGCTCTCTCAGAGTTTGAAATCGCCAATACTTCGTGGGCTGGCGTGGCGATGTGTCCATACCTTCTTTCGGGAAGAGACCTATGGCCCTGCAGTGGGTTCCTTACGGTGACGATGAATATTTTGCAGTAAAAGATTTTTAAAATTACCTTCTTCGCCGAAGAAGAGCAGCGGGAGGGGCGAGGCGTAATGCCCGTAGCTGAACCTGAGGGGATGGGTCGGGGGCCCCATCTCCTCGTTTCACCGTTAGGCTGACGAGGGGAGACTACTGGTCGTGTACCCAGTAGTCTCTCTACCGTAGGGCGAAGCGGCGTTCACTCGCCAGGCTGCTGCAGGGGCAGTTTTTCAGCTTTAAGAGCAAGCTCGACCCCTGGCTGCCCCTACAATGCGGCGGACGGTACATCGTGGGGTTTTAGTCCGTGGGAGTTGAACATAACCCACTCTCTCCCCCGGGAGGGTGACGTATCGATAAAGGGTTTCCCTACGTTAATAATTAAAAAAAAAATGGTGCGATCCACGGATGCCCTTGAAACTCATGGGGAAGGCGTATAAAACTATTATAAGACACAGTTAAACTGCATGCATCTGAGTGCTGGGTAACTATTATTCAACGTAAGACTAAGAAAATGATGATGAATAAAAAAAATATCGACTGCTGATTTTAATATCGAAATATCGATATATTGGCCAAAAAATAATACTAAAAAATATCGATGTTTTAAAATATAAATATCGATTTATTACCAACAGCCCTAGTGTTTTTATCTGCGGGCGTATGGAATATTTTTGAGGTTAATATAAAAATTTTATATAGTACACAATTTAATTTCCTATTGCCTGGACTTAATCTTTTTATGAAATTATCTGATATGACAATATCAACACGAACTCTGGTGCAAGTAGCCGGTTGGGGTGCCCTCGTGGTTAGCAGTACAGGCTTTTATTTACAACATCGTATAGTGGATCAAGTCAGAAATTATGATTATTATAAGAATGCATTAAAAATCTTAAGAAGTCATTCGGGTGCGGTACATTATTTAGGAGAACCGATTAAAGATAAACGTTTCAAATTAAGTGATAAAGAAAATTTTTCGGACGGCGATAACGCACGATTTTGTATACCGGTTTACGGCCCTAACGACAAGGGTACTTATTGCTTTTGGGCAGAAAAAGTAAATAGTACATGGAATACCACAAGAGCAGAACTAGACTTGAAATCACAACCCAATAGTAAACTAGTTATTGTAAAAGAAAAATGACAGAACTTCATAGTGTAATGTTCTTGTAAAATATAGTTTAGAATATTTATTTTGCTGTTTATTAATTTAATGAATTGTTAACTCCAACATACCTTTAAATTCTTTTTCCTTTAATTATTTTATTTTTGGCAACCTATTTCTACTAGATTACTGCCATTGCCATTGTAATGATATCACAAGTTTCTTGCGGATATTTCAATAAACTAACAAAATGGTGGCCATCTTGTTAGAACTTTACATGGAGTTTTTGTGGCAAGTCAGAATCCATGCTCCATGCTCTTAGTTCTTATCTACTTCACTTGTGCACAAACCAAACTATATTATGTAAAGCACCACCAACTTTACACAATATAGGGCCAAATAACACAAGATTATGGATATATTATAAAGACCACTACATGACATTCCAAGATCCCACCAAAAACTCCTTTACCCTTTATATAAACTGTTTGTCTTTATGACCAGTTATCAGTGCAAAATTATTACCTATATTGGTAGATGTAATTATACAGTTTGATTTGGATCAGATGCCAAATTTCACATATCAATATGACCTAAAGTGTCATTCATTGTATACCAATCTTCATGTTTTCAACTTCCAGACTAGATTCTCATAAGAACTTTCATTTATTTTTAATTTGTTAAAGATCAAAATGCTCTAAATATATTCAATTAACATTAGAAATAGAATTTAAAATTTACTCTCTGTACATTTATAGGTTTTCAGTTTATATTGATATTTTATAATTTAAGTTTTGTTGATTTATTATATTATAGAAAATAACTACTTTTTAATTTTTAAGACACTTGCAGTAAAAATAAATAACCGTTTATAAGTTACTGGATAAGCAGATATAAAGTGAAATTCTATTTATCATCTATCTATACTAATATATAAAGCTAAAGAGTTTGTTTGTTTGTTTGTTTGGTTGAACGCAATAATCTCAAGAACTACAGATCTGATTTGAAAGTTTCTTTTAGTGTTAGATAGTTCATTTATCGAGGATGGCTATAGGCTACATATCATAACGTTTAAACCAATAGGAGCTGAGCACTAATGAAGAATGTCTCAAAATCGGGCTATTTTGGAAGCTTTCGATGCGTGTTAATGTCAGTACTATATGCGTTGCCATGGTAACGCGATAACAATCTCTCGCAAATATTTTCATGGTTTATTTTGTGTTCCTATTAAAACAGTTAATTCTATGTTATTTTTGTTTCCAATTTTTAATTATACGTGGTACGTTTATATCGCAAACATTTCTAAAGTTTATTTTGTGTCGCTATTCAAAAAGTTTAGTAGTAATAATATTCATCCAATAAGATAGTCAAAGGAATTAATCCATACTGCCAATTCTGAAGTAGTTAATATAGTAGTTTTTTTCTATATCCAAGATAATGTAAAGGTATAAGCGCCAAATCCTCTATGTAATATTTCGTAAATTTTTATCTTCTTAATTTTCAAGACAACCGAATTCATGCTTCGCGGTATTATTTATCTTTCATTTCATTTATGTACAATAAACGAACCATATTACATAAAACTCTACCAATTTAACACAATATACAGATAAGTAAGACAAGATTATGAATAAAATATAAAATCCACTACATGACAGACTAAAATCCCGCCAAAAACTCCTCAAAAACTCATTCTACGTTAGTTTTGTACCCAATTTTTGATTTGTGATATATTACGTATAATAAAAGTAAAGTGAGGGTATTTTATATTAAAAATATCCGTGATGCTACAAATATCAACATTTTTTTTAATTCTGTGGATATGTCTGTTTTCTTTTATTTGTTACGGGTAATCTCCGAAACGGCTGGACCTATTTGAACGGTTTTTTTTTCTTAGAAATGACTACGCTATTAATCTAGCAAGGTCTTAATAGCTTCACCGGACTACAAGTAATATTTGAACGGGAATTTTACGGACAAATAAGTAACTAATTAGCTGTTTTATTTTAAGCTAGCGGGTTCAGCAGACGTTGCCCGCCCTGATAATAAGACAAACTATACCTATACCTTGCCCAATAATCATTTTATATATTGCTGAAAACGGCATGAAGATGCGTTCTGTAGTTTTTGATCTTATCGCGAACAGACGTATAGACAGACGTGGAATAGGACTTTTTCTTAACTATGTAGTGATAAGCTGTTATCCGTGCATTCGTCGTTCGTGTGACGTGCGCTGTACTGGACTCCAAGAATAAATATATACAAATGTATATGTATTTATGCCAAAAGGCAGCAAACAGGCTGACGGCCCACCTGATGGTAAGTGGTTCCCATCGCCTATGAACAACTGCAACACTAAGGGCATCGCTGTTGTAATTGAAAGTCATATCTTTAAATTTGATTTAAATTATAGCAAGGTATGATAATAACTTAATTATATCGACACTATGGACATATTATATTTATATAATAAAAGGTTTAACACACATTGTTCGATAATGTTTAGCTTAATATTTTCATTACTTTCTTATATAGTGTAAGTGAGCACTGAGGGTGATATATAACAGTTTAAAGTTCCAGTTATGTGGTTGATGATAAATCCTATTCCATTCGATTCACTATTAGTATTCACATATATAATGTACACGTTACCTGTTACAGTAGATGATGTGCGTGTGATACTTACAGTTATTTTTGAAAGAGTATTATTGTAATTTACAATAGATGTGTGATCACAATTTTAAACATCTAATATATTTAAAAAATGCGTGCGAAGCCGCGGGTAACAGCTAGTCTATATAATAAAAGATTTAACACATATTGTTCGAAAATGTATAGCTTAATATTTTCATTACTTTCTTATATAGTGTAAGTGGGCACTAAGGGTCATATATAGCAATTTAAAGTTCCAGTTATGTGGCTGATGATAAATCTCTCCCCATTCGATTCACTATTCGTATTCACATATATAATGTACAAGTACATGTTACCTGTTACAGTAGATGATGTGCGTGTGATACTTACAAATATTTTTGAAAGAGTATTATTGTAATTTACACTAGATATGTGATCAAAATTTTACATTTATTTAATATATTTAAAAAAAAAACGCGTGCGGAGCCGCGGGCAACAGCTAGTTGAAGAATAAAATTATAGAAGATTACATTACTCTTTTGTTTCATTTCAGTATAATTTAAGCCATTATTAGTATCTTTAGCAGGATCATATGCCAAAGCAACTATGATTTTGTAGTTATTGCTTTGTGTCATTTGATGTAATTACAACATATAATATTTAACATGATGCCTTATTATGTTTTTTGAGTTAAAAACTTTGGAAAAAGGCTTAGATAATGGAAAAAAAGCATTAGCATTTCAAAAAAAGGTATAGTTTGTCAACACAGTATATGTATAATGCTTGAACTATGGATTATCTGAGTGGTGGAAAATGATTAAGATCAACTATGAAGCACCACAGCCACATCTGTTTCTGTCACAAATCTGGCACTCTATTATCAAAGTCCTAAGGGTGTGGCTGGGAAAATGCAAAAGGTCATACTCATTGAGTGGTCTCAATGAGATGAAACTGTGGAACTATAAAAGGAACATTAAAATCTCGATCTAGTTACAACTAGTAAATATACATATCAGCAAAGCAAACTTAAATGCTTAAAATCTTCTGAAGTGTAGTCACCAAAAGGAGTGCTGATATATTGATTTTGATACATAGTCAAAAGTTTTGAAAGGTGTTGAAGTATGGTTGGGATCAGAGTAGACAAATGAATACTTGTAG
>JACEII010000013.1:3308368-3339166 GCA_014332785.1 Antheraea mylitta | reverse complement strand
CTTGCTCCCCGGACGCGATTCAATGGCACCGGAGGTGGATGTTAACAAAGGGTAAAATAAAATAAATCAATATTCTAAACAAGATATGTTTTCTTGAACCTGCATTATTTTAACAATGGCTAAAGTCATCAAGATGATAGATAGATATGTTTGTTCTAATTTTCAGGTAAAAAATAATAAAAATCCTTCTACATATTCTACCATAAATATGAAAAATAAATTTGAATGTAATGTGCTCTTTTCGGTAGAATATCCATTTGAATATTGAACATTTAGTTTCACTCTTATATATTCATAGATCGGGCAAAATAACTATTATTTAGGATGTATACCGTGTAGACTATTTCAGTTTAACATCATTTAAGAAAATGTATAGTTGGAAAAGAGCAGACTCTGGCACTGTATAAATATGAGAGACATTATGGAGACTACGAACAAATGTTCGAAAACGGTAAACTCACACAAACATGTGCATCAACGAGAGGTTTTGGAAGGAATTCTAAGGACAGCGCTGCGAAACCTACTTAGGGGTCTCGTCCGCGTTTGTGCGAGTGTGCCGGTGTGAGTGTTTATAGGTAGCTACCATACTGTCGGTTATGTGTACTGTGACTCTGGTGTTATTCTATAAATGTGATGAAGATAAGAAAGGACCCCTATATAGCTAAGTTATATAGATTATCCATTGAACTTTTATAATTGGGATTTTTTATTTATACTTACAGGGTGGTTTAAATGGTGTTATAGTATATTAATTATGTTTAACGGATCAACTAGAGAAAAGTTTTTCTATCATAACACTTTACTATGTCTTGTAAGAGCATTGGAAGGCAAAATAACTACTGTGGACCTTCGTAATGACACATATGTATGTGGTGAAATAATGTCAGTAGATGGGTGAGTATTACTAGTATATTACTTAGATGAAATTTTATTTCCTTTTAAATTTAACACAATCATGATCTTTATATAATTATGATAGATATTGTTATACTGTTCTGTATATTTCAAGTTATGGTAACATTGAATTAATTTGTTCCACTTTATGCTCATATTCGTTTGAGATATAGAACTGTATGTTGAGTAGCAATATTTTGATTACTTACGTAAACTCGAGTCTAGAATAAAATAAATATATATATATATATTATTATAAAATATATTTGAGCACATAGTATTGTGACAATAACTGTATAAAAACACAAATTCATAAAACTTCTTGTTCACATTTTGCAGATATATGAATTTATCTTTTAAAAATGCTGTATACTGTGACCCTCAAAGTAATGAATTCTTTTTTGAGCAATTATTCATTCAAGGTCGAAATATCAGATATGTCCATATTCCAGAAACTGTAAGTAAATTTATATCAATACATATAATAAGAATGTAAATCTAACGTGCCTGTACTTTACGATTTTCGTGAAAAAAATTGTTGCAGGTGTCTAGAAATTAGTAATAGAATACATTTCAATTCATTTTTACAAATGTCTGTCTGTTTATTTGTATGACCACGCATCACTACTAAAGTACTGAGTTCACAATAAAACCTCAGCAAGAAAATCATAAAGCATATCCTCAGGGGTAACTAATTTTTTGTTTCACTAAAATCGGTCCACTCTATCAAAAGTTATTGTAATTTGAATGACGACTGGAGTTAGGTAGAAGAGTAGTAATCTATATTAATATTATAAAGCTGGAGGGTTTGTTTGTTTAGTAGGTTAACGCGCTAATCTTAGGAACGATTGGTCCGATTTTAATTTTTTTTTTCATTGTTAGATAGCTCATTTATCGAAGAAGGGTATATGTTATATATCATCACGCTATGACCAATAGGAGCTGAGCACCAATGAAAATGTTTCAAAATCGTATTTTTTTCTTTTGAGAGCTTCCGCTGCGTCTTAGCATTAGCCTATTTCACACGAAGGAAGTCGAAGGCAGAAGCTAGTTGTATGCAAAAGTAATCTAATCTAATAATTATATATGTATTGTAGACGATAATTGTAATGTTTTGTTTACTTAGATACCCATCATATCGACAATTAAAAGTGAAGTCGTCAGAAACAAACTAGGGAGACCCAATACCAAATCGCTGACTGAGAAAACCAGGAAAACAAAGAAAGCATTAAAACAGCATATGCAAATAGTAGCATCACTAGATGATCAAACCTAGATACTGCGTTCATATAATACACAATAATTATAAATAATAACATACCTTATAAAACCTTTATCTACCAATAATTTAAGTCAAAATATATCTTAAGCGAGCTATTTCGTGATAAGAGACCAGATAATTTTAAGATTTCTTTTTGATAACACGTAAATTTTCGATTGTGTAATAATGTCTCACTGCAATAAACAAATGGATTGCAACGATCATGGGAGGATATAAGATTCACAATAATCAACTAATGTACACATCAGCAAACGTTACTGCTGTTCAATGAAGATTGCTGCCTTTTATGTCGATATATTGTATACAATTATTTCAAATTAGCTGTTGCCTGCGACTTCAGACGCGATTATTAAATTGTAATTTAAGAAATATAAAATTTAAGAAGATGTAGATTTAAAGATAAGGCTGGTTTAAATAGATTTGTACTGTAATTTCATTGTGTTATGGATATAACTTTCGCGCTGGCGTAAGAATTCAGTACTAGGTCTTAAAGAAGATGAACCGCACGGTAACATAAAATATAAACAAACATATATATATTGGATATTGAAAAGTTTGGTCAGTGTAACATATTTACACTACACTAGCAAATGTGTATAAAAAACTACAGAAACTGTGTTTATTATAGAGCGCGCCTCACATTTACGCAACCTTAACTTACTTTTTTTACTGTTTACCGTATGGCCGAATTTACGGAGAATTGAAATTAGTATAAAATAAATCTGATAATACTAGTACAAATTAAAATAGCTAAAGTTTTTTTTTTATAACTTCAACTGTCTGTCAGGTAAAGTCCCGTGAAAATCGGTTCAACCGTTTTGCAAATTCCACTGCGGATGAATTCGCGGGTAACAGCTATTTTAAAGTAAAATATCGTAAGTTACTCCGTATAATTTCAGCTATCTCTCAGTAAAATTCCTGTCAAAATATGTCGAACAGTTTCAGAAATTACCTATAACATACAGACCGATGCAATAATTTAAAAAATCGTTTATTTGTATTAAGCAATAAACTTTCATATCTATCCAGTAAAAACTGTTGTAAAAATAATTGTAACATTACACACAAAAACTTCATTTTTATTATAGATACATATTTTATGCGATTGTTTTAATTTTATTCGAACCCACATAATTTCAAACAAATTTACCCTCATTATTATTTCACGCTTTCGATTACAAACTGCATAAATCTTAAGGATTACATTTTTGCTTATAAAAAGTAACAAATTCAGTATAACCGACTTGACTACAGTTAAAGATATAAGGACAGTCCAGGAGAAATTGTCAAGTCTGTCTCCTTGGCAACAATGCACAAGCTCTGAAAGGTTGAGGCACACTCGTTCGATGCCTCTCTCACCGGTTCGTCAGTGAGCGTCACCACTCCCGACCCATCAGACCACAAAATTGAGGCTCCTGATGAGAGGCCGAAACCTGCCGGATCGGGGGGATGAAATACATAGACAGTAGACTCTCCCAGATCAAAAAGTGTACAAAGAACGCCATTGAGCTTTTAGTCAATAAACATTTTGCATAGGTGTCCCCTGCCCATTGTTGAGTTACGAATCTCATGTAAGATTTTCCACGTGTAAAAAAAGAAAAGAAATTACTAAACGTACATAATGCTCCAGTAATATTAGTCGATCGGTTTCAGCATTTCATTGTAGTAAATATCAAGAGTTGTTGATACTTTGCATTTCTGCCTAAAATTGATCTGCCGGCAGCGTGGCAGCGTCTATTTTAATATTTAATTATGGGTTTTTCAAAGTAATGCTTTCATAAATGAAAATTCAGTTTAGTATTCAAAAATGTTGTAAAATTTAAATCTTTTGTCCGGGATAGGGCAGAGAAAGACGTGTACTTCAAGTAGGGATGATTGTATCATTAATCTTTAAGCAGGTACGTACAAACTGCCGTCTAACGGTCATCCCAGCCAGAAATGAGCTCGAGGAAGCTTGATTTCTAACAATAAGTTAGCGTAAGTATTGCTGAAGAATTAATAATTGTATAGATAAGGATATGTTTGGAAACGCCTGCGATCTTGGTGGTAATCGATGAAAGGAGTTTTAAATACAAAACGCCGTGTGAGACATTTTAGTAGAAGACGTACCTTATATACAAAATATGACATTGTGTCCGAATATATCGCAACATCATATACACCCGCCATTATAGTATGGTTAGGCGTGTCAAGTTCCGGGATTTCCCTATTATGTGTAGAGGTGAGATGGACCATCGTTGTGTATGAAGAAATGTCTGTCAAATTGCGTTAAATTAGGGTGACGCAATAAAAGCAACGGGGTTTATTATTGTTCAATTGATTTAACAAGTATTAAAAAAGAGTAAACATGATTCAAAATTTATAAAAATTCTCTCTCTCCACGTTTTCTCAAACCAATAATTTAAAATTTTTATTTCGGACTGACTATATATACGCTTTGCCTATGCTAACACCATTTTGGAGGGTCTTGAAATTATCTATTACTGCTTAGATATAGGCAATTTTTCAATATGTCGCCCACATGAGATAGTTCTCCTTACCTATAACTTTTATAGTATATCCAGTGTTAAAGCTAAGAAGTATAGGAACCAATACCCGATTGGATTACAACCAATATAAAATTAAGAACCGTTTTGGACGCGCTAGCGAACGCACGTGTCCGATATCTCCTCTGTTCGAGATCTTTTGTTCTCGATTTCGTTAGTCTTTTTTTATTGCTAAGTTGAGTGCAGCTGTGGCACACGTGTACAAAATCTACCTGAGTGAGTGAGACATTCCCTTATTTATATATTTACCCGTTTATTTATATACTCATTTTTCTATTCCTTATTCTTAAATATCTAACCAACTATTATTTATTTGTTTAATTATCTATTTATTTCCTCATATATTTCGTTAATTTTTATCTATTCAGTGATAAAGTAATCTATTGCTGTGCCCCCGTATATATGTAAGTACCTATTTATTATTATTTATCTATTTATTTAACCATTATTTATTTATGTTATAGTATTTCATTCATGTGCATGGTCCTCTGTCTCCACCACTCATTTATTTATTTTGTGTTTTCGCTTTGTTTAAACAATTCTCTTGGTCCGGACTCGATATAGTCCCGTAGCTTACCGTTTGACGTGCCCCCCTGCCCTTAAGGCAGGGAGGTTGGTTCGCGGCCCCTCCCTCTCAGTCCATCGCGATGGACATACAAAGATTTGAAAGGTTCTGTCGCAGCCTTCTCGCGCAAGGCTTAGATGAGAAACTATTTAATACCGCTTTAATAGATGCATCGCAGCCCTCCGAGGGCACGCAATATGTCGCGAACTTGCCGACCGCGAATTTCTTCGCATCACTCTCGCCGCAATCGCCTCTCGATGCGCGAGACAAGGACCTATTAGAGGCCCCAATATCGAGATCTAGTTCGGAGTCCGACTCCGAAATGGAGCTAGAAGTAACGGCGTCCGCCGAACCAACCGCGACCGCGACCACAACCGCGATTCCCGCGCCTTCAGCGCAGCTAGACAAGGACGGCTATACGACCGTCTCGTATAACAAACGACGCCCGGCTAGTCCGTTAGAGCAGGGTTCCGCAGGCAAAATTGTCAACATAGAGGGCGCCCGTGTGCCAGCACCAGCTATACCGTCGCGAAAACCGAGCGCGAGTAAATCTAGCTCCGTCTCGCACTCGCAGGGCTCCGCAGTTAGGAAGCCGCGCCCCCCGCCTCCTGTTACGATTCAGGATAAATCAAAATGGACCGCGATTTCCAACCGACTTAAGACCCTTAAGGTCAATTACACGTCTGCACTTAGCACTCCGGCGGGCATCCGTGTTAAGTGTCCCACCTCCGACGACCATCGCGCTCTTATACGATTCCTTACTGAATCGAAACTCGCGTACTTTACTTACGCGTTAGAAGACGAGCGCCTCCTGCGTGTCGTGTCACGCCGTGTCCCGGCCGAAATCTCGGTCGAGGACGTTACCCTCTCCCTTAAGGAGAAAAACTACCCGGTGCGTGAGGTACACCGTATGTACCACCCACGCACCCGCGCTCCTTATAATATGGTTCTCGTTCTCCTCGACCGGTCGCAGGAGGGCAAGGCCATCTTCTCACTCACTTCGGTGTGTGATCTCAATGGGGTCACCGTTGAGCCCCCACGCAAGACCCACATTCCTTCGCTGTGCCATAACTGCCAGAGTTATGGGCACTCCGCGAAGAATTGTCATCTCCGTCCCAGGTGCGTCAAGTGCCTGGGAGACCACGTCACGAAGGAGTGCGAGCGCACTCCTGGCACTCCCGATCCTCCCAGCTGTGTGCTCTGCGGTAACGCGGGTCACCCCGCGAATTATCGCGGTTGTCCCCGCGCGCCGCGTACACAACGTCCCCGTCAGGCGAGGCAGGCGCCCTGGGCGCCTGCAGCCGCCGCCCGTCCCCCGCCTCCACCTCTCATGTCCGTGGAGGCCTTCCCGGGCCTGCCGGGCGCCTGCCGCGCCCAAGACCTCACCGCGCTCGCCACCCTCTGTGCCGCGCGCGGCCCAACCCGGGCGGGCCCCTATGGCCCCCTGGGCCCCCCGACCTCAGCCTCAGGCATCTTCTAGGCCTCAAGCGACTCATGCTCCATCATCTCTCTCAGGTAAATTCGACTGGATGGAGCACTTACTCAGAGAACACGACATTCAGGAGGTTATCGCCTTCCATGCCATAGTCGAGGTAGAAGAAGGTTGCGGTCTTCTCACCGCTATAGCGCGTTTTCCGGCTATCGGAGCCACAATTCAGCGCCTCGCCCGTTCACCGTCGTTTAAATAGGTTTAAAATTCACGAGTCTTAATAAAGTAAAACCACGCGGTCTATGTCTCTCGTTTTTCAATGCGAGATCCCTTCGGTCACAGCGTGATCTAGTAGCTGACTTTTTGCGCGATAGACAGATTGACGTTTTCCTTATCCAGGAAACGATGTTAAAACCGAGTATGCGTAATCCGAGAATCGCGAATTACTGTATAGTCAGGAACGACCGTGTCACCCGCGGGGGTGGCACGTTAATCTATTTTAGGCGCTCGTTGTATTGCATGCCGTTAGATCCGCCCGCGCTAACCAATATGGAAGTGTCAGTGTGTAAATTAGGTATGACCGGTCACTCGAATATTATATTAGTTTCCGCGTATTTGCCACCAAACAAAGAATTGCTAAGATCCGATTTGCAGGCGCTACTTAATTTAGGAGATTCAGTTATTATAACGGGGGACCTCAATAGCGGGAACGTTATCTGGAATAGTCCGTGTACCTCTCGTAACGGGAGAATACTAGACGAACTAGGTAGGGTTCTCGCTTTTGACGTCATAGCCCCTCTGGAACCCACACACTATCAAGATCATTGCCGACCCACAGTATTAGATATAGCTCTCTTAAAAAATATCACGCTTCCTGTACGACTCATACAAGTAGTACACGAACTTGATTCAGATCATCGCCCGGTTGTTTTACAGTTAGGTCACAATTCAGACTTCACCCCGCCATCGGTTAGGGTGGCTGATTACTCGAAACTCGTTCAATATTTTAAAGAAAATCCGTCGTCTAGTAGTTTAGACAGGATTCCGGACGTGTTGGTGTCTATAGCCGACGTGGATTCGGCCATCGATTCCCTGGTTGATTACCTCCAGACCGCCATCAGGGTGACCTCGAAAGAGGTACAAGCGGCGAACGATCGCCGTTTTTTACTCCCTGACGATGTGAGAGCATTGATCACGGAAAAGAACGCCGCGACTCGAGCTTACGACGTTTACCCGTCTGTAGAGAATCGCGATCGTTTACGTTTGTTACGAAAAACAGTCAAGTCTCGTATTTTTGAGATCCGGGGCGACAGGTGGGACAGACTCCTGGAAGGTCTCCAGTCGTCTCACCTGTCGTACTGGACTCTAGCGCGAACTCTCAAATCAGATATGGTCACTCCAATACCTCCTCTCGGCAGAGGCCCCGGGTTGCCTCCCGCGTTCGATAGCATAGATAAAGCGGAATGCCTTGCCGCAAGCTTAGAGAAACAGTGTTCGCCAAACACTGATAACACTGACCCTTTCCATAACGGATTAATCGAATCAGCTGCGGAGCATGTACTCGCGTCTCCTCCGGCGGATACCCTAACAGCGATCACTTTCGATGAAGTTGCAGGCGCAATCAAGCGTCTCAAGCCTAGGAAGTCCCCAGGTCACGATGGGATCAGGAACGAGGTTCTGAAACTCCTTCCTGATCGCATCATAGCTCTATTGGTCTGCGTCTTCAATGCGGCCATGTCCCAGGGTCACTTTCCAGCCGTCTGGAAAAAGGCCGTAGTGATAGGTATTCACAAGCCAGGCAAGAAAGCTACGCTTCCCATTAGCTATCGCCCCATTAGTCTGTTAGATACCTTAGGAAAACTTTACGAGCGGCTCCTTCTGAACCGTCTTCAGTTCTCGATTACAGATTTAAAATTGATACCACCTGAGCAGCCAAAATAAAATCGGCTGAGTGCCTTAAGCGCTCGCCTTAGTAGTCCGGTGAAGCTGTTAAGACCTCGCTGGGTCAATAGCGTAGACATTTCGAAAAAAAAAAACCAATATAAAAAATCCGTCACAATGACCTTTGATTGGTTATGTATCGGGAACGAGTATTATATATCCATTTGCTGAAAGGTTTACAGGCTGGCAAGATGGAGGCGACTAGCGATATATTGTAGATCTCTCGCCCTAATTTTAAACTGAATTGTACTTATTCTAAGGGAGAATGCAAATGATGGCGTTATACTATAATGAAAATGCTCTGCCATATACTGTTCCTTCAATTCAAGCTTATGTTCATAACATCACAGTACTGACTGGTTATATTTCTGGATATATCGGTCATGAAACATAAGGCCTATTAGATGAGTAAAATTCTTAACCTGCGTATCGTCGTAGCTGCAGAATAACAGACTGTTACAGGAAAAAATACGCTAATTTTGTCTGGACCGACAAAGACTGTAATACGCTAAATATTTTTAATTATCTTTTATAATTCCTTGATTATTTTAAAAATTCAAGAACATTCGAAATTCGTAAGCTCTACCTAAACTCGATCATGCCTATAGTATGAAAACATGGACCTAATTAATGAATATCCATCGTATTTGCATGTTTTGTTCTTTGCTTTATCTTTCAAAAAATTGTCTTCACGATTGCGATTGTCAATTATACCTAGTCATTTTTGTGAGAAAAATCGAAAGAGGTCGGGGGTAAAAAGTGGTTGATTTGGCATAGAATGCCCCATATATACGAGTTAAAAATGAAACTCATTGTAAGTGCGCAGTTACACCACTGTCCATACAATCTCGTTATCCGATACAAAATATATATAGTAGTTCTTGAGGTATGTATGCTTGGTAAACATATATGTTTCTACAACTCATATATGTATGAATAGTTAGTTCAGATAGGTCGTAAATTGCACGTATCAGGCAACATCCCAAGCCGATGTGTGCCGTGCACCCTTGAGCTAGTTGCCAAATAAAATCGGCCGAGTGCCTTGAGCGCTCGGTTTAGTAGTCCCGTGAAGCTGTTAAGACCTTGCTAGGTCAATAGCGTAGTCAGTTCGAGAAAATAAAACCATACAATCTACCTCGCCAGGGATGTCAACAATAAAAATACATTTTAAATTAAATTTTTACATCAGTTATTTATTAAAAGTATTAATATTCTCGTTGTATGTAACACGCATCTCGTAACACGTTAAAAGCCATAGAGGGCACCGGTGACCTCAAATACTTTTTTTTTGTTATAAGCTTGGAATAATTTGTAAGATTTTCTTAAAATCTTCAAGGCATATATATTATTACCAAATACGTCCATTACATGAAAAACGATTTTATGTAAGTGTTCATATTTCTCCTACGGCGTTTAACGTGATAATATAACATTAGAAACCTTACACAGTGTGATTTACGTATTAGTAAATAAGTACATAAAATATATATTGTTGATAAGTACCAAACTAAATTCACTACTTACATATTAACTAATTTTTAACAGTTTTTTCCACTACATACTAATGTTAAATAAACGGACTAGATAAATTAACCGTTTACATTCATCCCATGTTTCAAAAGTTGATCGTCAACTAATGAGACACTGAGAAAAAAATATACTATAAATCACAGTATTTCATTCGCACTTAGAATAACAGTTTAATAAACTATACAATTTTTTTAGTTTTAATTTCACCTGGAATTCGTACATTTCGTTTCTTTTTTTATATAGCATAGGATGTAAACGAACTAGCAACACCAATGGATTCGCAAGTGCGTTGCCAGCCAGTGTTGGGGAGGGGAAGGGAGGTGAGAGAAGATGGGAGATTGGGGGGATGGGGAGAAACCGGGAGGTGAGGAGAGAGAAGATTGGCAGAGCGGGAAAGAAGAGTGAGAGGGGGAAGGGAGACATGGGCTTTCCGGCGCTCTCATTGGCCGAACGAAATATAACAATGCAAGCACTGTTACTTCACTTCGGTGTTTCAGTGGGTCGGATGGTACTACTCCGGATGAAGCGACTCATTCATGCTGAAACCAGTTATAGCTTCAGCGTGGCTTTACCACTTCTTGTCTGAAATAATTTGATTCATGTGAAAACGACTTCTGGAACGGCGGAATACTATTTTTTTTAAAGAGATATGAATCTTACTAGGAAGGAATTGGTAAAAAAATCACAAGCAACTGCTGATTATTCTCAATTCAATTGCGGATCAAATAAGTTTGTATTTTTTGAGAGGGATTATTTTATGTCGATCAAAAAATTAAAATGTAGTGTAGCGCCGCCATACAATTTTGACAAATACGCTGGGTACTAAAAAATGATATATGTAAACAAATTTTATAGGTTGTTGGTTGGATGAAGTAAAAACTACTGGTCAGATTTGAAAAATTCAGTGTTAGAGAGCTCATTTATCGAGGAAAGCTGTAGGCTATATATCATCACGCTAAGACCAATAGGAGCGGAGCACCAACGAAGAATTTCAATTTTTTTTTCTCCTTTCGAGAGCTTATGCTGCGACTAGCCCAAAGTAACGATTCCTCACAAACAAAGTGCGGACAGAAGCTAGTATCCAATTAAAGGCTTGAAAGGATGCCGCTGAAAAAATGCTACTAAAATTTTAAACAATAAAATATGTTACCAGAGACGTAACTATATCGTGACAAAGACTTCGGTTTAATAAATTCTTTAGGACAATACATACTGCAAATTTGATTTACTAAAATTAAATTACAATCTGACGATTTTTACTGAGACACCATCTAATATATTTGGCACAGTCTCAGATGGTATATTTACGCAACTGTATACTATGTTACTAAAGACAGAGTTGAGAGGCTCAGTGGCTTGCCACTTTTGGGTAAACTAATAAAAGACGAGAGAAATCGAAATAGGTTAATAACATACAGAAATACTGCTAGTGAGCTACTATTAATATCCAAATTTTACCAATATATAGAAATATCTACTAGAAAAGTAATAATTTAGAACTATAAGAAATTAATTACAAAATAGAGCTGAACAGTGCATACAAACTTGTAGAATTAATCGTATCTTCTAGTAGACATTGAATAACCTTACAATTCACTTAATCAATTAATAAAGAAAAATTGACCAAATTAAAAAAAATGATTTTATCACTTCAAGAAAATTTTAGTACCTCCTTGAAACAAAAGACTCGCGTATCGTGAAAAAAGAAAAGACATCTTAAATGTCACCAACTTATAAAAAAGTACTTCATTGAATGGATAGTAAAGCTTACAATTTTAATGAAAATAAAACCATCTATTCTCATATTATTGCCACATACATAACTATCCATTCTTATATTATTGCCACATAACTATCTATTCTCACATCATTGTCTCGTAACAATCATTGCCACGTAACTATCCATTTTCATATCATTGTAACATAACTATGCAATCTCATATCATTGCAACATAACTATCCATTCTCATATCATTACCACATAACTATCCATTGTGATATCATTGCCACATAACTATCCATTGTCATATCATTGCCACATAACTATCCATTCTCATATTGTTGCCACATAACTATATATTTACATATCATTGCCACGTAACTACCCATTCTCATAATGTTCCCATGCAACTATCCATTTTCATATAATTACCACATAACTACCCATACACCAAGCTGTGGCTCAATTTAAAGAAGTTAAAAGAAAAAATATAATCAACCTGTGCTTGAAGATAATAGAGTGAAATTCCAGGACAAGTTATAATTAAACAGTCAACAACTGAAAATACCTAATTAGAAATTTGTTCAAAATCAAAATTGATTTCGATTATTAATAAACACCTTGTACAAGAGTATCGTATAAAGCTATTTTCATCTAAATACTTACAAAAACACACAATTAATTTCTTAAAATTACATTGACTTTCAGAAACTTGATTTTGGTGTAAAGTCAGTTTTTATAATAATGCAATTCCAAGCATTTTAACATTTATAAATAAACATTTTTATATATTTTTAAAAATACGTAACTCTACTAAAAATTACCTTACACATTATAATAACAATACTTAAAACTTTATTCCAATATCGGATGTTGATCCAATTTCTTCTTTTTTTGGAACTGACTACGGTATTGACCTAGGAAGGTCTTAACAGCTTCATTGGACTACAGGTTCAATTCATATTTAAACTTGATCAATATAATAACACAACAAACAGATCAATAGATATGTGTAATATATATTTGTGAGTGATCATCACAGTTAATGTTTTCATTTTCATTTTCACTATTAGCATTTACTTCGTTTTCTGCAGTTGTTGAATTCTGAAGATTCTCCATAGAGAAAGATTCCTCACTTTGGATGTCAATACAATGTAAATCTAATGCTTTCTCTTTAGCACTTTTTCATACAACATGACAAACAGATCAACGTGTATGTATAGTACATATTAATAAGTGATCATCACAGTTCTAGTTTTCTTTTTCACTATTAGAATTTACTTCACTTTCTGTGGTTGTTAAATTCTGAAGATTCTCCATTGAGAAAGATTCCTTGCTTTGGATATTAATACAACGTAAATCGACTGTTTTCTCTTTTCCACTTTTTGATACAAAACGAGAAACAGATCAACTGGTATGTATACTACATATTAGTTAGTGATCATCACAGTTAATGTTCTAATTCTCATTTTCACTATTAGGATTTACTTCAGTTTCTGCAGTTGTTGAATTCTGAAGATTCTCCATTGAGTAAGGTTCCTCGCTTTGGATATTAATACAATGTAAGTCGACTGTTTCCTCTGTAGCATTTTCATTCTTGGTTTCACTGTTCGATTGAAGTGTAGACTCTTGATTGAGCTGACCAGTGATATATAACTGCGGTGAGCCTGATACAAAAATATTACTATCTTCAAAATTAGATAGATAGAATTTCGTTTTTTCATAATCATAAGTATTGGTTTTGATGCCTTGATGGCTGTACATTTCGTTCTGATTCTCTTTCTGACATTGATAAATAATATGATTATTGTACCCTTGTATATGATTATTAATGACTAAATTTTTAAAATCATAATTATTGTGTTTACTCGGAGGTTGTAGATTATTGTCTGAACAAGTTTTATACTCTATACCCTGCTGACTGTTGATCATATAGTTTTCTTTCGGTTTCTGGTGATGGCTACTAGTCTGTGATACACTTTCTTCTGAAACTTCTGAAGTTTGTACTTGGTGCACTATAACGACTTGCTTGAATTTGGTGCTTTTAGTGCTTTTAATATCTCTGTGAAGAGCATTTTTAGTTGGCCGTTGAAATATACCAGAAGGGTCTTTGTAGATTATTTGTGAGGTCGCGGATTGAGAATCTGGTGTCGTACTGCATAGGAAATTTGACTGATTTATGCTGGCTATTATTGAAGTGGGACTCGGCGACGATTGCATCACATTAGGCCGTTGTACAGTATTTGTTTGCAACGTTACTGAAAAGAAACAATACCCTTATTCATTTATCATTCTTTATGTAAATATTAATAAAGAATTGAACCGTCACGGAACACCTGGCAGATGTGAAACATCGAAATTGTCTTGCATAAATTATATGTATGTAAAGAAAATGTATTTCTTAAATATAACATGGAGTTCTGTCATATTCTATTTATAAACTCTAATAAATTAAGTATATTAAAAATAAACGTAATGTCATGTCAAAGTAATCTATAAAATAGTAAAGAAAAATTGTATGAACTAAAATTTTAAAAGATAAACTTGTAATGTCGTTTCTATGTTTACAGGTAAGTATTTATGTAGGTAATTATGTAATTTAGCGTAGTTTTATATGATTTATTATGTAATAAATAAACTTTCTATGTTTACAGAGCAACACATAGAAGTTTTATTCTTTGTTCCAATATTAATCTTATATGTATAAAAGATCTGATTGAGACAGGAATCAGTTATGGCATAATGAAAAGATAAAACATTACAAATTTGTTCCATAAAATAATGACTGTTTATTTATTTTATTACATAAATATTTATTTTTATTAAATACAAAAATTCAACTAGGCGCAGGCGCGGTGTCTTTGGCGGCACTTGTCCTAGGGCGCTAGGTAGTCGACGCGTGCCGCGTAACACTAGTAGAATGAGTGGCCGATAAAACAATCTCAATCTTATGTTTATACAGATAGGGTTGTAAATGTTTTTTAGTATTTGTTAATAGTCCAAAGTTCGTGTTTTGCGTCGCCACGTCTCGCTACGCCAACAATCAGGTTTACCTACGCCTATAGATGTTTCAATTTGCAAAATGCAAATAGCACAAGGCTTTTAAGGACTTTACTGGTCTATCTTTTGAAGAGACGCATTATATCTTTATTTTTTAAAAGATCAGCGCCATCTACTGTCAACTTTTAGAATTCAGTTTATATCTTAACCGGAACGAAACGAATACAATTTAATACTTAGAATATCTTAATGTGTAATACTACATACATATTTTGTAATTTTGGTGGCATTTTACGTAATACAGTATAGTTATTATGCACAAGTGAAATGGACGGGAAATAATATCACTGATCATAAATTCTGAGCTGGTACAAATACTTCATGGAAAGTTCTAATACGCGGGCCGCCATCTTGTTAGAACACTGAAATTATTACTAGTCACTCGTAGTATTATTTACTCGGCAATAGCAGTAATAATATAGAAAGTTGGTGGCATAAAAAGTTAAGATACTCAATTCACAACATAAACATTACAGTGGCCCAAAAAAGCATATTTTTATCGAGCGTTTTACGAAAATAGTTTATTTAATAGTACACTCTAAAGTGCAGCTCAAAAAAATGTTCAATTATCGCTCAATTTTTTTTAATTTCCAATATCGTTTTTTATTACTATTTTTTTTACTACACTCTACAATGATCAGAATCCTAAAATTTAAATCGATATTTTAATATTTAAACGTATTATCGATGGATTTAATAAAAATGTACATGATACTGGCAGAATCGTAGAATTTTCCAAGTACTAAAAAAAATATATATAAAAAGATCAATCAAGATTTTATTGAGATTGAATGCCAAATAAAAAAAAAAAATAGAAAAATACCTGTAGGTTTGTATTTAGCGAGTTGTGCGTTATTTCACTACTTTATGATTATGAGAGTATTCTGCTATGAGAATACTGAAATATAAGTTAGTATTTTAATATTTAAAGGTATTATCGTTGGATTTAATAACAGTGTACATAGCACTGGCAGAATCGTAAAATTTTCCAGAGACCAGAGAGTAAGAGTAAGGTTACATGCGAAAAATAAGTAAAAAAAATACCTTGAGGTTTGTATTTAGCGAGTTGTGCGTAGACTTGTTTGATACGTTCCAAGTTGATCTGTGATGCTTTCGTGTGATCGAGCATTGGCAGCGGGTAGTCGCGTCCCACGACGCACTGTGCCGCCTGCTGTACCGACTCCGGTGCAACCCACGGCTCATGTATATACCGCGTTGGCATATTTTTCAACGCCGGAATGAACCTCCTAAATACGAATATCTTTATTCTCTAAAATCCTTTATATAATATAGCTTTAACTATGGCCCCAAACTAGGCAATGTCTGCAGGGCTGTTGCTAGAGTCGAATTTGAGATAGGCCAGAAATAAAAAAAATATCATAATTGATCTGTCCTCGAAGAACTGGCTCCTAAATCAATCACCATGTATACCACTGACCTCTAGGTCACATATCGATATAATTTTTTTATCTCAATCTATGAAAAAAAAAATCAATTTAATCATAATCATTTATCTTAGTTTTTGGTATTTTTAAGATAGGCCATTGCTCCACAATGTGAATGCCTGTCTCATGGAAGCCTAATGCCTGATCTTAAATTGATAGTGGCGCGTATTGACTAGACAATATTTAAAGGAAATTATATCTTAAGACAAAGAAGAAACAAAACCGCATAGTCTTCACTAATAATTTAAAGCTGAAGAGTTTGGTTGAACGTGCTAATTTAGAGGAACTACTGGTCCGATTTTAAAAATTATTTCAGTGTTAGATACCAAATTTATCGAGGGAGGCTATGTATCATCATGCTAAGACCATTAGCAGTGAACCACCAATGAAGAATGTTTCAAAATAGTTTATTTTTATTTTACTAAGTGAATTAAGTATTTTCGATTTTAATTGTAATTTTGATACGTAAATTGTCATGTTGAATGCCACAAGCAGTATCAACCAAATAAACGGTAGGTTTATGGAAAGAAGTAGTATAAATAAAAGTACATCAATTAAAAAGACAATCTTTCATTTACCTAAGAGTGTACTATAATCTTCAGAAAAGAACACAAAAACACAAAGAATGCTACACAGCGGAAATTAGTAATTTAGTGTTGTTTATGAAACTCTGACACATTCTACAATATATATTTTAATGTAAGTAAATCAGGTAGGTAGCTAACGCTAACATGCATCGGAAGCCCTCAAGTAGAAAAAAAAAACGATTTTTAAACATTCTTCATTGGTGCTCCGCCCCTATTGGGTTTAGCGTGATGATATGTAGCCTATAACCATTCTCGACAAATGAGCTATATAACACTGAAAGAATTTTTCTAATCGGACCAGTAGTTCCTGAGATTACCCCCTACAACGTTACAACGTCACAAACTTTACCTCTTTATAATATTAGTATAGATAACATCAAAACAAATGCTAATAAACAACAAAGAGAACCTAAGTTAAAATTTGTTCTAAGACTTCCAAACGTAATAAGCCTAAGTGCAATGACCGACGCCGAAAGCTATAAGTGGCGACCTGGAGTTAATAACCTTCGATGATAAAAGGGGCAATAAATCCATTCACGTTAAAGTCAAGTCACCCGACGGTCATTGACACTGTGCTTTAACATAGACGCGTAGGGGATTGCGTATAATTTTTGTAATTTTCAATATAATTAGATCAAATATTAAACACTTAATTTTTTTAAATTATCTAGAATGAGAATCGAATGCAGAATATCCTTCATAAATATTGCGACTGTCTAAACTTTCAGCCTGTATATCATAATACTACAGAGAAGTGTTACATATACTATTTTGTCTGAAGTTCCAATGTATCACAATTTTAATGACACAATGAATAAACATTGGACTTCATAGAAACTACAATACAATTTTGATTTCTGAAAACTCGACCTAAATTTGTATTTTGATCACCCGAACACATCTTGAATTTTGATTTTTTACCAGAAAAAGTTACATTACAATGTTTGTATACATATTTTCTTTTACTTGTCGATAAATTTACACATATTTAGTTGATGTGATTGAACATACCTGATGAAGTCACCATTGGGGTCAGTCTTTCTTCCAAATCGTACAGGGCAGTAGCAATGGAAGAATTGCTGGAAGAAGGATGAGCAGGAGAGCCACATCCACATCCCCGCATTAACGGACCAATCAGCATCCAGCATCAGTTCATCAAATACCTACAGGAAAAAGTTATGTTCTCATATTCATTCCTATTTAGTCTAATTAGACCCTTTATTGCTATGATGTTTGTTAACATGTCAACTTAGAGGCTTCTAAAGAATATTATTGGAAATTCGAATTTATTGCAAGTAGTTTCTCAAATTTAATACATTTTATTGTACCTTTATATTACACTAGATTCTGCCTACGACTTCGTCCATGTGGAATAGTTAAATTGGGCTAACGCTGACACGTAGCAAAAACGCTCAAAAGGAAAAACAACCTGGATTTTAAAACATTCTTCATTGGTGCTCCGTTACTATTGATCTTAGCGTAATATATATTAGCCTATAGTCTTCCACAGTAAATAAGCTATCTCACTGAAAGAATTTTTCATATGGAACTGGTAGTTCCTGAGATTAGTGCGTTCAACCAGAAAAAGAAACCAACTTTATAATATTCCTATAGATTTATTGCTCTTTTTAATATAAAATCAAACTTATTGTAATCACAATATTCTTAATACTACTTCCTTACTGATACCCCATATATTTATTTCAATCATACCTACCCTAAATCGTTGTACAAACATTAATATGACATTATTTTATTAATTTGTTACTTTGAATCCTAAGATTCTATCAACAGCTATGTTCCCATAAAGTAATAGCTGAATTATATGTGAACAATAAACATCATTACATAGTAAACAAAGTCCCCTATCACATCTGTGTCTGTTCGCGATAAACTCAAAAACTACTGAACAGATTTTCATTCGGTTTTCACCAGTAAACAAAGTGACTCATGAGGAAAGTTTTGTATACAATTTGTCAAGGATGTTTTTTATAATCAGATCGGGGCAACGTCTGCCGGACCCGCTAGTAATTACATAAAATATCTATTAAATAAATAAAAGATCTATATAAAAGCTATAGGTTATCTGCAATTTTAAATACGCTTCTGATATATGACATGCTTAAAACGAGTATAAGGTAACACAGCAACACAAAAATAATAATGTCATAATTTTAAATTGTGTTCCTGTAAAATTAATGTAATTTTGGTTTGTAGCTAGCTCTTTTGTATTTAATCAGTGATATGCATTGTATCAAACTGCTTTGTTGAAAATAATATCCTTAAATGAGTGATTGAATACTTTATTATACTTTTTTTTTCTTTTTTTATGTCATAGGATTTAAACGAATAGACGGGTCACCTAATGTTAAGTGGTCACCGTCCTCCATAGACATTTGCAACACCGAGGGAATCGCAAGTGCCTTGCCAGCCTGTGTTTGGGGGAAGGAATAAGAGGGAGGGAAGGAGGAAGGAGCGAGGGGAGGGGAGGTGCGCCTCCGACGCTCTCACTGCCGAACGAAACGCAACAATGCAAGCACTGTTACTTCTCGTCAGTTTTCTATGGGTCGAGTGGTACTACCCCAGGTGAGCTGGCCCATTCATGCTGAAACCAGTAATAACTACAGCGTCGCTCTACCACCTACAAACTATACTACACTTTTTAATTTATATATTTTTCAATCATACATGATTGATTCCCAAATATATAGATATGTAAAAATAAACTCGCCTTCATGCCTTCTTCCCACGATATCCAGAGATCACCCCGAGTGAGGAAGCAAGCCACTGCATGCCGAGCCAAGTGATGGATCCAACCTTCTTCTCGTAATTGTATCATAATCGCATCAATCCACGGGTATCCAGTTTGACCCTGAGGAATAATTTAAATTCATTAAAAAACAACTCGAATTTCGTCATCCACATTAATATTAATTACATCCTTCAGAGATATTTGAATATTGACATTTAAATGGAATTCAAATTCTTCGAGAGTTGATTCTTCGAAAGTTGAGATCAGAATTTTTTTGTAGAGCGTTCAATTCTCTACAAAAATATTCGAATGTTCTACAATTTCTATTGCAGAGCAATTTATGGTTCATTTGTTACAAAAGTCACTGTGTAATTATCACGGGGAAATGGAAAAGTACGATGCGGACAACCTTAATATTAAGGGTTCCTATTTTCAGAGGCCTGCTTTGGCATCTAAACGAAACTTTGGAGCCTGGTTCCGCGATTTTTTTTTATAACACCTTAGTGCACACGTTTGTACATAATAAAAAAAAACGATAAGTAAATACCTAGGTGTGAATAAATTCGTGTAAAATTATATTTTCGAGTGTACAAATCTTTTGTACACTATTTAAAAGTATACATTGAGGAAACACAAGTAAATTGACTGTACAGGTATCAGTTAATTTTGGAAAAGGGGTCTCTTGTCCAAAATAGTTTGAGAATCCTTGAAACACATTATCCTACTCTGCATTCAAGTGCCTGTTTAGAAATTCATCGGATTAAAAATTAAAAAAATAATATACTAACATTTGCCCATTTCGATAGAGCCTCCTGGTTTTTCTCCCACGGTATCTGGACACATATAGGATTACCCTCCATCCGGTCAAAGTTAGGATTGCGTGTGGCGGCACAGTAAAAAAATTCCCTCCACAATATCTGTCCATGCAGTGAAAGGGGCGGCCGGACCCGTTTTATTCTCATATATAACTCTGTCAACTGATAATAAAACAATCTCGTCGACAGACACCCAAACCTGTAAATAATTGATTTTAATGAATATGATGCTATTTAGTAAATTTCTGTTGATTTTATATCAATAGTATTACCTCAAATAAGGCGATAGTCCCGTCTGACTTGCTAATAAAGATTGTGGAGTCATTTTTGGCCTTCCAAATGATGCTACCCATGCTTTTCTTTCCAAATGTCTGTCCAGCCTGGCTAATGCTTCACTTTCTCCACCCATCCATACAGGTGGTTTCAAATCTTCTGTTTCAAAGCCTAAAGTAAAGAAAAAATAAGTTACAATTTACAAACATCAAAATAGATTTTTGTATAATTAACAAATAATTAATTAAAATCTTTCTAAATATTCCACGATGCAGTGTAAAACTTAAGAATTTTGAACTCAGTCTCAGGTTCTACAATAAAAAGTCTATTGTCAAACCAGAATATATGATTTTTACTATTTTGCAAGTCTGCCTTATAATGATCTATTTATTGGTTTAAATGATTAGTTATTAAAAAAATTGTTTGCCGTAAACACATGATATATGTGAAAATACAAAAAAGTTGGTTGTCTGTAAGGTCGGTCTACAGACGATATAATATAAGTAATAGCGACTAGGAGATATCGGCCGATAGGAGAGAAATAGATGCTACGCAAACCCAACGCTTAAGCAGATTGGGCCTCTTTATCGCATGTTCCACGCTCTCGTTTACCCGTTCAGCTCACGCGGAACTTGACAATGTGTCATGCTTTTTTGTGCAACCAGTCGGCGTTCATCGACTTATAAGACAATATCACGTCAATAAAAAGCCGTCACGAGGTATTAAGTACCAACTTCGCCCGACGTTGCTTAGCGGTGATCGGACTTGAATCGATGTTTTCGACATATCACCCGACACAGTGTCTACCCCCACCATTTTTCGTCACACAAAAAATTTGACGATAAGAATTTCCACCCCCCCCCCCCCCCATAACAAATTTAATTTCGATCCTTACCCATTAATTATAATTTATCTATGAATCTCCTTAAAGTTTAATAATTATCAAGTGGGATAATCAACTGGAACCCCCACGAATAAGTGTTTATTATTTTGTTTTTGGCAACCAAATTTCTAGATTATTATAATGTATTTCTATAATAATAATCAAGATTATTATAGATAGTACAAGTTTCTTGCGGTCAATTGAACGAAGTAACAAGATGGTGGCCCTCTTGTTAGTACTTTCAAGGAGTTTTTGTGACAAGTCAGAATCCATGTTACGCGGTATATCTCTGATCCACTTCACTTGTGCACAATAAGTAAACTATATTACGTAAGATACCACCAATTTTACAAAATATAGAACCGAATAACACAAGATTATGAATAAAATATAAAAACCACTACATGGCATTCTAAGATCCCGCCAATAACTCGAATAAGTGTTTTGCCCTGAAATCATTTTTTTTTTATTGTGTATGTATAATGTATGTGTGTGAACATACACACCAAGTTCTTCAAGGGTGGGGACGCCGAAACGATCGTCATGGTCGTCAGAAACCGGAGTTTTGGCTCCATTTAGTGTCTGTATGGATATCGGCGCTTCAGCCGGCAGAGGCGGGGGCATACTGGCGATTAACGCTTGGAACTGGTGGTAAGTTAACGGTGCTTTGCCACCATTACGCTCTATTATTCTGAAAAATCATTACTCAAATAAAAAAACCACATTCCACTCTTTTGATCCTGTTAAAATGGTTCGAGCAATCATTGTTATATTAGATTTACATACTTAATACATCCTACTTCTTAAAGTAAGAGGTAAAGAGGATATAAGAAAAAAAAACGAAAGAAAGAAGGCGAGTACAATTTATCTTAGGGTGTTTTTCTTTCCATGCAACTACGTATTTCAAGGGCTTCAATACCTAAACGATTAGACAATTACTGGAGATTAATATGATAGGTTAACCGTAAACTCACCTCTTGCTTAGTGATGAATAGGTGGAATATAATATTCACTAATTTTAGTAATAGAACTAACTTCTGAAACCCTTGATATATGCGTTGAGACATTTGAAATTATCTAGACAAGTACTCAAAGTGTGTTAACAAGGCTGTACTTCAAGACGTCATTTTCCTGCATTAATATATAAATAACACAGTAGGTACTTGTGATATTTTGAACTTTATTGTTCAGCTTTGTTAATTTTTTACCAAAGTTTTATTCAATATACATCTTAATTTGTATCTAGGTAATTTAACTATGACAACATTTATACAACATGAATTCACTTACTTATCCAGTTTATAAAGTGTATGAGATACGCGAGATATTACATTTATACCAACTTCTCGGCATTTTGTCATAATATTATGATCACGTACTCGACCGTAAGGTTCGGGATCTTCTTCAAATGTTAACGCGGTAGTTCCCCACTCGCGGAATAATTTAGGAAGTGCATCTGCTGGCTGACCACGAACAACGAACAATCGTGAGTTTAGTTTTCTTAAACTGCTGTCTAAATCTTCGAGGCACTGTAGGAGGAACCTGAAATTAAATTTTAGTTAAATATTAAGCTAATTTATAGATACATTTATGAACAAACATAGGTAATATATCTTACGCTCATACCTCCATTTGTTAATGCCGACATTAGAGGAACTGGCAAACCATGGGTCGATAATGAATACACATCGAAAAGTAGTTGCATTGATTAGCCCTTCTCTCAAAGCAGGGTTATCGTGAAGACGCAATCCTTTTCGGAACCAGTGTACCGTGTGCTTAGTGTTTTGTCGTCGGGAAGGAGTTGGACCCGATGTAAGTGATGCTGTCGGTACGTGAGATCGTGCTCTGGATGCCGACAGTGTTTCAGCGGCTGCCGACATCGTAACCTCAAACTCTTCTTAACTAAAAAAACACGTAGTCTCTTAAAACACGTTCAGTAGAGTCTCACTAATTCGGCACTATCGAAAATCAGGAAAGTCGGGTTATTAGAACGTTCCGATTATTGTATAGAAGAACTGTATAGAACTTTTGGTGGTTATACTAATATTGGTGCACAAGCACGAAATGAAACTAGAGTGGGGTGAAGTAAGGGTGGCGGAGTATTAGACTTTTTTTTCTCTCGAACTGACTACCCATTGACATTGTAAGACTTTAACAGCTTTACCGGACTGCTATTATTGAACGTATCGGAATACACAAGTACCGGATTAGCATATTTACTTATGATATGTAAACTTAAAAATATTAGATTAAAAAAATATCGTTAGGTATTAGGAAACTTTCTACTATGTTATGGTTTCATTATGATATTCTCCTTGGACGAAAGCCGATATTGATTGTGGGATTCTAACTCACGTTGATCTCCACGATATCGCAACACGCTACCATACAGCAATTAACACTTTTATCAGAGTTCGGACACTTGTAAACTATACCATAAATAAATACCCCTAAACATTGGGTGTTATTAATATGTTACGTTATAATTAATAATCAATTTAAATATCTGCTCAAATATATATAGCTCATAAACCGACAGAGTAAATGTTTATTTTTTTGTCCAATAAATTATTGATTTAACGCAATATAACTGGACTAAATATAGTTTTTATTAATAAACCAGGAGTACTCGACGATTATATCATAGAGAATTGCGGTGAATATGTGCTTATATAATGACGCAACTAAAAGAGAAATCGCCCACGGGGTGCCGCGACTCATTACCTGCTCGTTTCTCTCAATCGTCTACAGGGTGAAAGTTTAGACAGTAGCAATATTTATGGAGGATACTATGCAGTCGATTTTCGTTCTAAATCAATTAAATAAATAGATGTTTAATATTTGCCCTAAGTACCTAGAAAAATACATAAATTATACGCTATCCTCTAAGTGTCTATATTAAAACAGCGTCGATGACCGTGGTTGACTTCACTTCACAAAAAGTGAACGTGAGAACGACATGAACAAAACAAGGGTTTATCGTCCGTTTTATTATCGAAGGTTATTAATTCCTAGTGAACCTCTTACAGTTTTCGACACCGGTCATTGCACCTATGTTTATTACGTTTGTGTTTATACCTTTGAAAGTCTTAGAACAAACTTTAACTTAGATTCTCTTTGTTGTTTATTAGTATTTCTTTTGTTATTATTATTTTATCTGTTAAATGTGGGTATAAACTATCAACTCTTAAAATACTGTAAGCGACTAATCTAATATCAATTAATATCTATATCAGGATTAAGTGAATTAAAGAATTAAGGATTAAGTGAATCTGTTAAGATCTTGTTAAGTCAATAGCGTAGTCAGTTCGAAAAAAAAAACAGTGCAACCTTAATATAACAAACCTCAATTTATCAAATTTTTCGTAATCTCCTTTAATTGTCCATAAGAGTTAGTGTAAATAATACCTTTACATTATGATTTTTTTTACGAACAACCTCTTTATAACGAACTTTTAACTATCAAAAAAGTGTAAGCACCTCTAATTAACGAATTTTGTCAACTCGAAACCCCTATATAACGTTTCCATCAATATGACCCTTAATCCCCATAGTATGTGATTCAGTCGCGACAAATCAAAATCAAAAATTCTTTATTCAGTTCAGGCCCTAATAAGGCGCTTATGAACGTCAAAAACTACCACCGGTTCGGAAACAACCCAGCCATCGAGAAGAACCGGCAAGAAACTCGATCGGGTACATTTTTTTTTACATACATTTAAATACATCATACAGCTTATAGTGGATGCACAGAGAGGAGTCAATTCCAGAATTCACTATCGTTCACATACTGATCCACTCTATAATATCCTTTTGACACTAACACCCGCTTGACATGTCGTTTACATTTGCAGTCCGGCAAATCGGTAACATGTTTTGGGACTTTATTGTAAAACCTAACACTGTTACCTAAGAAACTATTACAGGTTTTACTAAGTCTGAAACATGGGACGACCAGTTTATTACAGTTTCTAGTATGTACATCATGCCGGTCTTCTACTAAATTCAGTTTTTCAAAGTTTTTACGGACATACATTAAATTATCAAGAATGTATTGGGAGGGTAGAGTTAAGATACCGAATTCCTGGAATTTCGTTTTTAATGATTCGCGAGGTCCCATATTATATATTGCTCGAACTGCCCGTTTTTGTAATAAAAATATGGTGTCTACCTCAGCAGCCGTACCCCACAGCAGAATACCGTAAGACATTATGCTATGGAAGTAAGCGAAGTAGACTAACCTAACAGTAGCAATATCTGTAAGCTGGCGAATTTTCCGTATTGCGAATGCAGCAGAACTTAATCTGCTCGCCATTTTTTTAATGTGAGGGCCCCATTGTAATTTGGAATCTAATGTAATTCCCAAGAATACAGTATTGTCAACTAACCCTACTAGATTCCCTTCGATCTTGATTCTACTATCAACCTGTCTAACATTGGGTAAAGTAAATCTTATAAATTTCGTTTTATCTGCATTTAACAATAAATTATTCAACGCAAACCAATGACAAATTTCATTTAAAGTATTATTCAGATGCCCAACCTCTGAATCTATCCTTTTCACTTTAAATATTAGAGAAGTATCATCCGCAAAAAGCACCATGTCAGCAGAGTTGTTAACCACTAGCGGTAGATCGTTTATATATATTAAAAACAAGAACGGCCCTAAAATAGACCCCTGTAGTACACCAATTCGCGCAAATGATCCTGCTGAGGTTACCCCATGTATATTAACTTTTTGAGAGCGATCTTTTAAATAAGAGACTAGAAGGTCGAGAGAAATACCATAGTGTTTTAATTTAAGAATAAGCGTACTATGGTCAACGTAATCAAATGCCTTAGATAAATCGCAAAACACACCAATTGCATCCTGCGAATCCTCCCAGGCTCCCAATATATGATTTATGAGCGTTGCACCAGCGTCAGTAGTAGATTTCGATTTTGTGAAACCAAACTGTCGACCACCTAGAAACTTTTGCACTGTAAAATATTCTACAATTGTTTAAGCATTATCTTTTCAGATTTTTACTTATCGACGGAAGTACAGAAATAGGTCTATAATTTCCAAGACTACTTCTGCTACCTGATTTAAACAAAGGAACCACTTTGCTTACTTTCATTAGATTAGGGAAGGTTCCTTTTAATATACATTGATTAAATATATTTGCCAAATGTGGTGAAATAGTGACGATTAAGGACTGTATTACTATTACCGACATTCCCCATATGTCTTCGGTGTGTTTTAAATTTAATTGTTTAAACGTCCTTATTATTTCAGACAGGTTTCCACACGTTTTTTTTTTCGTAAAACAATTGAAGTCGTTTGATGGAGAATAATGTGCAGTGCAGCTCGTCACTATTATTGAAGATTCTAGTTGCAATGGCTCACAAACGTAAAAGGTGTTCCTTATCAATCACAGAAAAGCGAAACATTATTAATTATGTTGACAAACTACGACGAAAAAATAAGACATAGCTAATAAGTTCGGGATTCCCGCAAATATATTTAACTATTTCTTTACCTCTTTGTACCAAATTTTAGACCAACCTTACCTCAATATAACAAACCTCAGTTTAACGAATTACTTGATACAAATAATATTTACTAGTTACCGTCGTGTTTGTTATATCGAGTTTGCACTGTATTTTATTTTTTACAAACGAAAACTCGCGACTACGTCTGCGTAGTTAATACTAACAATACACTTAACTAGTGGGCCCGTCGAACGTTATGCCGCGTAATAAAAAACCTTGACAAATTATATACCTAAACCTTCTTCATGAATCGCTTACCTACTGTTATGGAACCGCATGAATATCCGTTAAGTACTTTTTGAGTTTATCGCGAACACGCAGACAGACAGAGGATTTTGTTTTATAATATGTAGTGATGTACAAAGGACACCGCTTGTTCTACGTCTCCGCGAAAGGAAAGCTATCACTGAAAGTGTAGTCCTTATTGAAAAAGAAGTTTCTGCGTCTGCGTTTCCGCGTGCACACACGATGGCAGACGTCAACCATTTTATTTACATAGAAGATAGATTCCAATATATTATTTATCTTTGACACTCTCAGCATCCAGGACAAAGACGAGTGTGCTTTAGTCCGCACGACGCACCGGGTGACTTTCGTCATTATGGCCGGCATGACAGCGGCGACCGGCGATGGATAATCTATCTCTCGGTGGTTGCCGATGTTTTTGGATTGTACTATGCTTACCATCAGGCATAGTGCAGTCACTTTGTTGTGCTTCAGTAAAAAAAAAGACTGAAGTGAAACTTCTTTTGAACTGTTTGACAGAGAGAGATATAAATATGAGGGAAAGAGAGAAATAAAATGTGTGCTCACACCCTCTCTCCCCTAGAGTACTATACGTAAAGTAACAATCTGTCTTTCTATCTTCACTAACATATATCTTCCTCTCTACCTCCGTTCGCCTTGCCCCATCACTTTTCGTAACGTTCTCATCACGTATTCACCAGAGTACTCTCCAAGACAAGCGTGTGTAAGTTTACTTTAAAATTTCTGGGATGAGTTATAATACTTTCGGAATTATTAGATGACATTTGACATATTTATGTAAATAAACATGAATCGAAAAATATATTGCTAAGCGCAAAACTCGCAGACGGCTGGTCCAATTCGAGTAATTGTTGATTTTATTTATTCCTTGAACTTTGAGGAAGGTTCTTATGGAGAGAAAAAATTGAAAAATTGTACGGAAATCCCTAAATATTATTTTCCTTTTTATGTAATTGTGAACGCAACTTCAAATTTCTGTTAGCAACTTGAATGCATCTGTAATTACAATACGTTTTTTTTTCATTTTGCAGCGTTTCGCTTTCTCAGTTTGTATTCAGTAAAAACGAATAGTCTCTATGGGGTAGCATAGCAACAATGTTTCATATGTTGGTATGTATATACTAAAAAGGTAGGCTAATAAATAAAAACATATTAAGGAGAAAATAAGTTCGCGGGACAAGTAGTAATAGACATAAAACTAAGGTGTCGGCTATACATTTTTATTAAATTTACAGTGTAGGTACATCGAAATATGTTACCTTCTTTGAGGCTGTACGGGTTTAGCACAAGTTAACTCCTTAATATGATGGTATTTGATAAAGCAAATTATTAGTTATTCAACATAAATAATAAATGTTTTAGTGAGATTTGTAAGAACCAAAGTTTTTGTTTCGTTACGAAAGTTCTCATACGAGACTGACGAAATAAAGCTTTTGAATCAATTCTTTGCAAAATAACCCAACTGAAAGAATACTTACAAGGGCGATCTTGTGAAACTTTGTCAACTTTCTTGGGTTCTTTTTGAAATTGCTTTCGTAAAACAAAATGTCGTAATCGTGATTACAGTTCACATATCTAAATATTAGCTTTCTCTGATTAATAAATTATTTAATCTTAGTAATCTATACTAATATTATAAAGAGATAGTTTGTGAAGTTATAAGGGGTAATCTCTGGATCAACTAAACTAATTTTGAAAATTGTTTCACCAATAGAAAGCCACGTTATTTATGAGTATCATAGGTTATGTATTATTAACCCGAGAAATTAAAAGATTTTTTTTGGTAGTAGGATTTACAAAGTAAGTCGGAGAATAAACGATCGAATAAAAATGTTTCTTACGAAAGCTGCCTTAAAGATGAGAAATATATGATTGAGTTTTAGAGAAAATTTGTAGTGCTAGATAACGCCTACAAAAATGACAGCATATGTCTTACTTTTACATTTAAGTCACAAATAGTCGTTTTTTATAAATGTTTACCGCCTAACGAAGTGGGCACTGGTCAGCTAGGAGTGAATGAAGAGAGATCTATTATAGAAGAATAGACAAACATGCAGCAAGCAATCAGCAATGTTATAGTGTATCATTGATTACTTTTACTAAATTAGATTCATATGGCCGCATGAATCTGATTTCATTTAGGCCGATCTCTTCTCCGCGGTAACAGATAATTTGAAAAAAAAAAATGATCTAAATATCAGAGGATATTAACGACATTGGACACAAAATTAAAACAGAAATATATTTTATCTTGAGATGTACATCGACAACGAAGAAAACAACAAAGAAAATAGTTTTGATAGATCGATACAATCTACGGCCGTAGCTAGAGGAGGGCATTGTAAGGCAATAACCTACCTCAAAAATACCAAAAACTAAGAAAATTATTGTAATTAAATTGTTTGTTCATAGTTTGAGATAAAAATTGTAACGATAGGGATCTCAACTTTTCCGAACATATCAATTTGTGACATTCATTTTCAATTTTCTCTTTTGTGTATACTTCCGAGGGCAGATCAATTATGCTATTTTTTTATATCCGCCCTAACCAATGCTGCAATACCTCAAATTCGACTCTAGCTACTGCCCTAATATCTATTGCATGTAAAATACGCAACAAGAAAAAGCAATTTTTCAGAAGAAATATTCTAAAAAAGAATCCGTTGAAGGTCTGTTGGTTTTAACATAAATTAAATTCTGATATACATAATATTATGTAATTCTTTATGTACATTTAGATTTTATTGTTTTAAAGCGGGTTTATCTTGATTAAGTTCTCTTTGATCGAGTACAATTTCGTTGTCAAGCATGTCGAATGTGAATTTGCGTATGTAAAATACTACTGTATACTACACTGATAAAAGCCATCTTACAAAATAATAAAGCTTCAGTTCATTCAGCTTTTATTAATTGAAAACCTCGTTATATCGTCTATTTATCTGAAAAATCAACTTAAATAAAAAAAAGAGTTTTTTTTTGTGTTACATGCGAGTACTTCCGTAAACCCGTTACCGCATTGTTTAAGCTGTTTACAAGTAATCGTCACTTGGCTAACTGGATAGAAAGCAATTAATCATTAATTTGAATGTGTTACTTCACTTTTCGATTTAAAAAATATGTTATCTATTACAATATTGATGTAAAAATTTGTAAACATACAGAGGATTTTCTAAAATATAAAGTACTAGCCTCTGCCCGCGACTTCGTTCGCGTGGAATAGATACTTTGAGGTAACGTTAACATGTAGCGGAAGCTCTCATGAAAAAACAGTCCC
>JACEII010000013.1:3239970-3307968 GCA_014332785.1 Antheraea mylitta | reverse complement strand
CAGTATGGCCAAAAAACAAAATTGCGGCGTTCGCGGTTTCAAGAAATATAGTATAAATCAATTTATATATTATATAAATATATATTATATTATATAAATTGATTTATACTACATTTCTTGAAACCGCGAACGCCGCAATTTTGTTTTTTGGCCATACTGTAAAATTCGTAAATCATGACTCATCCCCTTTTTCCTTACCTCCACAGATATAACATGTGAAAGAATTTTTCAAATCGGACCAGTAGTTCCTGAGATTACCCCCTACAACGTCACAACATCACAAACGCACAAACTTTACCTCTTTATAATATTAGTATAGATAAAATAGTGAAACCTCAAAAAAACGAGTTAGCGAAGTTTACATAGATGGTGTCTAAATGGAAGAAGTCTTTAACAAAAGGTGTGCTGAAACCAGTTATATAATGTGAAACTTACTTGATGTTTACTTATTCCAGAAATTCTCTTTTTTCTGAAAAGATATTTAATATAATTTAGAATCATCTTTACAAATTATAATTGTCTAGAAATTATATGAAAGGAGTGTTATAGCCACTGAGTTATAAAAAGCTATATAAATGTCTATACACACATAATAAACTAATATGATACTTAAAATTATCGAAAATTAAATTTTGTTTGAGCTTATGACAAGAAACATGGAAATGAAAATTAAATATTATTAAATTATAAGTTTATATTGTAGTTTTTTAAATATTATTATAATATATTAACAAATTAAAAAAAAAGATTACTTATAATTCCCTCAATATAATTTGCCATTTTTTATTAACTATATGTCAGCCGGTTACAGGTCTTGATGAGTCCTTTTCATGAGTATCGTAATTTATGTAGGTTACGTTTTATTATTTTTTTAATCAAATTGCATTTCAAATATCGCTAAACGCGACTGAATTTGAGAAATAGTAATTTATAGATATAATTATTATAACTATATCATAGATACATTTATACACACATTAATTAATTTTATATCAAAAAACTAAGCTATTTCCATTTCTGCTACTCAAAAATAATGCATGTTACTATATATTGTGATATACATATAAATATAGGGGATTTCAACCACACTTCATGTTAAATAAAAATCACACTTTAACAGACAATAAAAAAATTACATATAACATTTTACAGAAACAAAGAGAAGATTTTAATTATTTGTATTACATGAATTTAATATAAAACATGCATGATTATTGAAGAATATTTTTATAATAATTATGCATAAAAAAAAAATTAAACAAGTTAAAAAGTTGTCAAAATTATTTTTAGTATAATGATTTCATAATTGTAGTTGTGATAAAAACAAAATGAATATTATTGTCTTAAAAACATAAAATATAACATAAGAAAATTATTTTATTTCTCAACTTATAAATTCATCTGCAATTTACACAGTTTTACTTTTCACTAAAAACAAATAATTACATATATAATAACAACATTTGCAATTAGAAACACAAAGCAAACATAAAATTATATAAAAAACCAAACATTGCTTTAAATTTATGAACATGGAAGCTACAAATCATAATATGATCAGATAGTACATACACACCTTCTAGAACTTTTGGAAGGATTACGTCGTTACAGTGAGAACAGCCTGAAGGCAAAATCACAAGTGGCATTCAACAGTACCTCTACATAGGTTACCCACTGTATTGAGAAATGTTGAACTGACAGAATTGTACACGCCGCCTGCAACGTGACTTCAAAATATATATATACAGTATATATATTTATTACAAAACATGTACACACAGTCTGTGAGTACAACATATTATAGCTACAGTAATACATTATTTTTGAACAGATATGAACATAATATGGAATTTCATTTTACCTTTAAAATTCGTTTTCACATAATGAAATAGTGTGCCTATTATAATTTAACACTGTTTTATAACAAATATATACTATATTACCAGGACATGTTTTTTTCAAGCAAAAACAAACGACACACAGGGTTGCCAGTACTGATAACTAATTATATACATTTAAGGTGCTAAAATTATACCAAATCAAATCAATAGAACTTACAATCTAGTAATATGCAGAAACTGTCAATATTTCTTTTTCTTTACTGTTCAACTCACGTATTATGTAGTACTTTCAGTAGTCTGTGAATTACTTCAATAATCCAATACAAATTAAAAAGCGAAAATCTAATTATTGCAATATTTATATTTCATTTCTTACTTCTATGCTCAATATGAAAGGCGATCTGTTATATAAGTACATTACAATGAAAAATAACTTATACAATTTTTGCATCCGATTATGCGATCTGTCGCATAACTGTCGACTAATGATCAACTCAGTTTAAATTTTCAAAACGATTAGTAACACAACTTTATCACAAGAAATTAGGACTTTGTTTTTCAAGAGTATATCACCCTTCTACTTTTAAATCGAGAGAACTCACGGATAAATACATGCCAATTATGTATACCTATTTTGGGGCGTGTTCGATGTGAAATTATGATAAAATCAAACACTGACTTTGCAACCGAAATTTTTTAATGTCCACTTTTGTCGAGGAAAATTTTTTATCTTTTGACAACGAATATGTCGCTGTTTTTGAAAAAGGCCAGAGACAATTTTCTATGGCCAGTACGCTACACCACCCCCCTACGGAGTAAAGAAAGCCCAGTATAAAAACATTTACAAAGTATGACGTTATACACATATTTACATTTAGTTTAAAAAGTAAAGCATACAGAAATAAAGACAAAGTTATAAAGAATTGATATAAAAACAAAACCAAGTTACAACAGTCTTAATAATATTATAATACACCTAAATTAGTTACAGTGACAATAATACAACTATATTGTAAGAACGCGTAGAATTAAACGTTCACTTTGTACAGAAGTACATCATTTAATTATCATAATCACTTGTAAAAGAATACACAAAATTAAATGTCACTTTGTATATTAAGCACGTCATTTATTCATTATGACCACTTCTAAATCAATACACAGATGGCAAAGGCTACCGCGCGTAAATATAGTGCAAGACTGCCTCGAGTCTTTTTTTTTTTTTTCTCGAACTGACTACGCTATTGACCTGGCAAGGTCTTTACAGCTTCACCGGACTACTAAGGCGAGCGCTTAAGGCACTCAGCCGATTTTATTTTGGTAACTAGCTCAAGGGTGCACGGCACACCTCGGCTTGGCCGTTACCTTGAAAAACCCGATCTGACCTAGCTAAACTATGCTAAGCTATACATGTATCCATTCTTGGATCATGCAATTAAAATTGCATGATACAAGAACACAACATGTAATTCGAAGTGAGGTAAACTAAATCTACTCGATTCAGTTCGATAAGGGAAAAAATCTTTCACAAAATAACCCTTCTACAAGTGTGTTAGATGCGTGTCTGAATAACTATGTATGTGTAAAATCGATGTGGGTGAGTACTGTATCACGAGACAATATTTTTGCAATTACCCGGGTAATTACGGACAAAAATACTGCCAGGAATACGCGAACAAATAGTGTGCGGGTAATAAAACGAGAGCTCTCTGCCTGTGACGCACGAGACAGAGAGTCGCGATGTGGCCGGCCACAGAAAATTTAAAGAGATCTAATTTAGAGTTTAAGCGAACGACGCCGGCGTCGGGATCTAAAAATAGAATGGTGTTATTATTACTTAACGGTTTTTTTAAGGGGAAGAGAGACGTAAACATACGAGTTTACTCTTTCTTATATTGAAAATTATTATTATTTCGCGACGGCGGCACGGGCCAACCGCTGTATCGTTTTTGCAACGGCGGGAAACTTCGCGATCGCGCGAATGGGGCCCTGTTTGGGGTCGTTCGCGACCTCATCGTAGGCTGAGATCTCGGAGATCTCATGGAAGACTAATAACTGGGCGGACCAGTCCATGCCGGAGAGGGACACAGCGGGGTCAGCCTGTGAAGGCTTCGCCACCTGGAGTCGAGGATCGACTCGAGCTGCGATCTGCGGCGACCACGGGGCCTGAGGGGCCCGCGCGGGGAGAGGGGCTGCGTTAGGCGCAGGAGCGGACGCTGCCGGCGCGTGTGACGCGCGCGGCAGGCTCGGAAATGCCTGTCGAGAGTCGAGAGGCGGGGGGCGGGGGCGGGTAGACGCCGCAGGCGCCCTGGAGGGCGAAACCTGCCTCGCGTAACGGGGCTGTCTTGTACGCGGGGCGCGGGGACAACCGCGATAATTCGCGGTATGACCCACGCCGCGGCACAAGACGCAACTCGGAGGATCGGGCGAGTCTTTGGTGCGCGAGCACTTCGAAGTGGAGTGCTCGCCTAGGCACTTAACGCACCTGGGCTTCAGGTAGCAGTTAAGTGCGGAGTGTCCGTATTCCTGGCAGTTGTGACACTGCGAGGGTACGGACGTCTTTCGCGGCGGCTCAACGGTGACGCCGGAGAGGCCGCAGAGGGTCGAGATATTAAAGATTTTTTTTGCCCTCGACATTGCGCTCGAGAATAACGAGCACCATATCGTAGGGCGTACGATTGCGCGCAGAACGCATGCGGTGGACTTCACGGACCGGGAACCTCTGTTCCCTGAGGTCTTCGTGGATGTCATCCACGGAAATCTGGGCTGGGACTCTGCGTATTACTACGCGTAGCATGCGCTCTTCTTCGAGCGCATATGTGAAAAATGCGATCTTTTTTGCACGCAGAAGGCGTGTAAGATCGCGATGGGCGTCGGAGGAATTAACCTTCACCTGGATACCCGTACGGGTACTCGTGGCAGAGGCTATGGGGATCTCGGCCTCCTTCAGGAGGTCGGAGATGTCGAGCCAGGACGCCTTGTCCTGGATCGTGACGGGTGGCGGGGGACGGGGCTTCTTACTCGAAGCTGCGGGACTCGCAGCTTGCGAGGGAGCCGGAACGGAGGGCGTGGGTGACGTCTTTGGCACTTTCGTGCCACGGACGTTCGAGATTTTCGAGGGCAGAGGGCCCTCGGAGTCTGAGGCAGAGTCGGAGTTGGCGCGCTTCTTGCGCGGTTTGGACTTGCGGGAGACGACGGTGAAGCCGTCGTTCCCGGCAGGGGGGTCTTGCTCCATCTCGGAGCCTTCCTCATCCGAGGAACGATAAGAGGTCGGGGCAGGGAGGGTACTCCCGGAGGACTGAAGGTCCTCCTGGAGGAGTGCCGCGAAAGAGTTCCCCTCGAGGTTCCCTTTCGTGGCGGAGACGAGTGTGGGCTCTGGACCGCCCCGGAAGTAATCCTCCATTTGAGTACAGAACCGGTCGTACTCAGTTATGATATCGGGACAGAATTTCGATATGAACTTCCGAAAGCGCGCAGACTCGCGCTGTTCGGAAGTGAGGTGGGCCATATCGGAGGCTGAGGAGGGGTGCGGGGCGGGGGAAGACATGTAAAACCTCCCTGCCAGAGGGGCAGGGGGGCGCGCCTTTTTGAATTTAACGGACTCCGGAGTCCGGGCCAAAAGGAAACTGTGGGCGAAGTGCAATGCCTCACAGGGGACCTACAGTGCCTAGGGGGAGGCCCTAACACTTCTTTCTTCAGCTGCCCGGCGACACGGTGCTCGAACCACGAAGCGCTGGACTCCCTGGAACGCGAACCGGCGACACGCAGCACACGGAGACACGCAGGACGCACTGAAAAGTGCGATTATAATTGCACCGAAAAGTGCAGTTTGCTGCGTTCTGAAAAGAACGCCTTTCGATTGACTCCTTTGAACGTCGCAAAGAAACGTGATAATAAAAACGTACCGAAACACCGATCTTCCGTCGTGAATTTACGAACGCGTAAACACGTCGCGAAAACTGAACGAAAAAATCGAACGAGAACTCGAATAAAAATTTCACAACGGAAGAGCACTGCGCACGCGTCCGAACCCCACGGAAGCGAGAATCGGACTTCCGTCGTTTCCCAACCACTGCCTCGAGTCGACGCACGCACGGCCTTTTATGGCTGGCTGCCCCTACCCCACCGTAAGGCGTGGCTAAGGCTTGGCTAGATGGCGCTACTGGCGGGTGAGGTAGTTGCATGGCTTGGCTTGGCTATGGCGAACACTTCCGGCGGCAGCACTAGGCATTTGACTACTACTGTACTATTATTTCCGGCGGCAGTACCATGGCGCGATAGATGTGCTTCCGGTTGTTACAATATACAGAAAAGTTCTTTACAAATCTAGCGTCGGTTTAAATTTAACACGACGTCCAGATCGAGTAACGTAGGGTGAAGGTAATAAATTGTCTGTAGGTGGCTTGAGGATAGAAGGAACGGATGTGGCTGGTGAAGGTGGTGGAAATAAGGGTTGAGGAGTAACTTCCGAGAAGAAAGCAGGTTTGACGCGATCGATACTGACAACCACTTTCTTACCCTTAATGTCCAAAGTGAGCGTTTTGCCGTCACTTGACCGTTCAAGAACCTGATAAGGTCCTGTATAAGGCGGCTGAAGAGGGCGTCGAACAGCGTCATCACGCAAGTATACATGTGTAGCTGTTGATATGTCCTTGAATATGAACGACTTTTGGTTACCATGGCGAGATGCCGGTACTGGTCGAATGTTCGACATATGTTGACGCAACCTAACGACTAAATCAGCTGGATCTTCACCAATAGGGTTCTGTGGTGCAACGAGTAGTTCTCCTGGGAGTCTCAATGTTTCACCGTACATGAGCTCGGCGGCTGTACATTTGAGGTCCTCTTTAAAAGCGGAGCGCATGCCTAAAAGTACAAATCGTAGAACGTTCAACCAGGACTGTTCATGACACATTAAAGAGGCCTTAAGTTGCCTATGTACGCGCTCTATCATACCATTTGCCTGTGGGTGATATGCAGTTGTCCTTCGTCGTGTAGTGGCAAAAGTGATGAGGAGTCTACGGAATAAGTCAGACTCAAATTGAGTACCCTGGTCGGTCGTGATACAGAGTGGTATGCCAAATCTAGAGATCCATTCTCTAGTAAAAGTCTCTACCACTTCTTCTGCAGTTATAGAACGCATTGGCCACCTCGTTACCCTGTCTATTGCTGTTAAGCAATAGCGATAACCATCGCAAACAGGTAATGGTCCTATGATGTCCAAATGGACATGGAGGAATCGACCAGATGGGGTTTTAAAATTACTGAGGGGAGCGGTATTATGGCTGGAGACTTTACTGCGTTGGCAGGCAGGACACGCTCGTGACCACTCGCGACATTCCTTATTAACGGATGGCCAAACATACCGCTCGGTGACAAGGCGGGTGGTAGCTCGTGCGCCGGGATGGCTCAAATTATGCAGCTTATTGAAGATAACCCGCCGCAGTTCTGGGAGTCACATACGGACGCGGCCTATCTGTGGAAACATCACAAAATAGAGAAACGCCAGTACCAGGAATATTAATTTTGGTAAGTTTAAGGCTTGAACAGTTTTTTAACAAATTTTGAAGTTCTTCATCAGTGCCTTGAGAACGTGCTAAGGTTTCATACTCTTGCTCTAATGAAATTGCCTCAATTCGTGACATGGCATCAGCAATAAGGTTTTCAGAACCTTTAATGTACTGAATGTCAGTTGTGAATTGACTGATGAAAGATAGTTGGTTCAGCTGTGCAGGAGGAAGCTTCTCTCGTCTTTGTACAAAAGCGTATAACAGAGGTTTGTGGTCAGTGAAAATGGTTGCATTGCTAACTTCTAAAATATTACGAAAGTGTTGTACACTTTCGTATATTGCTAATAGCTCTCGATAATAAGCAGGCCACTGGGATTGTTTTGAAGTTAATTTTTTACTGAAAAAAGCTAAAGGATACCATTGACCATTGACTTGTTGCTGCAAACACGATCCCACGTGAATGCTGGAAGCATCTGTGAACAGACCATGAGGTGCATCGTTAATTGGATGTTGAAGTAAAGTTGCCTTTGATAGACTAGTTTTACAGGCTTCAAAATGCTCCAACAGCTTGGGCGTCCATAAAAATGGTTTTGCGCCTTTACTGTTGGTGGCGACTACTGCGTCAATGAGTGGTGCTTGAAACTGTGCAGCATGAGGTATGAAACGGCGATAAAAATTTAACATACCGAGAAAACGTCGGACTCCACTAATAGTTTTAGGAGGTGAATAATTTAGTAAAGCTTGTACTCGATCCTGAGGAGGGCGAGTTCCTTCTGAGTTAATTGTGTAACCCAGAAAAATTACTTCTTGGGCACCAAACACACACTTTGATGCGTTCACTATGACGCCTTAATCTTGTAGGCGTTTGAACAAGATTCTGAGATGGTCTTTGTGCAGAGATTCGTTCTCAGAAAATACGAGGATATCGTCCACGTAAGGGAAAACGAAATCCAATCCCTGTGTGACCTCATCAATAAATCTTTGGAATGTTTGTCCAGCATTGCGTAAACCAAAGGTCATATAAGGGAATTCGAAGAGGCCAAATGGTGTAACAATGGCGGTCTTCGGGATATCCTCGTGGTATACCGGAATCTGATGGTACGCCTTTACCAGGTCGATGGTACTGAAAATTTTCGAACCTGCTAGATTGTGGCTGAAATCGTTGATATGTCGAACAGGATAACGGTCAGGTATGGTTCGCGCGTTTAAAGCGCGATAATCACCGCAAGGACGCCAAGAAAGGTCTTTCTTGACCGTTATATGAAGCGGAGAGGACCAAGCACTTTGAGAGGGGCGGGCAATGCCGTTCCGTACCATGCTTTCAAATTCGCTCTTGGCAGCAGTAAGTTTCTGAGGAGCTAACCGACGAGGTCGACATGATACTGGAGGCCCGTCTGTAGTCCGGATATGGTGGACTGTGTTGTGCTTATGAAAGCGAGGAAGACCGGGAGGTCGGAAAATGTCTGAGAATTCTGCAAGCATTTGTGCAAATGCAGAATCCGAGGGACCTATTGTCTTAACGCTAGAATGTTCGATAATGGCTGTGGAAGCGTTTGCTGACAGACCAGTCTTACCATCCTCTATCCTCTTGTTGTGACAGTTTGGCAAAAGATGGTAGTGTGCCAAAAAATCTGCGCCAATAATGGCAGTACTGACATCTGCGACTACAAATTCCCAACTGAAGTCACGGCGTAGTCCCAAGTCGAGTCGGAGAGTGACGGTGCCATAAGTTTTAATTGAGCTGCCGTTAGCGGCACTGAGCTCCCAGTTAGACGGGTTTCTTTTTTCTCGTAACCAGCTATAAGGGAAGCAGCATAGATCAGACCCCGTATCGACAAGGAACCTATGTTTCGAAACCCTATCCGTTACAAACAAGCGGCGGTTCTTATGATCTAATGAACAGCAATCAGTGCCCGTCGTTACTGATTGCTGCTTGAGTTTTTGCTCACTCCAATTACAAGGAGGAGTACATTTCTTGGCTTGCCTACCAAATTTATTGTGATACCAACATCGTAGCGCAGGTGTATGGTGTCGTCTTCTGCTGGTCGAAACAGAGCGGTTACTGGATACACGTTGCTTTTGGTTTCTTAGGGACGCTATTTCATGTGTAAGTTGCTGCACCATTTCTCTAAGCGAAGCCAATTGCAATGCTGGTGAGTCCTTATTGTAGACGGTTGATGGTTCAGGAGACATGACTGTGATTTTAGCAGACACCAAGATCTTGTTATAAATGTTTCAGTAAAATAGATGTTACCAGTTGAGATACGGTCCTCGTTCGTTTCCTTTGTTGAGTGGTGTGAGTTACGGGTCATGCAGGGGTCTTTTCCTCTGCGTAGTTGGCCGTCGTGAAATTTGTCGGTGCAGTGTAGAAGTCGCCGTTGTATAGGGCGTCGCCGTTCGGTGATGAATATTGTGATTGCTCGATAATGTTTGAGCGCCAATCACATGCGTCGGGGTCACCAATTTTGGGGCGTGTTCGATGTGAAATTATGATAAAATCAAACATTGACTTTGCAACCGAAACTTTTTAATGTCCACTTTTGTCGAGGAAAATTTTGTATCTTTTGACAACGAATATGTCGCTGTTTTTGAAAAAGGCCAGAGACAATTTTCTATGGCCAGTACGCTACACCTATATTATATACGTACTTCTGCCTCTTTCCAAGAAATAGCTGGATCGGTTAGGTCTTGTTAAAATATATAGATCGCAAATTTAATTAACTGAGATTGGACTTTTGTTAACTTATCAACCTTGCTATATAAAATTTTTGTTCAAAATTATTTGCATTTTAAAATTTCGATTTCAAATAAAAATTTTTGGACCTCCCCAGATCCCGATGGGATCAGGAACTAACAGACTTCTCATTGATTACATCATAGCCCTAATTACACCTAATTACACCTAATCCGGTGAAGCTGTTAAGACCTTGCTAGAATGTCAGTTCGACAAAAAAAAAGACTCACGAAGTACATCTTTGCTAATGCTGACATAAATCGCGATGTGGACCCAAAGAAGAAAAACCCGAAACACACAATAGCCGGTTTTTCTGACGTCGCTAAAGCTTTCGATAAGGTTTGGCACGGAGGGCACATATATAAATTATGTCAGTCTGGCGTACATGACACAGGTATCTACGCTTCTGGCTAGCGGCTGAAACGTCTTAAGACACGCATCGAAAAAGCCGTAGGCACACCCGGTGATTTCTTCGATGCCGTATAGAAGTGTACCCCAATAAAAGCGCCGCGATACTTTTCGATCTGAAATAACGCTGTAAATAACCGTAGGTCGAAGAGGTCAAATATATCAGTGTTACATTACATAGACTTTTAAAGTTCAACTTACATATAGATAGAGTGTGAAACAAAGCCGCTTTGATATCGGGATGCCCATCTGTTGCTTTGTCATAAGAGTAAGATGTCCCTCAAACACAAACTCATTGAGATGTCTGTCCGTACCGTGATGACATAAAGCAGTCCCGTTTTTCGCATATGTCGAAAGATAACTGTAACAAGTTACAGGTTTCAATACCGCGTTTTAAGTAAAGTGATCGGTGACCCTTGGTACGTCCGGAGAGTTGATCTCCACAGGGACCTAGAGATACCTACTATCTGGGCGTACGTAAAATCACTCGCGATTATTTATTTTGAAAAAGCCGTGAAACATCCCAGTCCATTTGTGGTATCCGCCGCGGAATAAGAATCTGTACCGAACGCTGCGCGTTACAAAAGATGTTCGCAAAATATTTTTACCGACCCTCCCGACGAAATGACAGCAGCGAACAATAAGTACCAGCCTATTCTCCAAACACAGCCTGTTCACGCTCACGCCCGCCTAAGCACAGATCACACCACAATGGTCTGGGGGTAAATTTTGCTTCCACACACCAGATTAGGCCCCCTTCGGCAGCGGATCAAGCCTAGGTCCGATCCCTCGGTGTAGAGCTCTTGAGTACTTTGCTTGCGGCATACAGTGACACAAAATCTTACATCACTGCAACAACATTACACATAACACCTCCTTACTCGTGCACGCACACATGCTTACACATGAAAGTGAAAGGTTCATGTTTCTTTCTCTTATCAAACTGAAATAGTTTAGAAAATTATCCGAAACGAAATATATATAACAGTTGTTGAGGTATGTATGCTTGGTACACATATATGTCTCAACAACTCATATATGTATGAATAGTTTTTCCTGTATCGAACTGAAATAGTTCAGAAAAATTTTCAAACTACATTCTCGTATATTGAAAAGCAAGTCTAAATTTCATCTCCAGCATGACGACACTCGGCCACACATCGCAATAGTGGTCATGACATACTTGCAAATCCTGAGATGGAAGGTCTAGTCTACCCGTTATACTCCGCAGACGTCGGTCCTTCTTACTGCTATCTATAAGGAGAATATAAAAAGTCAAAAATGGGAGATGAGATCCAAAAATTGCCGTAGATGTAAATAAAAGTTGTTACTAATGTAGGAAAATGTGTTGAATGCTGTATGTGTAGGAATTCTTTACAATGAATTATCTATTCCAAAAAAAGAATGGCGAAAGCAAAGTTGTAAAATTAATATGTATGATCTTTTAACCTTTTTTTGACTATATTACGCGAAAACCCGTAATTACGTCTATATTCAGAGTGACCAAAAAACTTTATCAAGACTTGTATTACTGGCGTTTTAACATCCAAGACAACATGAAAAATAGATTAAAAAAATCTGTTATTTTAAGCTCAATTATATTTTTTTTATGAGGAACCCGATGATATTACAAATATAGTGACAATTTAAGATCAATTGTATTTTTTTATGAGAAACCCATGTTTTAATACTTACATCTATACTAATATTATAAAGAGGTAAAGTTTGTGACGTTATAGGGGGTAATGTCAGGAACTATTGGTTTGATTTGAAAAAAATTTTCAATGTTATATAGCTTATTTATTGAGGATGGAGGATATACATATATATAGCGGAGCACAAATGAAGAATGTTACAAAATCGGGATTATTTCCGCTTGAGAGCTTCTGCTGCGTGTTAGCGTTAGCCCAAAATAACTATTCCACGCGAACGAAGTCGCGGGCAGAGGCTAGTGCTTAATATTATAAAGAGGTAAAGTTTGTGACGTTATAGCGAGTAATCTCAGTAACTAGGGATCTGATTTACAAAATTCTTTCAGTGTTATAGCTCATTTATCGAAGATGGTTATACGCTGTATATCATCATGCTAGGACCAATAGGAGCGGAGTACCAATGAAGAATGTTTAAAAATCGGTGTTTTTCTCCTCTCGCGAGCTTCTGCTGCGTGTTAGCTTAACCCAAAATAATTATTCCACGCGAACTAAGTCGCGGGTAGAGGCTATCAATAAAATAAAAGACTATGTAGCTATTATGCTTTTGTAAACAAATGCCGGGATTAATCAGTTAATCGCAACTAAGCATATTTTTATCTTAATGAATAATATTTAATTTTTATCGGAGCTCCTTTTTCTAGACAAATACCTATATGGGAAATTTAATTCTCATCTATCATCCTGTCAGGACTTTGTTTTTTGAAAACTTGGGGAAACCGAATCCGATTTCTGAGGAATTGTGACAATTGAAATCCGCAAACTGAAGTCTATACGGTGTTGGCAACACAACATTTCTTTTGAAACTGGCAGTCTCCGTCTAAAGTATGTGATTTTTATATTTTGTTATAAATCTATATGAATCGTCCAATTTTTAATATATTTAATCTGTAAAATAAAATAAATAGAAGTAATATGTAAGTACCGATTATAACATTATACGATTTCGTTTTTATGATCTTTAAAAACATTCCAGCGACGGGTTGAAATTATGGGTCGTGTGATACGTGCTCAGCGTAAAGGTGCCGGTTCAGTGTTCGTTTCACATACCAAAAAAAGGAAAGGAGCACCTAAACTTCGTTCCTTGGATTATGCCGAACGTCATGGATACATCAAGGGAGTAGTGAAGGTAAGTCAACATAATGTTTTGTAAACACTTTCGATTACTGTGTCCTTTTAGAACGAATCTATATTATAGTCTTACTCATGTAAGTAATGAATATCTTTCCTATCAATCTTGTATTTATTAAAAAAAATAATATTCAATCATGTGCAGAAACATAACCTCTATTTAGGAACATACGAAGTAATGTTTTCTATGAGTAACTTTTATGTATATTGATTAAATTTGTATTATAGTATTGATATTAGTAGTAATAGTCTTACATGAATCTAAAGTTTCGTATAAAAAGAAGTATTTTTTTTTAATGGTAATAACATTCGTATAGAGTTACTCACATTTATTGTAACAAAATGTTATACTACTAAATCTTGGTTTGGTCTAGTAGTCCGGTGAAGCTGTTAAGACCTTGCTAGGTCAATAGTGTAGTCAGTTCGAGAAAAAAAAAAACTAAATCTCGAGTTTTAGATTATGTATGCATACAAAATACTTCAATTGTTGCAGATTGTTTGATTGTGCCCTAGTAATATTGGTCGAGCTGAATGCCCAGTGTTTTATACCATAGCAGCTTAGTTTTTTCAATGAAATATCCTGATATTAAATGTACTTCTACATTTTATTCATAGGACATTATTCATGATCCTGGTAGAGGTGCTCCATTAGCTGTGGTTCATTTCCGTGATCCCTACAAGTTCAAGACACGCAAAGAACTGTTCATTGCTCCAGAAGGTCTTTATACTGGTCAGTTTGTCTACTGCGGTAAGAAAGCTACTCTTGAAGTTGGTAAGTACTTGATTCTTTTTTTGTAATATTCTTAAAATTACTTACTGTACACTTACTGAACTAGGTATATTAGATCTATACTGTCTAGTTATAAGAGACATGATATGAGTGGTATAAAACATATCAAGCAATCAAAACATTTTTATATTATCTAAAAATAACATTTTAGCATTTACTTTTTTTATAAATGAAAAACAAAATATTAGGAAAATATAATACAATTATCTTTTTTTTTACAAATGTAAAAATGCTTCCTTTATTTCCATACAGATATATGTATGCTGTATAATGAATGTGAAATTATTTGTTCATCCTAAATACCCATTTATTAATTAGAAATATATATATACTAATTAATAAATAGGTAGATAATACCTAGTAATATTTATCATAATCACTTATTTCCTGTTAAAAAATAAACATTATGTTTTGTATCTCTCATAACTACTTGTATTGGTTTATGTGATTGAATGTATTTTTAACTTTACATACTGTAATTAATCACTCATATTTAACACCTATAAGCAGGCCTTTTTTGTAACTACATTTTGGGGCACATTAATTTTACATGATTAATTAGATACCTAAATTATTCTGATTAATAAATTGGATAGATATTACCTGTAATTACCAGTTGCTCGTTGCTGTCAGCCTACAAGCCTCTTATCTATGAAGTTTAACATTGGCTGATTGCAAAAAGCAAGGAGCTGCAAGTGAATCACTCCCAGGTTATTACTATTTGCATAAAGCTCACAATTTGGCTAAGTATAGTTTTTACAATCCTGTTTGGTTACTGAATTTACATCAATTCATCCTAAACTTTGACATAGCTATGTCACTACACACCAGAACTAATTATAATTTAAAAAACAATATGAAAGTCTCATGTTAAATCTTAATATTTTGTCTCACAAATGCATTCATCTTTCAGGTAATGTAATGCCTGTGGGTGCTATGCCTGAGGGTACCATTGTATGTAATTTGGAAGAGAAGATGGGTGACCGAGGCCGACTGGCTCGTGCCTCTGGTAATTTTGCTACAGTTATTGGTCACAATCCTGATGCCAAACGTACAAGAGTGAAGCTTCCGTCTGGCGCCAAGAAAGTGCTCCCATCAAGCAACAGAGGCATGGTTGGTAAGTGCTAATTTATTTTAAATATACACTCGGGTAAATGTTATGTTAAGAGGAACATTAAAAAGGTTGGCAACCTTTTTGTAATGATTTTTTGTACTGGCTGGTTATTATTTTGTTCTGATTAACATCTTATTTTGTGGAAGTAAAAATAATCAGCAATTTTGAGTAAATTAATATAATCATGGAATCAATAAATAATTTAAGCATAGTCTCTATCCACATCTATCTGTGATCTTACTTTTTCTAAATTAGGTAACAAATTTTGAATTAAGTATCATTTGGAAATCTATATTAATGAAGCATCTATAGTATTGTGCTGGTATAGCTTGATTGATCTTGAATTTTTAATGTTTCAGTGAGCTTCTTAAGGTTAAGTGGCTACCCACTTAAAGTACTATTACCTGATTCAGTTATGATTTCAGATAAACCAGATAGCATGTATTAATTGATAAAAACCAGAAAAAAGCTATATATGAATTTGATGAAAAAAAAAAAACAATATTTGTTACATTTGTGTACTTTTTCTCAAAATCTGAATATAATGACAAAAAAAAGTGTTTTTGTGCACTAGGCATCCTCCATTTTTTTTTTCGTTTTTTTTTTGGCATTGGAAACTTTCAATGTTCCTATTGAGACTATTTATCTTTTTAAAAAGAGGTATTATGAGCATTCAAAAGAAATCAAACTGATTTAGTCAATATGAGCAAAAAAATTTACTCATTATTTTCTTAACAACTAATAGTGATATGGTATTTTTTATGCTCCTAAGTATCAGTTACATAGATGTCTTACCAAAGTAAATGGTTATACCCCCAGTGTCATTTCAAATTGAACATATGATGACTTTCACTTACCTACTCTGAGTGTTTATGATTACACAGAGGCTCTTTCTGAGGTTATATACAAATAGAGTAGTTATAATTGTTACCTTGAATAAATTTTTATTGCTGAAACATATCCTTCTAGGTATCGTTGCCGGTGGTGGTCGTATTGATAAGCCTATCCTGAAGGCTGGACGTGCTTATCATAAGTACAAGGTGAAGCGTAACTGCTGGCCATACGTACGTGGTGTTGCCATGAACCCTGTTGAGCATCCTCACGGTGGTGGTAACCATCAACACATTGGTAAGTTCTTTCTATTATTATTTTTTTTATTTCTAGTTAATAGACAAGCAGCATAATTGCTGATACGTCTATATCATACTGTGTCGAAAATTTTTGTCAGGCTTTGGTAATTGCAAATGTTCACTTATTAAAGTGAGTTTATTAGTCCGGAGCCAGTTGTCGAGTCGGTTTTTAAAGGCATATACAGAATTAGCAGACACTATTTCGTCAGGCAATCGGTTCCAGTTTAGTACCACTCTATTACTGAGGAAATTGTGGGCAATTGTTGTGTGTGAAAGTGTTTGATTTCCTCTTGTAGATCTTATTGTGTCTCTTAAAATATGTAAGTATGGTAGGATGTATTTATCAGTAACTATTTTGTATGTTTCTATGAGGTCACCACGAAGGTGTCTTTTTTCGAGAGTAGTCAGGTGCAGAGTGTTCAATCTGTCGGCATATGACTTTTTCCTTAATGATTGCGGTATTTTTGTGGCTTTCCTTTGAACAATTTCTAGAAGGTTTATATCTTTCTGGAAAGGACTCCATACCTGGAAGCCATATTCAAGGAGTTGTCTTATGTAGGTTTTATAGATTTTTCGAAAGACCTCCACAGTCATTGATTGAAAAGCTCTGCGGATTACATACACAAATGAGTTAGCTTTCTTGACTATTGAATTAATGTGTTCTTCCCATTTTAAATTATCAGATATAATTACACCCAAGTCTTTTTGTAACTTGACAGAATCTAAAGATTTTCCTTCCAAATAGTATGTAAGTCTGGGGTTGGAGGTACCTAGATGCAAGACACTGCATTTTGCTGTATTTAAGTTGATGATCCAGTCTTTTGTCCAGCACTATATTCTGTTAAGGTCTTTTTATAATCGGCCTGAATTAATTAATGGGTTCCCAAATAATTTTCCATCATCAGCGAAGAAGGCAGATTCAGAGTCTATCAATTCAAATAGATCAGTTATGAAAATTTTAAACAGAGTCAGAGCGAGCAATGATCCCTGCAGCACACCACTCAGGACACACTTTCGATTTGATAGAGTTACCAACTCACACCTGGAATGTTCTGGTTGCAAGATGATTCTCTATCCATCTGACTAGTGTAGCACGTATTCCAAAGTGATCTAATTTTCTTACAAGAAGTAGATAAGGAACCTTATCGAAAGCTCGTTCAAAATCTAGATAGACAACATCAACAGGATTCTTGTTGTCAAGTTCTTTTGTCCAGGAGTGGACACAAGATAGTAAGTTTGTGACAGTTGATCTTTTTTCTATTTTATTTTATATATTTTATATATTCTATTTTATTCATGCTATTTTACAGATATCAAGCATTCTGTGTTTAAAAATTGAGTAATTTTGCTATTAATGATCTTTTCCATGATTTTAATGTTTATGTTAGTGAGGCTGATAGGACGAAAGTTACACTAGGTTGCATCTTGTCTCCTTTTTTGTAAATTGGGGTGACTATTGCATGTTTCCAGTCTTGAGGCAGGTAAGTATTTTTAAAAGACATATTCATCAGGGTGGTAATCACAGGAGTAAGGATTTTGGAACAATTCTTGAAGATGCAGCTTGGTATTTTGTCTGGTCCAGGAGATGAGTGGTCTTTCAGGCTTATAATATTTTTATGTACCTCTGCTTCTGTAAACGATATGTCACATAGGCTATTACCTACACGGGCACTGGTTGTCACATTAATAGATTGATTTCTGACTGGCTCTTCAGAGAATGCTTTTAAGAACTCCTCAGCAAATACATTTGCAATGTCATCAGGTTTTGTTACTAAGTCACCATTATGGTTTCTTATAGCTGGTGGAATGCTGACTTTGGATGAGCTATCCTGACAAATGTAGGAGTAAAAAGATTTGTCTCCAGATTCCAAAATTTGTGCTTCAAAAACGCTTCTCTGTTTTCTAGCTAATGTAACACATTTATTGTTTACTTCACGGAATTTATTATAGTTTACATCTAAGCCAGAGGCCCTGTATCTATCCCAGAGCATTTTTTTTCTAGCAATTATGTTTTGAATGTTTCCATTGATCCAGGGTTTGTTGTGTAATTTACCCTTGACTTTCTTTTCTGGAGCGTGTAGGTTAATAGTGGTATTTATTGCTTTCAAAATGCCAGTCCATAGTTGTTCTGTGTCCCCACTAAAAAGGTTGAGATTATCAAGATATTTTATTAAATCATTGTTTAGCAAGTAATTAAATCAAAGTTACACTTCCGACGAGAACATTGTTATTTAGAGCTATGAATACATTTTCTTTGTATGTATTTATATAGTACTAGCCCCTGCCCGCGACTTCGTTCGCGTGGAATAGATACTTTAGGCTAACGTTAACACGGAGCGGAAGCTCACAAGAGAAAAAAAAAAAAACAATTTTTTAACATCCCTCATTGGTGCTCCGCTCCCAATGGTCTTAGAGTGATGATATAACATATAACCATCCTCGATAAATGAGCTATATACAAGGAATTTTTCAAATCAGACTAGTAGTTCCTGAGATTACCCCCTACAACAGCACAAACTCACAAACTTTACCTCTTTATAATATTAGTATAGATGTATAGTTAATGTACGAGAAGATCTTAATATTACAAAAAAATTAGTTTACATTTAGATTCAAAATATTGATTGACAGTACTTTTCGTTCTTTTTTGCTTGTACTAAGTATAGATGTGCATAACACAAATTTAGCTACAAATATGTATTATGTTACGTATTATATAACGAAGTTTTCTGCCACGTTTGTTTGTCTGTTGGCGATAATCTGAAAAACAGTACATAAAGTGATTTACGAGGAAGGTTTGGATGTATAATTTGTCAAGGTTTTATTAATTATACATTAGGTATTAATAATACATTAGGCCGGGATAACGTCCGCCGGATCCGTTAGTTATCCTATATGCATAACATGAGACAATATATGAATGAAGTAGTTTCTGCCTACGACTTTGTCCATGTCCATGTGGAATTGTTACTTTAGGCTAACTCTAACACACGACGGAAGCTCTCAAAAGGAAAAAAAAACAATTTGGAAACATCCTTGTAGTTTCTGCCTACGACTTTGTCCATGTCCATGTGGAATTGTTACTTTAGGCTAACTCTAACACACGACGGAAGCTCTCAAAAGGAAAAAAAAACAATTTGGAAACATCCTTCATTGCTGCACCGTTCCTATTGGTCTAGACTAGCCTGTTTCAAATCTGACCGGTAGTTCCTGAGAGTAACGCATTCAACCAAACAAACAATCTCTCCAGCTTTATAATATTAGTATAGGTAAATGCCAATTTTATGTTCCTATAATAATATTTTAATTTTGTCTTGCATTATGTGCAAGTCGACATCTGAGGTTATGTTCAGAGCAACCAAAAAGATTGACAAGAACTGTGTCTATTATGTGATTATTTTTACTCATTATTCATGTATTTATAGGTAAAGCTTCAACTGTCAAGAGAGGAACATCTGCTGGTCGCAAGGTTGGTCTCATTGCTGCGCGCAGAACAGGAAGAATCCGTGGTGGCAAGACCGATACAAAGAAGGAAGCGTAAACATATTTTAAAAGATAATAAAAGTATATACAAAAAAAGACCTGTTTTTTTCCTCTTTCGCCACCACAAGTAGATATCTATATTTCTTTATATAGTACCGTAAGTGCCAGCGCGCACAGTGGTGGGTTGTTTGCGCAACTTTTTTAAATTACATAAGAAAAAATTCGCTACAGTTGGTATTTATTTTTTAAATGTACAAACAATATACTATATGATAGCCCATCCATTACCGATATACAGGCTGACAGTTTAGGCAGTAGCAATATTTATGGAGGATGCTATGCACTCATTCTCGTCCTAAATCGATAAAAAAATAGGTGCTTGGTGTTTAATCTATAGAGAAATACGCAATCCTTTATGCTTCTATATTTTAACATATCGAAAGCTCAGTGTTAATGATCGTCGGGTGATTTCATTTTCGTTTGGAAGTGAATGTGTGAACGACATCAACAAAACAAAAAGGCTTATCGTTCGTTTTATTACCGAAGGCTATTAATTCCAGGTCGCCCCTTACATCTTTGGGCTCCGGTTATTGCACCTAAGTTTATTACGATTGTGTTTATACTTTTGAAAGTCGTAGAATAAATTCTAGCTTAAGTTATATTTGTTATCGATTTGTTTTGATATTATTGTTTTAATAGCTGTACCCGCAACTCCGCACTCTTTTTTTAAAATTGTATTAAAGAATTATAAAATTGTGAGACTACAATTATAAAAATGCTCTTTAAAAACAATTGTAAGTACGAAACCCACATCGCTTACAGTAATGTGTATGTCGGCGCCTACCCACATTAATTGCATCATCCAATTGACGTGTTGGCATCTACAACTACTCGCACTATTTGCGTCACCCAGACACGCCTCTTTCCCTACTACTCGACTTGATTATAAAAGGAACGGAGCGACCGCAATTAAGGCCAATAGCGTAGTCAGTTCGAGAAAAAGAAAAAAAAACGGAGCGACCGCCGTTAGGTTGATCTTGGCTCTGGCGACACGCGGTACCAGACTGAATAATTAATTGTGAAAACGAATTTTATGTTGAGATTATTATTATAATGGGGTGATAGTCTGGATTAATAGTAATTAATTATTATTTTATGGGTTGATTATTTCGATATTATTATAGTGGATGGATTAGTGAGTTAAATATTTGTGGGTTAATGTTTTGTAAAAATATGCAACGTGAAAAGATTAACCAGATCGAGTTTCTTGCCGGTTCTTCTCGATGACTGGGTAGTTTCCGAACCGGTGGTAGTTGACTTTAATAAATTGAATAAAAATATTTGAACTTGAATTACTTTTACTTAATTATGATATTATTATTATAGTGGGTGGCTTAATGAGTTAAGTGGGTGGTTCAGTGAGCATATTATTATATTTTTCTGCCTTCCGATGGCCGACATGTACATTAGATATATAAATACTAACAGTGTGCCAAATGCGGTTTGTCATCAGCAGCATATTTGGAACCTTACCCCACCATAAAACTACCTCAGTGCTCACTTACACTATATAAGGAACTAATGAAACAATTACTTAATATATTATTATAAAGATTTACATTAAATTTAATGTACATTTCTACTGTAATCAAGATTTTGTGACTATAAAAAAATAAACGCTCATCTGTTCCGCAAGAAATTGTATTATGGAACTATATGTTTATGGTCTAAGATCTTATTAGGAAGACCTCGTCTGTCTTCAGAGTTAGTAATAATTATAATGACGTATTGTAGTCAATAAGTTGATAATTATGCCTCTAATTAAAAACAAATAAGGAGTTGAAATCTTGCTAAATTTTTATTTCTCGAACTGACTACGCTATTGGCCTTATTTTTTTGGCCTTTACAGCTTCACCGGACTACTATGGCGAGCGCTTAAGGCACTCAGCCGATTTTATTTGGTAACTAGCTCAAGGGTGCTCGGCACACCTCGGCTTGGCCGTTACCTAGAAAAACCCGATCTGTCCTAGCTAAACTATGCTAAGCTATACATGTATACATTTTTGGATCATACAATTAAAAATTGCATGATACAAAAGCACAACATGAATTCGGAAAGAGACAAACTAAACCTATTCGATTCAGTTCAATAAGGGAAAACAAGTAAACCCTTCCACCAGATGTGTAAGGTGCGTGTCTGATTATCTGTGTATGTGTATAATCGATGTGGTGTGTACTGTATCGCGATAGCAACATCTCTGCGTCCACCCGGTGGCCTCGGATAAAGATATTACCAAGAAAACGCGAACAAATAGTGTGTGCAGGTATAAAAACGAGAGCTGTCTGCCCGTGACGCACGAGACAGGGATTCGCGATGTGGCCGGCCACGGAAAAAATTTAAAAAAGATCGAGTTTACAGTTTCAGCGACGGCACCGGCGCCGGAATCTAAAAATAGAAAAAGGGTTTTTTTTTGACGATTTTAGGGGAAGATGGACGTAAACACGCGAGTTTACTCTATCTTATATTGAGAATAATTATTATTATTTAGAAACGGCGGCGCGCGCGAGCCGTTGGATTGTGGCCGCGATGGCGGGAAATTCTGCGATCGCGCGAATGGGACCTTGTTTCGGGTCGTTCACGACCTCGTCATAAGCAGAGATCTCCGAGATCTTATGAAAAACTAAGAGCTGGCGGACCAGTCCATGCCGGAGAGAATGACTGCGGTGTCGGCCTGTGAAGGCTTCGCCGCCTGAAGTCGTGGGTCAAGTCGCGTTGCGATTTGCGGTGTCCACGGGTCCTGAGGGGCTCGCGCGTGGAAGGGAGTCGCGTGAGGCGCGGCTGCGGGCGCTGCCGTGCGCGAGATGCGTTTGGCAGGCTCGGAAAAGCCTCTCTAGAGCCGAGAGGCGGAGGGCGGGGACGGGATGCCGCTGCAGGCGCCCTGGAGGGCGAGACCTGCCTTGGGTATCGGGGCAGTTTCGTGCGGGGGCAACAGCGATAATTCGCGGTATGACCCACGCCACGGCACAAAACGCAACTCGGAGGATCGGAGGAGTCTTTAGTGCGGGAACATTCTGAAGTGGAGTGTTCGCCAAGGCACTCAACGCACCTGGGTCTCAGGTAGCAGTTAAGTGCGGAGTGACCGTACTCCTGGCAGTTGTGACACTGCGAGGGTATGGAAGTTTTTCGCGGCGGCTTCACGGTGACGCCGGAGAGGCCGCAGAGGGTCGAGAGATTGAAGATTTTCTTCCCCTCCATGGTGCGGTCGAGCACCACCATATCATAGGGTGCTCTATTACGTGAAGTGACGTACGTATGCGGTGGACTTCTTTGATTGGGAATTTTTCTTCCCGGAGGTCTTCGTATATATCGTCTGTGACGATTTGGGCGGGGACTCTGCGTATTACTACGCGTAACATGCGATCTTTTTCGAGCGCTTGCGTGAAGTCCGTAATTTTCTTAGCGCGCAGAAGGCGCGTAAGTTTGCGATGTAGGTCAGAATTGGCCACCTTTACCTGAATACCCGTTCGGGTACTCACGGCAAAGGCGATTGGGATTTCTGCTTCCTTTAGCACGGGATTTTTGCTTCCTTCAGCAGGTCGGACGTATCGAGCCAGGACGCCTTGTCCTGGATCGTGACGGGGGGATATGGACGGGGCTTCATATTCGAAGCTGCGGAACCCGCAGTTTGCGAAGGAGCCGGTGCAGAGGGCGTGGATGTCGCCTTTGGCACTTTCGCGCCATTGACGTTCGACATCTTCGAAGGCTTAGCGCCTTCGGTGTCGGAGGACGAGTTTACGCGCTTGTTGCGCGGTTTGGGGTTGCAGGAGACGACGGTGAAGCCGTCGTTCCCGGCGAGGGGTACCTTGCTCCATGTCGGAGCATTCCCCGTCCGAAGAAGAGGAAGAGATAGGGGCAGGGGAGGTGCTCTCGGAGGACTGAGGGTCCTTCAAGAGTGCTGCGAAAGAGTTCTTCTCGAGAACATCTTGCGCAGCAGAAACGATCGACGGGATTGAACCGCCCTTGAGAAACACTGCCGCTTCGCTACAGAAGCGGTCGTACTCTGACATAAGCTCGGGACTAATGGTGCGACGAACTTCCGAAAGCGCGCGAGCTCGCGTTGTTCGGAAATTGGATTGGCCATAGCGGGGACTGAGGAGGGGTGCGGGGAGGGGGAAGACATTTGAAACCTCCCTGCCAGAGGGGCAGGGGGGCGCGTCTTTTTGAAGTTAACGGACTTCGGAGTCCGGGCCAAAAGGAAACTGGGCGAAGTGCAATGCCTCACAAGGGGCCTACAGTGCCTAGAGGGAGGCCCTAACACTTCTTTCTTCGGCTGCGCGACGACACGGAGCGAATCACGAAGCGCTGAACTCCTGGAAAGCGAACCGGCGACACGCAGCACACGGAGAATACGCAGAACGCACTGAAAAGTGCGATTAGAGTTGCACCGAAAAGTGCAGTTTGCTACGTTCTGAAAAGAACTCCTGCAATCCAAGCCCCAAGAAGGGAAACAAGATCGCAAAAACGCGACAAAACGTACGAAATACCGAACTTCCGATGTGAAAACACGAACGCGTAAACATGCCGCGAACACTTGATCGAATAATCGAGCGAAAACACGAACAAAAAATTCACATCGGAAGACCACTACGCACGTGTCCGACCCGCACGGTGGCACGAATCGGAGTCTCTTGCTAAATTTCATACAGATAAAGTCGTGAGTAACAACAGGTAGTCTAAAATAGAATAACCTCAATTACTTTTTATAAAGTTCGCGGTATTTTTTTTCGATCTTACTACGCTATTGACCCACCAAGGTCTTAACAGCTTCACCGGATTACTAAAGTTCGCTGTCTACCAGTGAAAGTCGATCTAACCGTTTAGGAGATAGTACCGCTCGCGAAGCCACGGCTAAGAGCTAGTAGAAACTAAAATTGCTTGAATTACTTTTTAAGAGGTCAGTTATCTGCCAATAAAAAATTCGTGAAGATCGGTCTGACCGTCTTGTAGATAGCATTACGGGTGAAGCCACAATTAACAGCTAGTATATACTAAAATTGTTTGAATTACTTTTTAAGAGGTCAGCTATCTGCCAATGAAAGTTTCTTGAAGATCAGTCTAACCATTTTCGAGATAGTACTGCAGGTGAAGCCACGGTTAACAACTAGTCTAAATTTAAAATAGACTAAATTACCTGTTATGATGTCCGCTATCTGTTGGTGAAAGTCTCGTCAAAGTTGGTCCAGCCGTTTTGAAGATAGCATTGCGGACAAATCCGTGGTTAACACCTAGTCTAATTTAGAGCCTATGTCACCCGCTGTAATTTTATCTATCTGCCAGTGAAATTCCTGCCAAAATCGCTGCAACCGTTTTGGAGATTATCCGGAACAAACAGACAGTCCGACAAAAATTTTAAAAATTGCATTTTTGTTATCAGAGACGTGTATACTTTCATACTCAATCGGTCATTTTTTAAATTTTGATATTACCTACAGACACTTCATTTTTATTATATGGATATAGTTGTAACCATGAAGTATTATATCCTAGAATAGGTGCTGAATTTTTTTAACATTTCACCTGGTATATACCACCTGTTTATTTTTCAAACTTGGAAAAGTATCAGTGTGCACTAATACTAAAATGGAGTAAATAGAATTCGAGAGGTAAATAGAAAAAATCTGCAATGTAGAATAGTGGTTTATAGGTTTATTAACGAGTTGATTAATGTGTTGAAATTTTACTATTTTTTATAATGCTATACTTCTCCTTTATGTTTGCACCATATAGATCAATTTAAAGCTATCAAAACAAGAAATACTGTCAAAGTATGACCTACTTCTAGGGGTGATTTTGAGTCTACTCATCAAAACTTTCAGTAAACAATAAGTCGTTGGTGTTTTGTTGTTGTAAGCTCAATTATTTGGAAAGTTTATGTTCTATATCACTGATATACAATCGAATACCGATAATCGATTAATTTGTACAATTTTATTCAAAATTCTTGATACTGTTTTTTTTTTAAACCGGAGTTAGAGAATAAAAGGAGTTTCTTAGTCAAGTAAATGTAAACAGACTGAGATGAATAGATATGCTTTAAGGGGTTAATATTTAAGATATTTATATGAATATGAATTTTATGGCTGTCAAAAACATTCATATTGTTTATTTATTTGCAATTATAGGAAAAAGCTAGTTAAGTCTAAAATGACTTAGTCTCAATCCTCGAAAACTATATTTCGTAAAGACCACCACCACAACAACAAATACTTAAGAAATAAAATTGACATCTCTAGTTATTTTGTCTATATATTTCATTCTCCTGTTTTTATTTTGTTTGATTCTTGGCAACCAATCATTTACTAGATTATTACTGACATTGTCGAATACGTAATAATATTACAAGCTTCTTGCGATTATTTCAATGAACTAACTAAATGGTGGCCATTTTGTTAGAACTCTACATGGAGCTTTTATAGCAAGGCAGAATCCATGCTCCGTGCTATTATTTCCGATCCACTTCACTTCCAATCTCCAAACTATATTACGTAAAACACCACCCAACAATTACACAACATAGAACGAAATAACAAGGTTATTGATAAAATATAAGGACTACTACATGGCATTCCAGTATCCGGTCAAGAACTCATTCTTGTTTTTTGACACCGGTTTCTAGCTTAATACCTACTTTCGTAATTTACAATGAACCTTCATTATTGACATATTTTTAGTTAACAATATGCACAAAATTAGAACAAAACTCATAATCCAACAGTGGTTTTATAATAGCTTGCAAAGGAAATAGATTAATATGAGGGTTATATTTGTTGCTATTTACCCTATTATAATGATTTCTTATTTGAAAATAGTTTTGAATGAAATGTAAAGAGTTTCGTTATATTTGACAAATTAATAGACTCCACTACTTACGCATGTATTTAATTCTAATGTAATACAAATTATGTTCAAACTTAAAAAATAATATAAAGCAAATGAAGAGTACTTATGCGAGGTATTAAAATGTACTATTTTTGTCACTTTTATTTAACTCATCTAAACTAAAATTGGAGGTATCTAAGTCACTATTATCTTTTATTTTTTTAGGCTTTTCGAAAGCTTTACGACTAATAGCTGGTATTGTTTCAGACTCGTCTAAAATTGAACTACCTAAACTAGTATTACTACCACCGACACTGGCAGCCTTAGAAACTGGAACACCTAGTCCTAATACATCGACTGCCCCAATTAAGCCAGTAGAAGATACACGGCGCGCTAGTTGTGATTCTATTTCTTTCTTCAATTCTGCGATTTTAGGACTCGTACCATTTCTGAACTGCAATTTTGTATCATTCTTCAATGGCTCATTTTCTATACTGAAAGTACAATATAATTTATTAAGTCGTTAAAATAATTTATTAGTTTATTTATGTACTAGTTTATTAATGTACACACGCCACTTCGTCCGCGTAAAATTTAGCAAAGAAAAATATTCAGTGTAAACGTTCGCATGGGACGCAAATGGTATATTGGACACTGTTTCTTTAGTTTATTATATTTGCAAGGAACCCTACATTTGAATTTTATATGTAGCTCAAGTTAATTCTTATAATAACTGCTTTCTGTCGTTATAAGTCGCATATTCTGTATCAATTAACTTCGAAAATTAGTAACTAAAAGAGACAAAAATGTAAAAAAAATTTTTTAATGAAAGTACCGTATACTTTCACAGTTATGCGGCAAAAAGCTGTTATTGAGATACTGGAAATAGAAACTTTAATTTATTCATTTGTATAGATGTTTACAATATAAGAATTACCTAGATATATCCCATTCTTCATCATCTAAGTTGTCCAGGCCTAATTCATAATTATGAGGAGAATTACTCTTTTCAGTAATACTTTGAGAAGGCGATGTACTCAATGACTTCATTTGTATCGCATCCATATCAAAAATTACCTTCTTCTTATTCAGGTTTGATGTCGAAGACGTATTTTTTAACACTCCTTTAGTTTGTTTTGATATATTCTCTTCAGATGACGCTTTATTAAGGTGAGCAGTGGATGACGAGCGTAAATCATCAATATCCTTCAAATTATTTACTGATAATACTTTTGTAATTGGAATCGATTCATTTATAATATCGTCTGAATTTGTTATAGATTGAGTATTTTTAAAGTTATTAGTTTCGTCCGTTACATATTTTTGAACAGATTGTTTATAGTCTGAATTAGAGGAATGCGGTCGACGGGCTGGAGATTTTATTAAATTTTCTATAGATTTTGATAATTTTTGTGGAATTTGTTCACTTTCATACTGGTCGCTATCAATGGAACTTTCTGACTTCGAATTAACCATTTGCACATATTGTTTATTGATCAAGTTTTTTGATTTTGCAATGCGATTTGTATCCAAATTTAACTTTCTATTCGAATTTAAAATACTACTGTTTTCTTGTGTTTCATTAAGAGTATTGGTGTTTGTTTTAGATACTATATTTCTTTGAGGGCTATTAGATGCAGATCCTGTAGGTGTGTTAAGTAATGATAACGCCTGTTTTGCAACTTGAGATTTACTTTTAAGTTGCGTGTCATGTAGTTTTACCAAAGAGAGAGCTTTAGATTTTACACCCGATAAAACAGATGTTATATTTTGTAGTGGCTTTTTTACTTTGTTTGAAAGAATATAATCTTGCGTGTAGTTCTCTTCTTTTTCTGGGTTGACAGTACTAGTGTCCAAATGTGCCAGTATTGCGTGTCTCAACTTTTCGTGCTTTGGATTTTTCTGTAAAATAGATAAGTATAGTATTTGTCTGTCGGTTGGCTGTAAATGTGTAGGTAATATTTTCAAAACTAACCTTGAACTTTACATCACGTAATTGTTGTAATTGTGTTCTATGAGTTTGGAAAACGTCCTTAGGTAATCTGCACTTAAGGGGATCAATCCCTAAAGCCACCAACTGGTTATTTACTTCCTCAGTTAATTTTGCTCTGACTATTCTTATAGGACTGAAAAGATAAATTATAAAAGTAGTAGTGGTAGGTATTTGATGTACATAGATTTTGCCCCTATAATTATTGGTACTAACCTTACACCAATCTATGGCATTACCGTATTAAAATTAAGCAGGCAACGTTGATGTTATGGAAGAATGTAACAATTTTTAAGTGAAGCTTTTTTCTCACGTCAGAGATGGGGACTTTGACAAATTTATATGTTACTAGCCTCTGCCCGCCATTTCGTTCGTGTGTAATAGTTACTTTGGGCTAACACGCAGCGGAAGCTCTCAAGAGGAAAAATACCCGATTTTTAAACATTCTTCTTTGTTGCTCCGCTCCGGTCATAGCGTAATGATATATAGCCTATAGCCGTCCTCAATAAATGAGCTATATAACATTGCAAAAATCTCTTTTAATCGGACCAGCAGTTCCTGAGATTACCCCCTACAACGTCACAAACTCACAAACTTTACCTCTTTGTAATATTAGTATAGATGACTAGATGTTTCACTACATTGCTAATAAGTTGGGCAATATACGAGTATATTGTTCTCTATGAGTGTACGAGTAGAGCAAGTGAGATAGGCAATGGATTCATAGAATCTCGTGGTGCACCTAAACTCCGTTTGGTTTTTGTTCTAGTTATGGAAATAAATACGTACTTTTATTTATGTATTTTTAAAACAGTTCGCATAACAACCTATTACTATTAAAATTATAGTATTTAAACTTAACTAAAAGTGATTAAATTTTAGTAAAGCGTGAAGTTCTTTATTTCTGTCATACAACACCGTAATTTTATTTTTATTTATGTGGCGAACTGGTAAACTGACATACGAGGGGAATTGATCTTGAAACCGAAGGAATAGTACATTAGTTCAGTAAAATATATAAGTACTATTAAGTAAAAGTTATTCTTTTCTAATAGGAGGGCAATATTACGTAAGACCATTTAATCTCGAACTAAGAATAGCTTGATTATGTAACTAAATATTTGATACACGTACATCTTTGAACATTTGACACCCAGCCTCAGAATTGACAATTAAGTTTATCACATAAAAGTCAATCATATACTCATTTCTCGCAGCATAAAACGGTAATCCGGTGAAGCTGTTAAGACCTCGCTAGGTTAATAGCGTAGTCAGATCGAGGAAAAAAAATATCGCAGCTTAATAGTAGGATTTACTACCACTTCGCTAGGATTTACTTTAATAGGTATACATCCAGTTATATTTACCTTCCCGTAATTAATTTCTGTTCTATATTCGTTTTAACTCTACGCATATCTCTATTTTTTTGTTCTTTAGACTTACGTCGCATGGGGTTCGGTGTATCATTTGTTTGACTTTGCGGATTATTGATGATTTCCGATCTCCCTTCTTTATCATTCTGATTCAGATCTTGTAACTTAATATTTGATTTGCGTTCATTTTTTATTCCTATTAATTTTATTGTTGGTTTTTTACAATCCGTACTCGACAGATCAGAAGAACTGGAACTCGAAGAACCTATGTTAAGGAGTTCTTGTGCTTTTCTATGTAAATTTTCAATAGTTTGATTGTCTGTTAAATTCCTTTTATATAATACTTTTGTTATTGGCTTTTGTTGAAGTATTGGCTTTTTTGGAACTATTTGTTTCGCATGGACTTCAGGAGACTTCTGAAATACGTTTAATTTATTATTTAATTTGTCTTTATTGTTATTAGTTAAGAAGATTATACTTACTTCACCAGGATCTGTTGAATGATTCGTATTTTCTGTTACATTATTAAAGCTTCGTTCTAATAATACCTGGAGTTGTGCAACTCTTTCTTTTTCAGCAATAGCTAATGCACGCGATTCTTTGGCATCTTTTGCAACTTCATTCAATTTTTGCAGCAATAACTCGTATTGCTGTGACTGATTTTCTATACGTTTAGCCCACAAAGATATTTGTGCTTCGGCTTCTAGACTTCTATTCGAATTATCATTGGCAGCATTTATTTTCTGAAATTTACAAAAAAAATATAGTAGGTATATATAGACATCTTTGTAATATATCATCGAAATTAAAAATACATACAGCATTATCCAGCTCTCTTTTTAAAGCAAGTATTTCAGCCCCTTGTTGTATAATTGTTGTATGAAACTGTTCTATTACTTTAGAATCTTTCTCTGTATATTCTTTCTGTTCCTTCTGCTTAAAAGAATCAACAATCTCCGTTATTTGATTACGTAGATTATTAATTTCTTTATTGTGTTCCTCTCGTTCTACTCTTTTCCACTCCTCAATTTTATCTAACAAATAGCTTTCACTATTTGTTGAAACTTCAGCGTCTTTCATGTCTTTTTTTATATAATGAAAATTCTCATATTTAGTTTCATCTTGGCCTGTAGTTACTGAATTTTTATGTTGAGTGGCCATTGTAATAAGGGTTTCCATCTCTTTTAATTTATTTTTAAGTGCCGTTATTTCGGAGTTTAACTTAACGTTTTCATTATTTTCATCATTATTTTGAGTTTCTTTCTGAGGTATTTCTGTAATATTTTGATGTCGTCTTGACATATGACTTTGCAAATATAATTGATTTAAAAATACTTTACCGCACTCATTACACTTATTATATTGATATATATCCGCATTAGAAGATGTAGGTAACATAACACCTTTCGTGCTTAATGTTTTTAGGATCATAGTTGCAATATTATCATTGCCGTAAGGTAACGCATACTTTTGTGTATGTTTTGTTAATTTTCTTAGCTTTCTTAATTCCTCTTCCTTGTCATGAAGACTTTTTTTGGTAATATCTAGTTCCTGTAATTGTTAATCGTTGAATATAATTCTATTTATTCAATTACATTTTAATGGTGAGGGCTCATATTATTTTTCAGAAGAAAAGTATGCATTGAGTGAGCTTTACAGTTATATTTGTGTTAGATCGACATCCATTTTGAAAATATCTAGTTCATCATAAAATAACAAAAGAATGAAAGATAACAAAGATCCTAAATTATGTAACATTATTTATTTCGTCTCACTCGCTAAGGGCAGTACCACCCACTCACAGAAAACCGACGTGAAGTAACAGTGCTTGCATTGTTGCGTTTCGCTCGGTCAGTGAGAGCACCGGAGGTCCACCTTCCCTCCTTCCCTCCTTTCCTCCCTACTCCCAAACACAGGCTGGTAACGCATTTGCAACTTCCCTGGTGTTGTTACTGGCTATGGACGGCGGTGATCACTTAACACCAGGTGACGCGCATGTTCGTTTGCCTGCTATGACATAAAAAAGCATATAAGTGTGATGATGATGGCTTTGTGATGAAACCAAAGCGTTTTGTTAGCGATTTTTCTAAGTCTATCTGACTAGTTACCACCCTCAAGTTGTAAATCAGTCGTCAAGGACCTGTTGCTGAGTTCCGGCACACGCATTTGAGAGCCATCCGCCTCTACGGTCATTCTGTTTGCCAGCTTAGACCATACCGTCATTTAACATAGATAAGATTGTGGGCAAACATTAAAACCTGTAAAATATAAATAAAACACCTGAGCGAGCGAAGTAATTTCTTGACGTAACACGTAGACACTCCGATCTAAGTAGTGACGACAAAACTGCTGATATTCCACTGCTAATTGCGCCAACCGAAACAGTTTTATCACGCCCTCATCAAGAATACGCACATCGAATTCAGACTCCAAAACGCAGTCCAGTATCTGAAAATTAACTCGTACCTATAGTTTTACAAATACTTACACGATTATATTTCATACTTCTCACATTTAATAAACAGTCCAAAATGTGGAGATTCTTTTATAATTATTTCTTACTAAAAAGCCGTATAACAAACGAAAAAACTGAATTATAGTCCTTGTCAATCTTTTTGGCAGCTTTGAACGTAGCCGTAATACCGATTTTGCATATTATGTCGTCAAGATTTACAATACCAAGTTAAAATATTACCCACATCAAAAAAGTCTAAGCAACATGCGTGATATTACAAATTTTACCATTTATATTAATTAATTTCTAAGTATTTACTAAACAAAGTGCGTAGGTAAGTAAACTTTTTTGTTATTGATGACATAAAGACTGATTGTACAAAAAAAAATTTGATCGTTTTGTTTTTTCATAAAATTCAAATGACTGCGAATTTGTTTGAATGTAAGTGCGTTTTAATTGCTACGATTAGTCTTGATTTTATAATTTTACCAACCATTTAAATAAAGTTAGCAACAAAAATGAATTGTTAGATAGTTTTTACGTCATGAAGCGACGTCATTTGATGGCAGATGAAATGCAAAGAGCTGTAGGGATGTTGCAAGCGGGAAGTAATCAATCTCAGGTATCTCGACATATTGGCATTCATAGAAGTGTTATTTGTCGTCTTTGGCAGCGCTACAATAATACAGGAGAACCCGCTGAACAGCATCCAGGCAGTAAAAGGAGTACAACCACTCGGCAAGATCGGTACATATAACTGACTACAAGACGCCAGCCGATGTTAACCGCTCGAGAGATAAGTTTGAGGCTACAGATTTCAAGTGGTGTTGATGTAAGTCCTCAAACTGTGCGAAATCGACTGCATGAATACGGCCTACGAGCTCGACGCCCAATCAGGTGCCCACCGATACGTCACGGGAATCGCGCTCGTCGATAAGAATGGTGTAGGGAACGCATAACATGGACCCAGGAACAATGGGATAAAATTATGTTTTCCGATGAGTCGCGCTTCGGGTTTAAGCCTCATACAAGAAGAGTGCGAGTGTATCGTCGGCACGGAAATACTGAAAGGCTCAGGTGCGTTCAGGAAGTTCATTCATACAGCGGCTCAACAGTTATGTTATGGGCGGTTATTATGAAGAACAGGCGAACTGAGATCGTTTTTTGTAAATGGAAACATGAATGCTGAAAATTACATTGAGGATATTCTCAAACCTTATGTCTACCCATTTGCACAAACCTTTGGCTCCGATTTTAGGTTAATGCATGACAATGCTCGTTCACATACAGCGCGGCGAACCAGTGAATACTTTGCAATGGAGAACATCCGGGTATTGCCCTAGCCTGCACAATCGCCAGATTTCAACCCCATCGAGCACGCATGGGACATGCTCCAGAGACGTGTTTTGAAGAACTTGGACGGAGCGACAACAACAGCTGAAGGATTTGCTACAAATCCATTGGGAGCGAATACCGCAAGATGACATAAACAGTCTCATTAATTTAATGAATAATCGTTGCCGACAAGTTCTGAATAGCAGAGGAGACCATACTTTGTATTAAATTGTTCTATTCTTTCACAATAAATACATTTTCTTTAGAAATTTCATTTTGTAAAAAAAAGTTTAGTTTCTTATGTATCTTAGTTTCTACAGTATATTCTAATATTGTTCATTTCTGTTATTAAAAGAACTTATAAAGACAACAGCTGTTATTTTTACATCATAGAACCCTAAAGATATTATTTTAAAAATAAAATACAACGTTATAATGTGAAGAACCATCCTAAAATTTAAATTAGTACATGTTGCTTAGACTTTTTTGATGAGTGTATAATCACTTACATCGTTCAAGTGGTGTTCAATAATAATGAATTTTCTCTCTTTTACTAAATTGTCCACGTCAATTAACTCTGAAACATAAAATGAGTATTTTCTTATTTTAAACCCATGGAGATCTATCTATACGTTAAGTTTCGTATAATCTGAATTTTACTCAAATGTTTGTATTAGACAATTTAAGAAAATTTTCGTTTGTAACGTGAAAATAAATACCAGTCTGTCTAAATATGGAATCTAAATAGAGAGCTATTTCGAATTGTCCAGATGATGAGATACAACGAATTACTTTTTATTATACTGTTCAACCACAATCATAATTAATCAAGTTAGAATGTTACCTAACATGATTGAAATACATGTTTATCTATAACTTTGTTATTGGTTCTTATTATAAGCCTGTGTCAGTCAATTGCTGGGTATGTAATATTACAATCAGTTCAATAGAGTACAAAATGTCATTAAAATCTAAGTCCACAACGAGGTGCACACTTTTAAATTATTTTCAACCGGATAACTAATTTCATTTTTTTTGTTTCCTTTTTTTTCTGCGTATGAACTACACCAGTTTATCATTGTATCAATAGTAATTGTCGTTGACATCTGTACTAGTGTTCAACTGTATCACATATGTCAACGCCCACCGTTGAAATAAATGTACAAACTACAATTTAAAAGTACTTGTGCGCTAATTTGTGTGTGTATGCGAGTGTGTATCGTACAGAGATAAGATACTCCTTATTAATATAAATAAAAAAATCTGATAACGCGTATCTTTCGTATTCTAATTATTTATATAGGTACTGTACCTTACAAACATTTTTTGTACCAAGCATACACGCCTCAACAACTCCTCCATATATTAATTATCGGAAAATTGAGAGTTTTTCAGTTCGATAAGGGAAAAAAGTAAACCCTTCCACTTTCATGTGTAAGCGTGTAGCGTGCACGTGTGTGGGGGGTGATCGTGTAGTGTTGTAGCAGTGATGTATATTCGTGTGTCACTGTATCGCGCAAGCAACGCACTCAAGGGCTCCCTACCGAGGGATCGAACCTAGGCTTGAGCCGCTGCCCTGGGAGGCCTAATTGGGTGCCGGTAATGTCTATTTTTATTACTTTAAGTTTCGCGATGATGAATCACTCAAGAAATGCGAGCTGTAAATCACTACGCTTTTGGCGTAGCAAGGCCTTAACAACTTCACCGGACTACAAAGAAACAAAATAATTTCATGTAAGTAACCCAGTATGTCACCCATTACTGATTACGATAAAGTTACTAGTAGCACTTACTGATTTTATTCCAGTCCATGCGGATCCTCGGCCGGTGAGTATTAAACGTGAAGCCAGATTCTTCAGCAATTTTGGGAAAATGGTGATGCAATTCATATGAAGTTTTACATGCCATTTTAATGTTGTTTTTTGTTCCAATACAGTATCAGATCTTTACGAACAGTAAAATATTATGTACGAATGACAAGTGACGTGTTTATCTGTTTGTTTGTATACCATCGTTCGTTGCATAGCAACAAACATTTGAACGCTTGTCCATTTCACTGTGAACATATTGTATGTAAAAAAAATGTGTAGCATTTTTGGAACGAAGTAAAACCATAACGAAAAGTGCGTGGAATAAAACCGTTAAATGAGACGTGCGCAGGCACGACAGTCGTATACACAAGCGAGTAGTGTATAATACCTTTCTCTTTCTCCTTTTTTGTAATTATTTCCATTTCTATGTAATTTTATGTTGTCAAACAAAAATAAAGAGACATATTTTGTTATTTTAATTGATAATTTGAATTACGATTACATAAAATTGAGCACGATTTTTTTTTGTTTGCAAATTGTGTCGATTCTACATTAGCCGAAGGAACTTCGGTCCTACCTGGTGTCCCACGACACCACATTCTTTTTTTAATAATAGTAACACATTTTGATAAGAAATATGTATGCATTTTTTTTTAACTTTATTTTTGGCAATCAGTCTTTCCGATTATTACTGCCATTGTCACGTAGTCAATAATATCACAAATGTCGTGCGATCATTTCAACAAAGCATCTTGTGAATCAATATTTTAACAAGATGGTGGATCTCTTGTTAGAATCTTCCAGAGAGTTTTTGTGGCATCTCAGAATTTCATGCTCCGTGGTATTATTTTCCATTCACTTCACTTATGCACAATAAACTAACTATATTACGTAAAACACCACCAAATTTACACAATATAGAGTCAAAGAACACAAGATTATGAATAAAATATAAAATCCACTACATGACAGACTAAAATCCCGCCAAAAACTCCATGTATGCATTTATACATAGACAAAATCCAAATCTATCAATTTTCTATATTTGCTATAGTGACTATCTCGGAACATAAATTGTTAGGTATGCTTTCTAAGATAATGATAAATATTCTATTTTATGAGATAAGATCGAAACACCATTAAAGGTCCGATTGAAGAATGGATAAATATTATCCAAGTTCCATGAAATTAAAATATGATAATATGTATAAAGTCTTTGAATGTAACGTATATGAATTCAATATCTTCACTACACGTTTAAAAAACAAAATCTACAATATTCTTTTATTTATTTTCTGAACTTAAATTATTCACCATGTCACCACAAGTTATCAGATTTAATTCAAATATTAAACACACCCGTTATAGTTTCGTGACGTATGAGAATGTTACTTTGTAAAAAAATGTAGCATGATTTAAATAAGCAGCAAGTCTATATAAGGTGTCTAATTTTCATCTACTTATTCTACTCGAATAAGTACACATAACAATAACATTTAATTCTAGAAATATTCCGAAAAATTGGATCGAAACGGATACTGTGAAAAACTAAAAAAACAGGGCGTGTGGTAAAGACACATGATAGAAGTGAATTTTTTGTATTGAAGGGAAATATTTCAATTTCAAAAATACAATAATGAGCCAACGCTACGCGGTGATCCCAACATGTTTGGAGAAAATAATTCCACGCTGTTTTACCTTGTTGCTTATAAGTAGGTAAGGTAGTAAGTTGATAGAGAAAATAAAGAATATATAAAAGTTCTACCAATTAAATAGCAAGACTTTATATTCATATTGACCTGACTCCCAAGAATAGTTCCCAAAGATTTCAATGGAAACACGTATTTTATGCTATCATTCCTTTTTTTTGGTTAAGTAATGTGTTGATATAAAATCTGAAATATACATTATGAAATAATATGGCGTGAATTTTGATTTTACTATTGATCAGTATATATGCTCTAATTTAACTCAACAACAATTACTAATTATAAGATATTTATAGGTAATTGAACTTTAAAAGATATAAGTAAGATAAATAAAACCATCTGGTATGTGGACTTATACCACTTTGCTTCATATACTTTATTTATTGAAGATATTTCTTTCAGAGGATTTGTCATAGAGCGCCTTTCCGTCGTAAAGAGATATGCTTATATCTACAAGGAATTATGTAATTAACTAAGGGACGGTCTCGTGACATTTGAATTTTTATTTTTTTGTATTTTTTTTTCGTCACCAGCCGTTTTTTTGTAGTATTTCCACAAAGGTAGGTATCAAAAAGTGTGCAACGTTCAACTCAATATACACAAAATGTGAACTGAAAATATTTATGTAATAGTTAGATATATTATGATGTTCAAATCATATTTTGAATCCAGCACACATTCTGTGCTCGAGTTTACATCTTTTTACAAGTTTATGTTTATTATTTTTACATAAAAATAAAAAGAGCGTCATTTCAGCAAAATCATGTGTCCGGGGAACAGCTTCGTCGTGTTTAATCTTCGAATTGGTGTATTTACGCAGCAGGCTTTTCTTCAGAGACAGCAGTTGTCGCTGAGGCCACGGAACCTGACTCATCTGGCGCTGACTGGCACTGTAGCGATGGGAATCTCGCATACAAAGCGGCTTGGTATTTAGGATGGCTGTAAAGTAACTTGATATTAATTTGTGCATGTCTCTTCTTTCGTTATAAAACGAATTTTATTGGTATATTAATCTTGAACATTTTTGTTTTAAAATAAATTGTTGTTTGTTACAAATGGTATGGCTGTTATTTATATACATATCAATTACCGAATATATGTACACGCGTCACGTCAGACCTGATGTTAAGTGATCACCGCCGGCTATAGATACTAGCAACACCAGGGGAGACGCAAATGCTTCGTCAGCCTGTGTTTCGGGGGAAGGAAGGGAGAAGAGAGGAGAAGGAAGGGGAGGTGGGCCTCCGGCGCTCTCACTAATCAAACGAAACGCAACAATGCAAGCATTGTTACTTCACGTCGATTTTTTGTGAGAGGATGGTACTGCCCCGGGCGAGCCGACCCATTCATACTGAAACCAGTTATAGCTTCAGCATGGCTCTACCATCTACAATTTGTTATTAACACCTCATCTGTTAAGTTCCCATTTTATTTTATTACAATGTCGTAATGTAAAGGGAAAATTTAGTCCCAGGTTCTTTTGGTACACCCGTGCACTGTACTAATCTATGCTAATATTACAAAGTGGTAAAATCTGTGAGTTTGTGACGTTATAAAGGGTAATCTCAGAAAGTAGTGGTTCATTTTGAAAAATTCTTTCAGTATTATATAGATCATTTCATTTCAGAGGAAGGATATAGCTTTATATCATCACGTTAAGACCAATAGGAGCGGAGCACTAAAGAAGAATGTTTCAAAATCGAGGCTTTTTTTCCTCTTGAGAACTTCCGCTGCGTGTTAGTGTTAGTTAGGGCCCAAAGTAACTTTTCCACTCAGACGAAGTCGCGGGCAGTGGGTAATGAAGTACATTATATTATCTTGTTATATAGTATTAGGGTTAACATGCCTACGTACAAAGCGACGAAGAACTATAGATGGAGAAATAATTACTCTTAATCTTTATCACAAACCCTCTTAACATATAGAGTACATTACTGACCTGATTCCATATACAATTGGGTTGTAAACGGCGTTAGCCTTTGCGAAGAGAGAGCCCCAGATTGTCGCAAGTGGGCTTATCGGCATACTCTCAAATACTCCCGTGTAGTTGATGACTAAGTATGGTGTCCACGCCATGAACCACAGGGAAATCGTCATTAATGCAACCTTTAAAACACAATTTCCAGATTTTAAATATACCGTAATTTAGTATCTATCTATATAATACCTTTAAACGAGCAATTCTTGTATATTTTTATATTTGTATACATTCAGGATCTCGGAAACGGCTTCATTTATTTCCGTGAAACTTGTATGTAAACTATTGGGGGATGATAAATCGATCTAGCTAGATTTCATTCATAGAAAACTTTTTTAACTGAGTCTTCAGGCAATTAAAAAATATAGCTAGAATATAAAGGTAAATTTCGCCGGCGCTGTCAGAACAGAAATAGCTCAGATGGAAATTGGTTGCTTCAAAATCCGTCGAACCCCGGTTCGAATCCAAATGACAGCAGAAGAGTTGTATTTTTTTTTTTTGGTGAAAAATTCTAAGTTTCCTTTGCAAGCCTAACAGTTTACCTTAATTTAAAAAATGTTTTTTAAAGAACCGAGCTAGGTCGCCCAGGTACTGTATTTATGATCAGTAAAACAGTTCTAGATACCTTGGCTAGTTTACACTCCGCACTAGTATTTGCCGCGTCAGATGATCTCAATGAAGCTACGTTCATTTTTTTGGCCTGTTCCCTCATTGCTTTCTCATGAGCTGCTACTGCCTGAAATATAAAAAAGGATTACTTATGATTTAGGAGCTTAGTACCTGAAGTCGTGACGGCAGGGTAGTCGAACATCCTTGTTTAATCGATTCACGAATACTACTCGCATCTATACATATAATAAGAATGTGTATCTGAGCCCCTACTTTTTAGATTTTTATGAAAAAATTGTTGCAAGTGTCTAGGAATAAGTAACAAAATACATTTCAATTATTTTTAGAAATGTCCGTTTCTTGAACACGGATCACTGTTCAAGTACTACTTTCCCGATAAAAAACAAAATCATAGAGCATATCTTGAAGTAACATTTAGTTTTAGTTTTATTAAAATCAATCCATACCATCAAAAGTTATTGTAATTTAAATGAGAGCTCGATTTAAGTACGAGAACAAAGTAGGTAATGTAATTCAATCTCGGACAGAAACAGGTTATTATACAATTTACAAATAAATTTTAAGACAGCAATCGAATGAATGTTTTTTGTTTTAAGTTCCATGCGGGCGAAGTCACGGGTACAGCTACTTGTAAAATATATGCAATTGTACATCCGTACGTCGACTTCAAACCAATATAAATCAGATGCCTGTAGTACTCGTGTTACTCTATAGCTGACCTAAACATGTCGTCCATCGGTAAATCTTCATCTCTTTATGTTTAGAATTGTCGTTGTACTTTACTTGCGATCAGGCGAAGTTTAATTATTTTGTTGTGGAAGATAACAAAACAAAATTGGTATACAGAGTAAAACCATATTATTACCTGAACAATGAAGAAATAAGAATATATGATCAGTAAAAGCGGCATGAAGTACACGAAGACCGAGTAGATCAGGATGTAACTACGGCTGAACCAATCCTTGGACAAGTAATCAGTACCACAAGCAGTCATGTTTCCTTCAGGCACGTATCTGTATTGCAAAATAATATCAAACCATTAGATATGTGGACGTGTAGGGCCCGACTAACCATTAAACGCCTCGTACTACGAAGAAGCCTTCCTCATAAAGAAGGCGGCGGAGTGGGAGAAGGAACAGACCACTCAGCTTATCTCCCGCGATCGACGAACACGGCGGCGACGTGTCGGAGATAACTTAAGGTCGCCATAAAAAGGGGCTGCGGACACATCCTAAGCCCTGGCAGTTTTGCATAGGCCCGTGTGGTGAAGGCGCATCGTACTGTGCAACTCCCACAATTCATCGAAGTAGTATAACACCCGTCCTCTCAAGTAGGGTCTTCCATCTTTGATCTCTTAGATTACAGAAGGTGCCTCTTATGTGGGGTTAACACCTGCTGGGGGAGCGGACGCAGTGCCCATAGGCAGTTTCTGCTCCCAGTTCCAAAAGGTGTAAGGCGGCACCATAGGATCTTAGTACGTTCAAATCGAACATAAACCATCCTTAGTTTCCCAGCTAGGGTGGGTATTCGTAGAAATTTCGCCAGGTATAAAAACGTAACTATCTAATAACTCGATCCCTGCCTATAAATAACATAGGAAAGATTTGTTTTTCAAGATATCGAAGGTTCGATCTGAATGCAGGTAAATTTTAATGATAATACAAGTAGTATCAAGGTTTGAGGAAGATTGTAACTCTTATAGTATTAGTAACTTATAATGTTATCAGTACATTTACTACTAAAATGTCATATTGGTGTCAGTCTAAATATATGTCACTTCAACCATGTTAAATAATATTCTAAAATGGAAATTCACCTGTTCCAGCCAAAGAAGGGAGCAAGAGTCCACGCAAGAGAGAAGGCCCAGATTCCAAGAATACGAAGAAGAGCGCCGTTATTGGTCATTGGTTTCGCAGCTATACCCTTCACAATCACATTGTAGCGATCGAAAGCAATCATTGTCATTGTCCAGATAGAAGCGCAACCGAAGAGTGACCCAGCGCAACCGTATAGTTCACACGCAAAAGGTCCTTAAACATTAAAATTATTATTGTAACACAACGTACTGAGTAATAGTATTGTGAAACATTACCGTCTAGTAATAACTTACCAAACACCCAAGTTTCATAGTAACAATTAAAAACCATAGCTGGAGACATTGCACACATCATAAGGAAGTCTGAAAATGCAAGGTTCACCACGAGCAAGTTTGATGGAGTCTTGAGGCTCTGTAAAAATCAATACCATAACAATTAGTTTCTTCTTATTGATCATTAGGTATATAATAGGTATATAATTCATGGTAAAGCATACCTTTGTTGACATGAAGATGTAAATAACCATACCGTTGCCTGATATTGATATGAACCCAAGGACACCAATTGTAAAACCCAAAAGTGCATGCCACAAGGGATTCATAGGTGGAAATTGATACCTATAGTATTTTAAATATTTGGAATTAGTTACAAGCTTGTATGTGTACAAATATAATGTGAAATATACTTAAAGAGACTACAAACCAATGAGCATCCACCATGTGGAGCATTTCAGGAGGTACTTTGTCTACAACGGTCTGATTTGCAGCGCCATATGCTGCTACCTGCCCACCCCAAGCTTGTAGTGCTGCGAGCCCCGGACCCGGGTCCATTGAGAATGTCATTTTTGCACTAATTCTATCCAGGTGTTATATCTATACAAGTTAAAATATAAAAACTGTTAACAATGTTGAAAATTACAATATTTCATGTAATATTGTAACGTAAATTATCTACTTACTTTAAGAATCCAGGGTAAGGAAGTGCGCTCCGAGATGGTTATTACAAAATACTGAAGAAAATCGTTACACGAACTACTCCAGTCTTTAATGTAGTATAACCAATCTCGTGGTGCGGCAGGGACCCCGAGGCAGTGGAGGCTACTCGTCGCTTGCAATTCTGTGCCTGTCTTTTATACACCTCCGGGGATTAGGAACAACGTTACAAGGAAAATCGATATTCATAATTAGATATAGAGGTGAGTGATGTCTTAGAAGGTGAATACATTACACAGGTACATGTCTTGAGAATACAGGGCCGGATTTGAAAATTCAACTAATCTTCAAAATATATGTAGATTCAGAACTTTTTAAACTCGATTATATAAAGATTCAGTTCTTATACTACTGTACTATAAATAATAATTTAATAAAACTATAAATAATAACATTTAAACAAATAAAATAACCGACTTTATAAAATTTGCTGTAAAGAATGCACCAGAACTGTCTCGACTATAGCCTAATCTAGGGTTGTCATAAAACCTACCAATATCTCAACCACTTATACTTCCTATTTGATTTGGATGACTTCCCTGATGTGACTTCGAAATCTAAGGTCAAATGCTAATTAAATTAAATGGGACTCCTTTGAAAATAAACACAATAAAATTAGAATTTTCTAAATCGGTCTATTGATCACGAAGTACTGAGTTAACAAACACTACTGAATGCAACCGAATTGAGGAACTGCCCCTTTTTGAAGTCGGTTAAAGATACAATTATCTTATTTTACAGGTTTTTGTATGTTCTTCATAAAAATTCTATTTTTTACCATAGAAATGAAAACCGATTTTTATCGGTTGAAACTGTTTCATTGAAAACTGATTTTCGTTCAGTAAACATATTGATATTCTGCCAAATTTCAACTTTTTAATTGTGTGGTTTCACAACACAATGCCACGTCTCAAACATAAATATTGAATTCTCATATGTATGAAGTCTTTTATTGATTTTTTTAACGTATTGCAATTATACTCATATTTCATGTAACATAGGTATAATCCTTTGGCGTTATTTGACAACCTGTTCAGTTATATAACCACATTATTTAGGCACAAGAGAGAATATAAAAATTCACTGGTACGCGTCTACATCTGTGGTCTTCGTAAGCAGGAGGCTGCTCCAGGTCTTTGGTATATCATTAGTTCTACCTACTCTGTTAACTTCCTTCCATAAAGAAGCTTAATGAGCGAATTTGGTAGTTTTGTAAGTATATTTTCTTACTCTATACGAAAAATTTAATTTTGTTTCTTTTAATGGTTAAAAAATGAAGCAGCGTATTTTATAAGAATAAACGTTTCGTATGTTTCGCCTCTGTCTTTTATGTCTTACACTGTTAATATCGTTATGAGGCTGCTAAGAAGCGTAAGGGTATAATAGGATTATACCACTGCTACTCGAGTAAAATAGAGGTCCATTACCTACTTGGGTACTATGGATATTTACAGAGCAATAAGGATTTCAAGGTTGTGTTTTTATTCTCACGTAGTCTCTAGTTGCGTAATTTCAATGATATAAGTGAAATTTTAGAAATAAATAGCCTAGAGCCTACTAGCTTATATATATAGAATGCACTCCCGTTAATGTTGTTTGTTAAAATAAAATAACTAAACAAGGAATTAAAAATTCTGTTTTTATTACAGAAAAACTATACTTTCATTTTTATTGAAATAGTTAAGTGCAAATATATAATAACTGTCCGTCATTCATATAGCAGATACTTCAATTTCAAATAAGTATATATACTTTTTATATACTACCTCTGCCCGCCACTTCGTCTACGAGGAATAGTTACTTAGGTTTAACGCTAACACGCAGAGGAAGCTCTCAAGAGGAAAAAAACCCGATTTTTAAATATTCTTCATTAGTGCTCAGTTCCTATTCTTCTTAGCGTGATGAAATATAGTCTATAACCTTCCTTGACAAATGAGTTATATAACCCTGAAAGATTTTTTAATCGGACCAGTAGTTTCTGAGAATACCCCCTATAACGTCATACACTCACAAGCTTTACCTCTCTATAATATTATTATTACTAGTCCCTGCCCGCGATTTCGTCCGCGTAGAATATATAGTTACTTTGAGCTAACGCTAACACGCAGCGGGAGCTATCAAGAGGAAAAAAAACTCGATTTTGAAATATTCTTCATTGATGCTCCGCCTCTATTAGTCTTAGCGTTATGATATAACATAATACAATTATAGCCTAGAACCTTCCTTGATAATTTAATTATATAACACTTAAAGAATTTTTCAAATCGGACCAATAGTTCCTGAGATTACCCTGACATAACGTTACAAACTCACAAACTTTACACCTTTATAATAGTTTTATTATTACTATAAAGTACCAGAGCGACAGAGCCTAGCTCGGTTTAAAAAAGAACATCTTTAAATTAAACTGTCAGGTTTGCCTTATAAAATGAACATTAAAAATAAAAGAAGTATATTTAAAAAATATATATATCTCTTCTGCTGTCACTCGGATTCGAACTGGGGTTACACGGATTTTCGAAGCAACCGATTTTCATCTGAGCTATTTTTGTTTTGACAGCGGCGGCGAAATTTACCTTTATATTCTAGCTATATTTTTTCATCGCCTGAAAACCGAGTTAGAAAAAAATTACATTATTAAAAACTAGCTAAATCGATTTATCGTCCCCGAAACTACCTACATACAAAGTTTCACGGAAATAGATGACGCCGTTTCCGAGATCCTGAATATATACAAATATAAAAATATACAAGAATTGCTTGTTTACAGGTATTAGATAGATTATAAGGTTTCATCGCAATTTTTATTCAATGTCGCCGTTGTTTAAGATAAGAAAGAGATAGTGGGTTTTGCTGGCTCTTAGATGCAATCGCCGAAAACTCTTAGTAACACATTTTCGCCTTCACGGTGGTATCTAGCCAAGCAAATTACTGTACTGTTTTATCGTCGCCGCTGAAAGTTCGCTGATGTTCCAAAGAATAAAATAAGTGTCTAAGTGCTTATGACTGATATGAATACATAATGTGTTAACATCACAAGGAATATTGTAGTCGTAAGAATAGGTGGATATTATAATAATTTATTGTGAAAATCCTTACTAATATTATACTGGTAAATGTGATTATGAGTTTGTTTGTTTGTTACACTTTCAAGCCGTAACTTCCTTACTGTTCATCAAGAAATTTCACCTATGCGTTGTAAAAATATAAAGACTTTTCAGGCTTAAGGAAGCATTGACTATTTTTCCACGAGAAGGAATTACACATATTCTTATTCTTTTAATTATTCCTTTAGAAATTTGTTCTCCATGAATTTAGTTATTTTGGTTGGACTTTTCTATGTCTATCTAAATATAATTTCAAGATATACCTATATGTTTCATTGTTCTAAGTTTTAACTCAATTATTTAATGAATAGCAATAGGCCAGTAGTCAGTAATTCGAAGCTTGCAGGCCACATGTGGCTGTTTTAAGTCTTAGTTGCAGCTCTTCCATAAAATACTTAATATAGACCCGAAAATCTATCTATCTATACGCGGAATATATATCTATCTTTTAATTTACTTTGTAAAAGACGAGTATATATTTATGAAACGCAAGCCTACGAAAAAGGCACATTTTTTAGAAAGCAACAATAACAAGGCTAGTCACTTACAAAAACACATTGAAGAATGACAAGCTGGAGAGTCTACTTCTAGTATTAATTATTTTAATAAAAATATATTTCCTAAGTAAAGCTTAAGTTAAAAAAGGCTCTTTGAATATCAGTTTTATATTGGCTATCAATTTCATATTGTTTACATTTGGCTCTTTTAGATGACGAATTGCCAACCAACGGTAATAGGCGTATAGCTATTTGCAAGATGACATAAAAATTTATAATATTAACACTATTCTGTTATTATATCATTGCACTAAAAAGTTTTCGGATTTTTTTTATTTTCCAATAATGTAAAAAGTATTGTTAGTTAAACAGATCCGGAAATCGCTATTTGTTTAATTATAAATACATACATAGTAGTAACCTCTCATTATACTATGCATAACAATATTATGGTTATAAAAGGAGTGTGCTTGTTGGAGATAACGTTATAACCTTTATTTTTTATGTCGTGGTTATAACTATTCAATTTTACAACGGTAGAATCTTACAATTGACACTGGTCAATTCTTAAATAACACTAAGAAAAAAATATACATTATCTCATTTCTGTGGTGCCATCTTGGAATGTTTTACCCTAAATTAGAGTAAAACAGACTAGCAGAATAATTTTTAGAGCACAACATTAATTAGGCTATTTATAACGGTAATTTCTTTATTGATATTATTTTTTGTGTAAAATTAAATATAAGATTCACGAGGATGATAAAAAGGAAGGAAAACCGAGAGTTAAAAATTATAAAATTTTTGGATAAGCACCTATTTCTCTATATTTTGAGATATCACGAACGCACGGATCAATAACTCATTAATCAGCATTAATAGGTGTTCAATAATGTACCGAGTTGTATATTCTGCATTCTAGATTTTCCAATAAATTTAAAAAAAATGAATAATTTTAAATATTCTTTTATTTTATTTTTTGATAAGATTGATAAGATTTTTAATAATTCATATTTCCCGTTTCACAATCGAGTGATTAATCCTCAATTATACTCTTAACTGAGACACGATTTCTGTATTGAACCAGTACAACGTCCCACCTCAAACGAGGTCAGGACATTTGAATCTTGGTAAATTTTCAATTTCAATATTTTTTAAACTATAATGGACCGAATAAATATATCATATTCCTTCTCTCAGCCATTTAGATATTCGTTGGAGTCTAAAGACGTACTGCTGAATACTCGCACCTTTCCTTACCTCTCACATATATTTTCATATAGTATAGTTCATGTGAAACTTGAATGAAAATTCGTAATAGTATATGTAAAAATATTAAGTGAAAAGATGTATTACCTCTTGTAAAACCTACTCAACAATAATATTAAAAGATCGCATCACATTCATTTACTGTTAGTGATGAACATATATGTATATGCAACAAATATATGCCTTAAAGCTATTGAACAAAATGAATACAAGCCTCAGGGGAAATGATACAAATATTACTCGAAATAACTACCAATTTCATTATCAATATATCAATGTAAAATGCAGAAAGTTACACAATTTCGAGTTACATTCTATGAGTACTTCAGGGAACATTGTTGTTGATTACTAAGCAATTCATTCATTATTTGTAATAAATTGAAAAAAGGACAATAATTTAACTGAAAGTACATTTATTCTACGGCCTGGTATATATAAATCCTCTTGACTTGACACACCTGCCAAATTTTTTTATCAACTCTTCTTTTGTAAATTCCCCCGTAATTTTTTCTTAGTATGTAGATTGATACGAAATCTGGATTTTTTTTCATAATTTTATGGTAAATTGAAAAGACACATGTGGTAATTACAAAGAAAGACCTGGCAACAGTGCTTTATGTTTATTATTTTGAAAACTCGTTAAAATTTGTACGTCTATAATCTATATATATTTTAAAACAATACCATATAAAAATAAATCATGATTTTGTGTTGTAAATGGTATGTAAAACTTTTCAATTTTGGATGAGTATATATTTGATAGTTACTTAGTAAATATTTTTTGCTAGTCTATATATTGGTAATGGATGTACTTGAAGATATACAAGTAAGTGATGAAGATGAAGAAATAACGGCAGAAACTGTTTTAAAGACTTTGGAAAACGCTTGGCAAAATGAACGTTTAGCCCCAGAGATTCTACCACATTGCAATGATATGGTAGAGTGTATGCTGGGACAAATACAACACATGGAACATAATATAAACAAGCTCCCTAAAACTGATCTCCGTGCTTCAATTCACAAAATGGAACTAAGCAGAATTAAATTTATAATATGTAATTATCTTAAAATAAGGCTTAACAAAATAGAAAAATATTGTATATGGATTTTAAATGAAGAAAAAAATAGGTTAGAAAATGGTACCAGTTTTTTAACTTCTTCGGAATACAAATATGCTCAGGAATACTTGAAAAATATGGAAAGTCATACAAAGACAGTTGTATTAAATAAAGTGCCTAGTAATATGCAAGTATTTGAAATGAATAAAATGGCAGAACATCCTAATTTTCAGACTCATGTATTTTTAAAAGCTAATGATACATCTAGTGGTGTAGTTCTAGAAGATTTAACTGGTGAAGACGAAGAAATAGATCTAGAAGGTTTGTGTCTTGTAATCTTTGTGATGAATTTTATATCAGGGTAAAGAAATTTAAAGATTTTAATACTTTGAATGTGGATAGATTTTATCACAGACAAATGCATCTTAAAGTGCACAGACAAGTGCATAAATGTAGACAACAAGCATTTGCAAGCAAAGAGTTTGATTTCGAACATAAAGACTATTACAACTTTCAATATTCTTTTTTTAAATAATGAAAATAAATTTCTAATAAACCCTTGCAACTGAAATACCAAATATTTCACTTTTCCTATAAAAGTATTTTAAATAATGAATAAAGAAATCTTAAATGATAACATAAATATAACCAGGCCTATTTTTCACTTCCCTTTTGGGGCACGCTAATTTTCAAAAGTTGCAAGTCCTTAATTTTTTGTATCTCACGAAGTGCAAACATGTACATCTCGTTATTTTGAGTACTTGTGGCATGTAACAGTAAGATACTGTTCTAATAAATTCTAAATGAACACCAATTTCTGGTAATTTTTTGGTATATTCCAATTTCCCTTTAAGGGCACTGTGTGCTCCACTCGAACCTACAAATTAAGTCCTGGATATAACATTGATTGTTTATGATAATAAATATGAAGAGAAGCTATAATTTTTTTATTTTTTTTTTTGTTTCAGAGGGTTCCCAGCATATCTTGCAGTACAAATCAGTTGCAGACTTAGTAAAAAAAGGCAAAGTTCAATTAATATGAAATAAAGTGATCAACTTGTTAATTTTCAAGCCATTAAAATGTTTTTAATTTGTTTACATATATACATCAATCTATATCTATACTAATAATATAAAGAGGTAAAATTAGTGAGTTTGTGAAGTTGTAAGGGGTAGGTAATCTCAGAAATATCTGGTCCGATTTGAAAAATTATTTCAGTGTTATATAGCTCATTTATCGAGGATCTATATACGATTACGCTAGGACCAATAGGAGCAGAGCACCAATGAAAAATGTTTCAAAATTGGATGTTTAGCTTGCGCTGCGTGTTAATAGGAGCGGACCACCAATGAAGAATGTTTCAAGATTTTTTTAAACTTCTGCTGCGTGTCTGTGTTAGCCCAATGTAACTAATCCACTTAAACAAAGCCGCGGGCAGAAGCTAGTCTGTAAAAGATTCAAATTAATAGTTTATTTTTTACAAAACTCATGTGAATTATTATTATTGTTTGTTAGATAACACAAATATCTCAAGCTGAGTTATTTATTGAAGAACTTATAATAACAGTGATATGTTAAAATTGTTATTATTGTGTCATAAAATAAAAGCACAGCAAAGAATGCATCACACACAAAGGGTACAAGGAGCTATATAAAATATGACTAACATCTATGGATTTATGATGTTTTAATCATGGAACTATTAGGAATGATTTGGGTATAAATAAATGTAAACAAAGTGTTAACATTATAAAATATATTTATAAATAATTATAATATGTATTAAATACATAGTCGACAATAATACAAGCTTGGAATGCTCACAGACATTCACACAAATTTATACTAGACATATTCATTGAAGTACTTGTTTCATATTAAGTACATATCTTAAATGTTTGAATTATATATTCTAGATTTTTTAAGCTTGCTTTTTATTCTAAAAATAAAAATGTTGAAATAGGTTTACCACAGAACTGTAAAGAGTATTTAATCTTTGAAAACAATATTAAAATCCTATGATATTTTTTTTATTATATATCATTATATTTATCACACTCAGCATTGTTGTATCTCATATGGAATTTATATTAGTTTAAAAATGCACTTTCAATAATGCTAAGTTAAGCATTTTACATACATATCTTCTTTATATATATATTACTTCTGTACGTGTGTATGTCACTGAACTCCTCCTAAATGGCTGGACCGATTTTGATAAAATTTTGTGTGCATGTTCCAATGGATCCGAGAATGGTTTAGATTCACATATGGAACCGGTAGGTGACGCTTCGGTTGAATTTTAGATTTTTTTTCATTATCAATACAGGACAACGTCTGCCGAGCCAGCTAGTAATATTACAATTTTAATAACATTTTATGATTAACATTTAGTTTACTAGTTATAGGTATTTCCATTAACTTATGTAAATAAAGAAATGTATATATAGAAAAATATTAATTTTGAACAACATTACAGTTTTAATTACAAAATACATTTGGTTTCCCTATATAAGGTATGTATATAGTATATTTATAAAGTATTCAAATAACAACAACAAGGCCTTCATCACATGTATTTTTGTGTTAGAATCTTTATAAAAAGTTAATCCTATGAGTAAAAACTTAACAAGTAAATTATTATAAAACAGATTCTACATAGTGGTACATTGTATAATAATTCAATTAAAAACTTTTTTGTAAATGACTATACTTTGAGAACTACATAAATATTTTTTTTAACTTAAAACTAGGATTATTTTTAATCATTGCAATTTAGTTTCCAATTTATTATAATTTATATAAGCGTTAGGTTAAAAGTAAAAGGCCTGCATATAAAATATGCTTTTGATCATAGAACATTAATAGTAATTCTAACCAACGATAGTTTTAATTACCTTCTTCTCCTTAAAATGGCAACATGTGTGTTGACTCAATTTTGCCAATGTGAAGTGAATGGAGTCATAGACAATGGAGGTTGCGCCAGACAATTAGACGAATATCTTTATATTCAGACTGGGCTTAGTTTTAATTATTTCTAGAACATTTATATTGACGTGACCATGAATTAAGATTTTATTTAAGTATATATTTTCTTAGTTATCGAAAACCAACATTGGGTCCTTTTTTCATACTGACTATGCTATTGGTCTTGCAAGGCCTTTACAGCTTCACCAGACTACACATTGCATTCACCTTGATTTATATGTATGTATATATTTATATGATTTAGGTATATATTTAATGCAATAACATTTTAAAGATATATATGTATATTCAGTTATGCTCTTTAATTTTTTTTGTCCAAGGGTTCAATAGAAACACTAGTACAAAACAAGACGTATTAATATCACTGGTTACAATATATAAAATGTATATTGGTCCAAAAAAATTATTAAACTGAAAAAATATTACTCAATAGTTTGTGACATTATTAGAAAGATAAATGATGATTAAGTACTTAGTTTGTATTGATCGTCTGCATCTACATATCTTATGTGTTGTTCGTAAGCTTTGCTGGCCAATTCCCTCAAGCTCTGTTCGGAAGCGGGGCCTAACTGTTTTACCATCTTGCAGAAATGACCGTCTTCATTCTGTAGGAGTTCATGAGGATGGCCACATTCTACAATTTGTCCAGCTTCCATTACCTAGGTTAAATATATATGTTAAAAGCACGCACATATCAGGTTACACAAAAAAAAAACTATTTTTTTAGTTTCATATGGGAGTATGTTACTTCACCATGTATTAATACTTCTCATACAATATCAGCACAATTTTTTTTTTAAGATCGCACACTTATTTCAAAAATTCCAAAATGGTCAAATTTATTTTTATTTATAACTAGCGTGCCCGGTGGATGACCCACCCTGATAATAAGAGAGACCATGACAAATTACCTAATACCTTAACAAATATAACAAAATACCTTAACATTTCTCTTGAGTCACTTTAATTTAATTTAGTAGTGGTAGAGCCAAGCTGAAGCTGTTATTGTTTTCAGCACGAATGGGTCGGCTCGTCCGGGGAAGCACCACCCTCTCACTGAAAACCAACGTGAAGTAACAGTGCTTGCATTGTTGCGTTTCGTTCGGTCAGTGAGAGAGCTGGAGACCCACCTACCCTCCCCTCCCCCTTCCTCCTTCCCTTCCTGTCCCCCTCGCCCTCCTCCCAAACACAGGCTGGCAACGCACTTGTGACTCCCCTGGTGTTGCAAGTGTCTATGAACGGTGGTGATCACCTAAGATCAGGTGAACCGTCTGTTCGTTTGCATCCTATGATATAAAAAAAATGGTGAAAACCGCAGGAAAATCCGTTCAGTAGTTTTTAGTTTATTGCGAATGAATAGACGTGGCATCGAACTTTGTTTTATAATATATATAGTGATTCTTTATGGCCTCGAAAGATAAATAAGTTTCACCAAATTACAGATCTGAATTTTTTAAGCTCTCTTAAGAACTGTAAGTTTTATATTAATTGATTTCCATGTTACCGCTTTGGAATTCTTGAACGCATATTTAAATTTAAAGGATTAATTACAACATCTCACTTCTTATACTACCTATCTACACTTCTATTATAAGGAGAAAATTTCAATCTATAATTATTTATATTTTATGAGTATTTTGTTCGCAATGGGCAAACTCACCAAACATTTAACCTTGTAAAATAAAAAAAATATTATTACCAAGGACTAACGAGCACTGTATTTTATTTTCAAAATTTATCCTAACGAATGTGAATCCGCGAAAAAACCTGGTGATATATTTCCTATCTCGTGGCGTATTTCAGTTCTTTAGATTTTGAATCGAAATAAGTATTAAAAAATAAAGGCTACTTTAAGTATTAGGTATCTCAGAAGTACAATTTACCATCTGTAATAAAAATAATTGTTCCAAATCATAAAGATATTTAATTAAGTAATATTCAGAACTTTATTTAAAAAATGTATGGGTTGGTATGTATACTAATACTTACAACAACGCGGTCAGAGTCAGCAACAGTATGCAAGCGATGAGCCACAGTGACCACAGTGCAGTCAGCAAAATGCTTCCGAATAGACTTCTGGATTAATGAGTCAGTACTGCAAATCAAATATTTAGCTTAATCTTGATATCCACTTAATTTGTAATTATACATAGAACATAATTATATTTTTAAACGAACAATTCTTGTGTATATATATAACAATCGTATACACTGTTCGTGTACCTCGGAAACGTTTTTTTTTCTCGAACTGACTACGCTATTGACCTAGTAAGGTCTTAATAGCTTCACCGGACTACGCCCTCGGAAATGTTATTTCGATCAAATGTTGTATTTAGGGTTATTATGCTTGTTCAGTTTACGTATATAGTTGCCTTCCACAATACACAATAAACATTACGAATTATTACGACATATTGCGCCATCTTGTAATTTTTTGTGGTGCTTGCATTATTGACAATAGATGACAACCTAGCATTGTGTTGTATTGTGAGATGGCGCTATATGACATGAGACCGACTTCGAAAAAGGAGGAGGTTACTATGTGTTTTATCATTTTTATTGGCAAATGAAGCGGAAGCGCATTAATTAGCTTGTAGAGTCAAAGTGAACTAACTTAGGGTCGACATTAGCGGTGGCTTCGTCGAGCACAAGCAACTTGTTGCGAGCGAGTGCGGCGCGCGCGAGGCACAGCAGCTGTCTCTGTCCGGCGCTGAAGTTAGACCCTCCTGATGCAACGGCCGATGAAAGAGACGTCACACTGTTCTTTAATTCAACCTACAAAACATAATTTTTGAATTTATACTTCTTTTGGCGCGTTAGGGAAAATGATGAGAGTAAATTTTTACGATGCGCGCACACACCGTCACGAAAAACGGACACTCTGAAGATAGCTATAGTCAACATTTTATTTCTTTGTATTTGTTGTTTTTATTTCTTTGTATTAAAACTGTCAATGTATTAAATATCTTTTTCTATTGTTAGTGTCGTTTTTGCGACAAACGTAGAATAAGGCGAAAGATAAAATTTTTGAAAAGACTTTTATCTTGTTACGCCAAAGAAGTATAACTTTTAACGCATATACATAAGGATACACACACTTTTTTTATACATGTACCTACCGGATATACTTTCATATGCATCTAGTAAAAAAGTTATCTTGATATTACAAACCGACAACACTTCAATTATATTTATATGTATCGATTAACCCTGGGACAACTTTATATGAAATTATTGTTCTGGAGTAATCGTGCTTTTCAACCGACATCGAAAGTTGAGTGTATTTACTACAGACTAATTATAATTATATATTATAATCATTATTATTTTTGATTATTATACTATAATTGGAATGTGTGTTATTTTTCAGATTTTATTCGATTACACAAAAAAGCACATCTTAAGTTATTATGATAAAAATATTCTAACCTGTTCCAAGGCTTGCCATATATCGGCATCAGTATATTTATCAAACGGATCCATATTGTAGCGCAAACTGGCTGAAAATAACACTGGCTCTTGAGGAATGATTGAGATTTTTGATCTTAGCTCCTGCAATAACAATATGTACATAAATAATGTTACTAACAAATTAGGAAATTTGATATCTGAACGATTTGTGTATATACCTTAAGAGCTATTTCACTCGTTTCAATATCGTCTATGTAAATGTTGCCTTCGACAGGAGCCAATCGGAATAGAGCTGATATCAATGATGACTTTCCAGCACCAGTACGACCTACAACACCCACCTAAAAAAGGTTATATTATTTTAAAATAGGTAATGGAATTCAATTTTCATTTAAAATGGTAAAATAAAAAATAATTCCTTAGTTCGATTAACGTATTCGGATAACGTATCGATTGGCGTAGGTTCGAATCATAGGGAATGAACCGGAGCTTTTATTAAACAGAACCATCGTTATATAACAATGACTTGATACTACGACTTTTTTGTAAATCCTCCGCCCTTAGCTATCATCCTGAAGTCAAAATCTGTCGTCGAACACCTATATGTGTGTTCCAGCAGTTGCTCTTGATAGCCAGCTACCCTCTTGGTTTTTTGTGTTTACCATCTTAGAGGACATCGTCATTTAACATCGGGTGAGATTTTGGTCCAATGCTAATGCCTTAAAAGAGGTAATTACACCTAATATGCTTCTATACTTTTACGCATTCGTCATAATCTAATCACAATGTAAAGATGTCTATGATACCTGTACCTACATGCGTAATAATAAACAATAATCTAATCACAATGTAAAGATGTCTATGATACCTGTACCTACATGCGTAATAATAAACAAGCAAAGACTTACGAAACTATTTACAGATAATAAAATATCTAATGGATTTTAGTGTGTTTTATTCTGGTATTTGTGCTAAAATCCATTTATATACATCGCGTCTTATAACGGACGATGTTAACTTTACATTATTGTCTTAGGTCATAGTAATTAGATTAAAATTTACTATATACTTTCATTCGCTAATCTGTGGTATATTTAAATAATCTGTGGTTTGACTTTATGAGATCGTATATAACCGCAACCTTGGAGTTTTTGACGGGATCTTAGGCTGTCATGTAGTGGATTTTATATTTTATTCATAATCTTGTGTTATTTGACTCTATATTTTGTAAATTTGGTGGTGTTTTACGTAATATAGTTAGTTTACTGTGCATAAGTGAAGTGAATGAAAAATAATACCACGGAGCATGAAATTCGGAGATGCCACGAAAACTCCCTGGAAGGTTCTAACAAGGGATCCACCATCTTGATAGAATATTGAAATTGAAATAATCACACGACGCTTGTAATATTATTGTATTGTAACGTCCATTGAAATAAGACATTGATACTGGCAAGTGCTTCTGCGGACCCAAAACAAGAAGAAAAGGAAGAAGAACGCAACCTGCATTTGTCAACCTGTGATATGTTTAAGTAGTCTGTAGTTTGATTGTACAAGATTGTTGATGTACGAAACCGGGATTTGTTAATCTGTGGTGTGTCTGTGACTGTATATTAAATCTTTTGTTGGTTATGTATGTAAAAGATGTGGTATGCAAGATAAAGAAATGCAAGTTGTATTTTATTATGTTATTAAGCCCCACAGACAACAATAATGATACTTATTATCGGGATGAGAACCATGACAGTACCGTTTTCCGTAGTGCATTCTTTCTTTCAATTGGTTCTTAGCACATTAGTTATACTTACTTTCCAACCACTCTCAACGACGATGTTTAGATTTTTCAACACTGGCTCTGAATCACTGCTGTATCGAAGATAAAGATTCTTAAATATTAGTCGAGCTCGTTGTGGCCATTTCTCGGGCGGGGAAGGTCCTTCAGTTTTCTCAAGTGGCAAGGACGTGAATTGCGTTACTCTTTCCACACTCGTCATCTGAGATATCACTTCGGTACACTGTTTGATTCCATACTGAACCATGTTTACGAGAATTAAACCTTGGCTTATTGCCAAACCGACATTACCCGCTTTTGTTGTACCTGTTCATAAAAGAAATAATTAGATATACCATTATTAAGTAATTTTAATACTATCTTTGAAATATTTTTTCTACCTACAAACATAACCTTACCTTGATCACGAAGTAAAAACGTGTACGCGACAACTATTACGTAGGCAGCTGAAATAAGGCTTAGCCAAACTGAAAATGCAGTATTTGTTACTAATGTCAAAAACCTGAAAATAAATCAAATGCAATAATTAATAATCACACCGTAAGTACATATAACATTAATGATATTCAGCTATGTAACATAAGATGAATTGTATTTGTGGATTATGAATATATCGGAAACCAAATTATAAAACACTATTGTAGTACATAAATATTAGGTATGTACCTATGGAATTGCCGTTTTGTATGAAAAAATTTAAACGAATTTTTTTCATGTATTTATTATTTGTATTAATCGAAGTAATTACCCATGCAATCAATGCATTTTTGCCAACGCAGTGGCAGTTTATCGATGCCCTTCTTAAGGAAATCAGCTGAACGGGAGGCAACAAATTCTTCAAAGGTATTTTGTACTGCCTCTCGGGTATTGAATTTTTTGAGCTGAACATTAATGAAGAATGTCTCAAAATCGGGCTATTTTTGAAGCTTCCGCTGCGTGTTAATGTGTAAATTTTACATTTATTTAATATATTTTAAAAATGCGTGCGAAGCCGCGGGTAACAGCTAGTTTTAAATATAATGTAGTTTAATATATTAAATACAAAAAAAAACTAACCATGCAGCAGTATGAACGTCCTGTTTATCGTCAAATTGATCGCGAAGCATGTCTTCCGCTTGGCACGCTCTTACTGTACTAAGACCCAACATGCTCGCCGATACATGAGAGAACACGGGACTTCTGGACACACCCTCTACCCTAAATCATGATAAGATAAATCTAGTCAATCCTAAGCAATACCACAAATGCGAAAGTGAATTTGCTTGTTGGTGACGCTTTCGCACATTAAGTAATCAATTATCATCCCAAAAAAAATGTACGGTTCCCGATAAATAGATAAAATGAAGTCAAAACTGTTTACACATACACAATACAGATAATCTCATTAAAATAAACAAATTATTAAACCTATATCTACAATTGAATTAATGCACTAAAACCAATATTTATACTTTTGAAACAGTTTTGAACGGTACTACATACCATCATTTCAAACAACAATTACAAAATATAAAATAAACTACATTCTCTTTAAATTCATACTGCACTGATTAAATACAAACTATCATATTTTCACTAAACATTGACCAACGTATGTTATAAACAAAAATCGCATTTTGAATATTTGAGTATAGCGGCCTGTGTATATGTCATATTTATAGAGCTTGTGTAGTCCACCATATGTTTAACTAATTAATAAACTGTATGAACATGTATATGATTATTGCTCGGAGTGCCAATAGGTGTGTAATGAGACTAATTTGAATAATTTCTAATTGTAATACAAATTATATCATTTAAATAATTCAGACTAAAATTAATTTCGAAATTCCAAAGTGAATACAGTTATTCCCTTGTTCTGAGTTTTCACTTATGTCTGCAATCCGTATGACTGCCTCGAATTGTTTTTTACAATGCAATATTTATTAACTTACCTTTTGATGGCCTGTGCCGTGCTGAGGTAAACAACCGTTAATAAATACATAAATACGCCGCACACTGCTGTTGTTACCATCATCAGAGGATTTACTATGGCCACCATTACTAATATTCCCAGCATCACCATGAATATCTGGTATTGAAAATATTATTTTTAAGCAAAATGTTTATGTAGACATCGTAAATTTCCACTTTCTTTTGTTTTATAAATAAAATAACTATCACAATTATAAGTTTTAGGAATTATCTCATATGAAGAAACTCACAAGCTTAGTAGTCACCCAGTTTTATTGCACGAAATTTGACCATAATTAATTATTTCTTTTATGTTTCAACATTATTTAGGTTCTTTTGTCAAAGAAACGTACAAATACGTTATTTTTAACTTTAGATTTATTCAGCTACATATCGCTGCTTTAATTTAAAAAAAAAATTAACTAAATATTTAGATATAAATAGTTTCCGTTACGGTAATTTTGGAACGAAGTTCCTTACGGCAGGCTTGGAGATAAGGATTTTGCTGCGCGACCGAACTGAAAAAAATGTGATAGTAAAACCGTAACGAAAAGTGCGTGGAATAAAACCGTTAAATGAGACGTGCGCAGGCGCGACAGTCGTATACACAAGCGAGTAGTGTATAATACCTTTCTCTTTCTCCTTTTTTGTAATTATTTCCATTTCTATGTAATTTTATGTTGTCAAACAAAAATAAAGAGACATATTTTGTTATTTTAATTGATAATTTGAATTACGATTACATAAAATTGAGCACGATTTTTTTTTGTTTGCAAATTGTGTCGATTCTACATTAGCCAAAGGAACTTCGTTCCTACCTGGTGTCCCACGACACCGCATTCTTTTTTTGCTATATTTTTCATAACTACCAAATATCAATATTATTACAATATTAATTTCCCTACTCTTAGAATTGTGTTAAAGCGCTATATTTATTTTCAAGATAAACTAGAACGTGTATACATAGTCAGTGGTGTAGCTAAGGGGGGGCGGCGGAGGCGGCCCGCCCCGGGCGTCACCCGTTTCGGGGTGACACCCGAACCGGACTATGACCATCAGTTGTAGTTCTTTCTACCTATAAAAAATCGTAAATCTGTGGCAGAGAGCATAACCGCCACTAATAAAATTATCTAGGTAACTGTAATATCGTACTACCAGCATAATAAATTGATATTTAGAAAAAGAAACAATGTGCACACTGTCAATCGATCTGGGATTCCCCCAAAATTTAATACCCCGTTCGCGCATAACCAACGCTAGTCAGGGGATTCCCTCGATATAGCGCTCGTCACTTGTATTGTGGATTGGGCCATTTCTTGTTTCCGACCGCATTCATTTCAATATTTTCTTACATGAACGTGTGAGCGTCTAGTGCAAAGTGTTTGTTAATTATTAGATATTATAAACAACATTTTTTGTATAAAAACCGATTTAATATAGTCGATTCTTGAAGAAAATAAACAAGCTAAGTAAAGTATTTTTGTTATTACAGGTAATACTTACATTTAATAAACATATGACATTATAATACACATTATAATAAACATGATGAAACCCAAGGGTCGTCTAATAAAGGTAATTTCTTAGAACTAGTTAAACTGCTGTCAAAGTGTGATGCAGTACTCAAAGAACATATACTATATTTGGAGCAGAAAAAATCACCTAAAGTAACATATTTATCGCCAGAAATACAAAACGAATTCATAAATGTTTTAGCTAATCATGTAAAATGTCAGCTTGTCAACAAAAATAAACCGGCCAAATATTTCGGAATCATGTTTGATAGCACACCTGACGTTTCACATGTCGATCAAATGTCTGAAGTGATTCGTTATGTAAAAATTAATAATAGAGAAGTAGAAGTCAAAGAAGTATTCTTAGGATTCTTTACTTTACAAAAAAAGCAGTTGATTTAAGCGCTGAAATACTAAAGAAGCTTGAAAACGATGGCTTAGATATTATGATGTGTCGTTCTCAAGGTTATGATAATGCTGCAGTTAAGAGTGGTATACACGGAGGAGTGCAAGCTATTATAAAAGAAAAAACAAAAAAGCAAATTTTTGTTGGTTGTATAGATCATTCAATTAATTTATGCGGCCAACATTCGTTCGCAAAAAATGTGACTTGTGTTACATTTTCCGGAGCAGTGGAAATAATATTTAACTTTTTTTTCACTTCTACAAGCCGTTGGGAAGTGCTCCTCAATCACAGCAAAGTATCTGTTAAAAGACTTTCGACAACGCGCTGGAGTGCTCATTATGGTGCAGTAAAAGTATTGGCTGAAAATTTTGATGGGATAATATCTGCAATTGAGGAACTATGTGACCAAGGTGTAAATTTAGAAACTATAGGTGCTGCACAAAATCTTGTGCCTGCTGTGTGCAATTTCTCATTTCTTTGTTTTCTTTTGTTTTGGAAAGCGAACAATGCTCAGATTGCATTACAAAATAAAGGTTTATATGTTGATGAAATAATCTTAAAACTAGAAGCACTTCACCTATTCATTGGAGAGAAACGGTTGCATCTAGCAAAAGAGGCAATAGATTTTGCTGTACAAAAATCGGAAAAATACAATATTTCGATGGAACGACGAATTCGTCGCAAGAAACGCATGCCCGGTGAATTAGCATCGTCCACCGATGCTGGACTTACACTTAGAGCGGAACTTCAAAAGGACATGTTAGAATGTTTTGACAGATTCAATATTGAACTCGAAACAAGAGTAAAGTCCATTAAAGACGTAGCTTCATTGTTTGAGGTTGTGCAGTCAAATACCTTGCTTTCAGCAAACACTGAACAGTTAAAATTTGCTATATCAAAATTTATTAACCTTTACGATGAAGTATCAGAAACAGAACTCCTTTTAGAAATACCAAGATTGAGAAGACATTTAAATGCGGCTAATATTACTGTCTCTAATTGGGTGACACTGGAGTTTTTGAAATTTATTGTGGAATGGGATTTTACAGAATCTCTTCCGAATCTAACGGTCGCACTAAAATTATTTATAACAATATGTGCATCAGTTGCTTCATGTGAGAGAAGTTTCAGCAAATTAAAATTAATTAAAAATTACTTGCGGTCTACAATGACTGAAACCAGATTAAACAATCTTGGTATTTTAACGATAGAGCATGAAGCAACACATAATATAAATTTAGAAGACGTGATTTCGGAGTTCGCTAGTGTCAAAGCTAGAAATTTAATTTAATTTTCAACAAAGTAAGTTGTTTCACATAATACTCAAATATTTGTAATAGGTACTCGTATTTTAATAAAACGTAAATGATTATAACTTTTTTTATTTTAATAGTTTCGATTGAGTTTTGGGGTGACACCTATAAAATCCACCCCAGGTGTCACCCATGCTAGCTACGCCACTGTACATAGTCAAACTTAAATCAAATTTTCTCACAAAGTTAGATTTTTAGTTACTTCTTTTTTTATTAAAAGCGTCATATTAGATAGATATAACTTTTATAGTAATATATCTACTGAGAGCGAATATTTCATCATAGCTTTAATATGTTTGCCTTTTGTTTACTATTCAGAATGACCTTGTGTACACCTGACGGCTGACCTTGACCTTACAAATGACCTTTTTGAATAATATATTTGTAACACACATACATTTTATCTAATAGCACTTCTTCACTGTGCGAACCATAACAATGCCAAATTTCATAATACTTTCTTTTCTCGAACTGACTACGCTATTGACCTAGGAAGGTCTTAACAGCTTTACTAGACTACTTCATAATACTTTGTGCGCGTTATATGCTTAACAAGGAGAACAAAATTATTTCTTAACATATTACTATATAGAACACAATACATGTTCGCTGATAAATTGGTTGAGAGGTAGCCTAAATTATATAAATTAAAGTATTGAAACATGATACAAAAGTTAAAATCGGCGATGACCGGTAACTTGCCTATCACTTTCACTAGCACTCTTTGCTATTGTAGGAAAATATGTCTTAAAATATTTATGGGGTTTAATATTGGAAGTTGGTGGACTTTGTGAACACCTACAATGGCGGTAATGCAAGTAAGATTTAATCCTGTGTTTGAGCCTTTTCAGGCAACGTATGTCGGCTTGAGTAAAATAAAAATATGTGTGTCGTCTCGTAATCTGCATTTATTCATTTTTACAATGGACTATTTTTTAATTGTAACGGAATTTACACTTTGTTATTGGGTTTGTTCGCATAGATGCCACGTTCCGAGTGTCGCCGTCATGATTTTGAGCGTGAACATCCCGATTATTCAGGAATAAATTTGGCATTCATTTTGTGGAGTATTTATTTCCAGCCAGTGTAAATATAAAGTCCACTACCTAAGATAGATACCCCGGCCTGTTTTGGTTTATTGCTACTGATTTTCACCTGATCAAACACTGTCAATCCAGTGTATGCAGAATGTTATATTAATTTAAAAATACGACAAGGCTTCCTCGAAGTTGTATATATTTGCACAGCTTTTAAGAACACTTCCAAAAAGTCAGGCGTTTATTTAAACTAGTAAACAAGTGGTCGAAATAGTACGATACGTCGTTAATTTTTTAATATGAAGACAAAAAAAATCAACTTTCTCGATAAACATTTACCGTTTTATAACCTTTCTAAAGCAAGTATCCAATACTTATTTAACTTTTTTGTAATAAAACCGGTATTGGTAAAAATAAAACTCGTCACCATCTACTAAACTCAAGAATAAAAAAAATCGGTTGAGAAACAAAGAATAAGATCTACTTAACTGTTTTACCTCTGCTGCTGTTTCAATTTTCGTGAAATCAATTTTTGCATGTATCTAGGAATACGTAATAAAATACATTTCAATCATTTTTAGAAATGTCTGTTTATCTGTCTATTTGTATGAACACGCATCACTGCTCAAGTACTGAGTTCACAATTAAACCTCACCAAGAAAATCATAAATCATATTCACGGGAGTAACTTAGTCATTATTTCATTAAAATCGGTCACTTCTATCATTTGTTATTGTAACTTTAATTACGGTTCGAGTTAAGTTCCCTCGGTAGCGACTCAAGTCTAGGTTCGATCCCTCGGCAGGGAGCCCTTGAGTGCGTTACTTGCGCGATACAGTAACACAAAAATTTACATTACTGCTACAACACTACACGATCACCCCCACACACGTGCACGCCTACACGCTTACACATGGAAGTGGAAGGGTATTTTTCCCTTATCGAACTGAAAAAACTCTAATTTTCCGATAAAAAATATATGGAGAGGTTGTTGAGGCGTGTATGCTTGGTACACATATGCGTCTCAACAATTCAAACATATATGAATAGTTAGCTGGGTTAGCTAAGATAGGTCGCGAGTTTGCATGTAACAGGCAACAGCCAAGCCGAGGTGTGCCGTGCACCCTTGAGCTAGTTGCCCAAATAAAATCGGCTGAATGCCTTAAGCGCTCGCCTTAGTAGTTCGGTGAAGCTATTAAGACCTTGCTAGGTCAATAGCGTAGTCAGTTCGAAAAAAAAAAGAGTTAAGTACGAGAGAAAAGTAGTCTTTAACTAATTTGGTTGAACACGATAATCTCAAGAACTACTGGTCTGATTTGAAAAATTCTTTCAGTGTTAGATAACTCATTTATCGAGGAAGACCCATCAATCAATATATCATTACACTAGGACCAGAAGCAGGAACAGAGCACAAACGAAGAATGTTTCAAAGTCGAAGTTAACGTACGTATTACATTCGACTCTCGTTAATTCAAACCTGCATTAATTCGAATCTCTATAATACAAAGTTATCACGAGTTACATACAAAATCTCTTTATATTTCGAAATAAATCCGTATACATTGGTACACTTGGTAATTCGAACGAAAAAATCTTTGAAACTACGCCTTAATTCGAATTCATCGTCACCAAACACTCGACAATTCAAAGTTGCAGACAGAAAGCAACAGAAAGATAGTAAGTATACCTGAGAGCAGCGAATCCTAAGGTAAGTGTGTACATGTACGAAAGTGATGAAAAAGCATTTCAGGCACTTTAACTCTTTAAAAAAGTTATTGAGTAGTCTGAGCAGCAGAAATGTGCTATATAACAAACCAGTATAACAGAGTTCTTTTGAAATATTAATTAATTCACATTATGAATATGTACACAAATGTACCTCTAAACTTTTGTTATTGTTAAATAGTAATAGCCAATAAATAATATTGATCGACATTTAATAACTCCAAGTTTTATTTAAAAATATTTTCAATTACGTAAACGTAGTCGTGATTTAATGTTAGCGTTAGCCTAAAGTAACTATTCTATACGGACAAAGTCGTTGGCAGATACTAGTTTATTAATATAATTGTTGTTAGTCCTAATGAAAAACGTTGTTTGAGTACAAGTGAAAAGGTCATTTCATAACGCTTCTATCGGTTTACCCAAAATTCGTTATAAACTCGTTAAGCAACAATCAAAATTAAGAAAACACATCAGCACACTTCATTATATCCTGAAGAAGTAATATTATAAACTTTAATGAACATTCACATAATTAAATACGTACCTGTATACTGTCTAAGTACATTCTGGGCAAGATCTCATCAACAACTCCCATGTCTTTCGAAAATCTATTCAAGATACGTCCTGAGGGGTTCGTATCGAAGAAGCGCATTGTCGCCGCGAGTATATTGCTAAACATTTGATTATGTAACTTTATTGAGCTCCTCATACAAACCCATAAGAATAACATCGATCTGGAATATAATTTACTTGTTATTTATGCAAGTATAAAGTACAGTAGAAACTCGATTAACCAGACTAATTGTTGTCGTTAGGCATTCGCATAATCGAAAGTCCGGATATTCGAATATATGATAAACCTTCTTTGGTTTTTTTTTTCTCGAAGTAACTACGCTATTGACCTAGCAAGGACTTGACAGCTTGACCGGACTACACCTCCTTTGGTTCTGTGCGTACATAATTTTATGCGTTCATTAAAATACGAATACATATCAACGAAAATCAATGTTTATTAAGAAATTATAAAGAGATACATTTTCCAACATACGATATATGCACTTATATATGTATATACATACATATTTAGATTACATTATGTACAACTTAAATACTGCAGCCTTAATGATGAAATAAAATATTTTGGTACGTATGTGGAAATAATTTCTTCACAATATGTATTAGGGAATTTGGACAATACATAGGTCATGGTTAGTAGTCCGAATAATCGCGAATCCGTATAACTGAGAGCCGGATAATCGAGTTTCTACTTTAATCTGAAAAAATATCTGCATGTTGTGATGTGTACTTTTTAAAAAGAGTGAAAAGATTAACCAAATCGGGTTTCTTGCCGGTTCTTCTCGATGACTGGGTTGTTTTCCGAAGCGGTGGTAGCTTTGACTTTCATAAGTGCCTTTTCAGGGGCTAAATTGAATAAACGATATTTTGATTTTTTAGATTTCTGTGAAAAAAATATTGCTGGTCTCTAGGAATAAGCAATGAAATACAGTCCAATCATTCTTAGAAATGTCTGTTTGACTGTCTGTTTGGTAGGTGCTAAGTAATGCGTTCACGATGTATATTAAACATACAAAATAATTAGATGATTTACTACTCACCGACCGGTTGTAAGAAGAATACAACCAAGTATTCCGATCGCCCAGATGTAAATATAATACGAATGATTGATGTTATGGTCTTCAGTGGTTGTTAAGTTCTGCATAGTTAATGCTGTTTTCACCATTGTACCGATGACTGTAAGGTTCGGTGGCATCGCAGTTGTAACTGGTGCGATAGTACTCAGCGATAACGTTACATTCGAATCGTCTGAGAGCATTGTGCTATTCAATATTGTCAGATTACCCAATTCATTACGTGGATCAGTAGGGGGTGTCACTTTTATATCGTTCATCCTAAAAAAATAAAGGGAATTAATTTTTCCGAGATAAGACTTGTGTGTGTGTGTGTGTGTGTGCGTCTGTGCGCGTGTGTATGTACGCCTGCGTGCGTGTTTGTGCGTGCGCGTGTGTGAGTGTGTGTGTTTTATTATATCATTGAAGGCAAACGAACAGGTGATTGACCTGATGTTAAGTGATCACCGCCGTCCATAGACACTAGGAACACCAAGGAAGTCGTGGAAGAGAAAGGGAAGGGAGAGAGGTGGAAATAAGACCTCCGGCGGTCTTACTGACCGAACGAAACACATCAATGCAAGCACTGTTACTTTACGTCGGTTTTCTGCCGACTCATACAATGTATCGAACGAGAAAGTTTCATAGTTGAAGAAAAATACCGCTCGCACTGTTCTCTTCCTTTATGGAAAGACATGATATTAGCTTTTAAAAGACCCACTACAGATTTACAAGTCTGTTCCCAAAGGTTATCCTCGACGTTAGACCACGACGTGTTGGCGATTTTTAACTACGTGAAATCAATACTTCTATATTGTGCAAAATAAAATGGTTATAGCAAAACATTTCTCACGTTTAGGTTTCCTCACGATGTTTTTTTTCGCTGTCAACCGATAATATTACCGATTAAAATTAGTAAATATACGCGAATTCCAAAAAGTACATAGGAAAACAGAACGTTAATCAGAACCATCAAATTGAGATTAAGAGCTTAACCAAGAGTGTAGTTAATAATAGGCACTAGTTGCTATTACCGCCGCGCCTGTATGTAGGAGGTTTGAATACCATCTTTCACTTTCATCTAGAGGGTGGCAGGTAGCTGGCTGCAATCTTCGTGAATGCCATACCACCATGCTATGGTATCATCATGGTATTTTTCTTAACAGAAAGTTCCAATTCAGTTGCGAGGATTCGAATCTACGTCTAGCGACGCGGTTTCCGAACGCGGTTTCCGAACACGCTATCAACAAATCCAACATCACTTCGAGACTTCCTTCGAACCGAAATGCTTTGGCCTTAGAACTCTGACTGTTTTAAGGCTAGTTTCTAATAGGTATAAGCACCATTTTAATTTAGGTGACCTATTTTCTTCATACCAATAATTATTTTATTTATTTATTTTAGGGTCGTCAACATGACAATACACTAGTAAATATATAAAAAGTAGGACTACTATTATTCATTATAAATGTAGTCATA
>JACEII010000013.1:3220529-3239960 GCA_014332785.1 Antheraea mylitta | reverse complement strand
AAAGTTTCTAGTTAGCTATTTTTGAATAATTGCATAAATTATGATAAAATTATTAAGCTACAATGATAGCAGAGTTCATGAGAAAATATTATGTATTGTTATAATAAAAACTTTAAATTCCCACGAACTATAGCACAGGTGTTAATTACATTTACAATTGGTTTAAAATAACTACAATGTAGGTTTTGTTATTCAATTGTCTAGTATTATACTATCCAATGTACATATAAATTAATATTCATTTATCTTTATATACCTATGTTTATTATATATCTATAATTCTTCTGTTCGTGTATATGTGACTGAACTTGTCCTAAACGGCTGGACAGATTTTGTGGAATTTTTCTTGTGTATTCAGGTGGATTCAAGAATCGTTTAGATCAGTGTTGCCCAACCTTTTTTAGGTTATGCCCCACCTAACATCTCTAAAATGTGTATGCCTCCCCCCCCATAAAAAGTGTTTTGTTCCCTTAAGAAATATAAAGTAAGTTTTAAGAAGAAATCCGTATGGAATTGTTATCAAAATATCGTAAGTAAAATTTCAAAACATAATGAAAAACTTACTTGACTTACGACTCTAATTACCCATTTGATATTTTGGTAACGTCAAACGAAAATATACCTAATTTACAACATTTTTTTTTAAGAATTAGCCTTTTTTGTTAAATTTATCACCGATATCCAGCATGGCATTTAATTATTTAATGGGTTATCTCAAAGTCAAAGGGTTAAAGTCGTGTCGAGTTAATTTAAATAGGACCCTTGTGGGGGCGTAGGAAACACTGGTTTAGATGCACAATCGGACCCGGTAGGAGGGATTGCGATTGAATTTTAGGATAGTTTTATTAACAAGGCAGGCCAACGTCCGCCTGGCCCGCTAATAATATATATTTTTCTATACTCATTTCTAAATACATATTAAATTTCTTTGTGTAACTGAGAACTCTCGTGACACAGTAACAAGGCGACCAGTCAATAAACTACGAGGTCGTTATGTCAATTTCCATACAGAAAGGATTTTATTATTCATTGTTCAACCACAATATCACCTACAAATAAATAGTAAGACGTAACAAAAAATTATAACATACTGAAACCAGAAATGCAACAACAGTAGTAAATAACCAGCGTCACAAATACCTACTTAAGTGCATGCCATTCATCGAAGATTCTAACTAATATGCCATGTAAAAATGTATAAACGTCACTAACTCTTGAAATAATATTTATAAAAGAAAATAGTGCGTGTTCTCTCCCCGCGCGTAAGAAGTGAAAATTCGTAAAGTGGAAATGAAAATAAGAAGGGGTAGCTGACTTGTAATAGATATACTACGCGCATGCGTTCGAGTACCACGCAGTCACTCTCGCTCTGTCTCTTTCTATCCCCTCTCCCCAGTAGCGTTTAACGTTTAACGCACCAGTGCTTTCATACCCCCTCCGTGGGTAGCGCTAAACGTTTAACGCAACCTTGTTGGTAGTCGAATTAAAAGTTTCAATTCAAAAATCGTCTTCAATATCAAAAGCCAATAAGGCACTGAAAAGCGATAAATAAATAGATAATTAAATTAACCAAATGAAATAAGAATATTTGAATATTTGCGCTACTATAATACATCTAACATCGATGCCGCTAGTGAGTTCCATTCCATATTCTCTATTTCCATGATCAAATCAAGATTGATTATATAATATTTTTATCGCAACTACAGATTGTGCCGAGTTTTAATTAAAATTAGCTCATGGGAAGTTCATTTATTTATATGAGCTCTGCTCATCCCTTTGTTTTCCACCCTTAAGGTTGGGACGTTTTTTTTATTTAAAGGACACCATCTCCAAATATCAGTAATTCAAATACAATTATTGAAATCGGTCTAAAGTAGTCGAATAGTGAGTAAAAATTAAATAAACGGTTTTCCACTCCCTTAGGCTTTGAATACTTTCTTCAAATTTATAAGGGACCGCGACTGAGTTTAAACAATTCAAATAAAAAGGAATCATTAAAATCGTTTCACAACTGAAGAAGATATCGATATATTCGAGATATAGATATATATATATATATATATATATATACAGCCGAACATAGTAAGGGGCCGTAAAGAATTTTCGGAATACAAACCGCCCCCTCACCCTTGTTAGCAAAAGTAAGAAATGCTCTTAACCTTAATTTGTTCTGGTTAAATAAATAAATGTTACTGATATAATCACCACCCAGACCCCTCATAGCCTATAATATATATCATCAAAAATAAGCAAATCAAGGACCCCACACCATCATCAGTGCTTACGTAACATTTGAATGGCCCTAACTTCCTTTTTCGAAGTCGGTTAAGAATTGCATAACGCATGGTAAAATAACGAAAGTTGCTTACAATAAAAACAAACGTCAACAATCAAAATGTATACACATATACGCATATAGTATTATCAAAATAAAAATGGCGTCAAAGTTCGTATTTGCAAGAATACAAAAAACAACAGTTTAACATAATTAATGAACATTTTGGTCCGGTGAAGCTGTTAAGACCTTGCTGGGACAATAGCGTAGTCATTTCGAAAAAAAAAACAAAATTAATGAACATTGTATACTTAGTGACACCAACAGCTTTATTATCCTTGTTAAATATAATAATAACATCTATACTAATATTATAAAGCTGAAGAGTTTGTTTGTTTGTTTGTTTGGTGGAACCCGCTAATCTCAAAAACTACAGGTCCGATTAGAAAGTTTCTTTTAGTGTTACATAGCTCATTTATCGAGGATGGCTATAGGCTACATATCATCACGTTAAATCCAATAGGAGCGGAGCACTAATGAAGAATGTCTCAAAATCGGGCTATTTTTAGAGCATCCGCTCCGTGTCTGTTTCAGTATTATCTTTGCGTAACCATGGTAACATGATAACATTCTATAGGAAATAATATCAGGGTTTATTTTGTGTTCCTGTTCAAAAGTTTATTCTACGTTATTTTTAATTCCAATTTTTGATTATACGTAGTACGTTGCTATCGCAAACATTTTTAAAGTCTATTTTGTGCTGCTATTCTAAAAGGTTAGTAGTAATAATATTCGTCCATAAATACAGGCGAAGGAATCAATCCATACTGCCAATTCTGAAGTTGTCAATATAGGTAGTTCTTATGTATTCTCTACCCAGTTTTCTTCTATGTCTAAGTTAATGTAAAGGTATAAGCGTCAAATCTTCTATATAATATTTCGTAATTTTTAATCTTCTTAATTTTCAAGACCGCAGAATACATGCTCCGTGGTATTATTTTTTATTCATTTCACTTATGCACAATAAACAAACCATATTACATAAAATGCCACCAATTTAACACAATATAGAGTCAAATAATACAAGATTATGAATAAAATATGAAATCCCCTACATGACCGACTGAAATCCCGCCAAAAATTCCTCAAAAAGTTTATTCTACGTTAGTTTTGTTCCTAATATTTGGTTTGTGAATAAATACTTTTTGATGAATACATATATCTGCAGTGCTACAAATATAAACTTTTTTTTTAATTCTTTCGATATGTCTATTTATTTATTTGTTCCGGGTAATCTCCGAAACGGCTGGGCCTATTTAAGGTTTTTTTTTCTTAGAAATGACTACTCTATTGACCTAGCAAGTTCTTAACAACTTCAACGGACTACAAGTAATATTTGAACGGGAATTTTACGGGCAAATAACTAATTAGCTGTTTTATTTTACGCTAGCGGGTTCAGCAGACGATACCCGCCCTGATAATAAGACAAACTATACTGAAACCTTGCCCAAGAATCATTTCTATATTGGTAAAAACGGCATGAAAATGCGTTGTGTAGTTTTTGATCTTATCGCGAACAGACATATAGACAGACGTGGAACAGGACTTTGTTCACACTATGTTTTTATGAACTGTTATCTGTGCATTCGTATATGTGAAATAGATGAAAAATATGTTGTTCACTGTAAACATGCGCGTGTGACGTACATTGTACTGGACTCCAAGAATAAATATAATTGAAAGTCATATGTTTATATGTGATTTAAATTATAGCAAGGTATATTAATACCTTGATTATATCAACAATATGGACATATTATATCTATATAATAAAAGATTTAACACATATTGTTCAATAATATATAGCTTAATATTTTCATTACTTTCTTATATAGTGTAAGTTTAAGTTTAAAGTTCCAGCTATGTATGTGGCTTATGATAAATCTCATCCCATTCGATACACTATTCGAATTCACATATATAGTGCACATGTTACCTGTTACTGTAGATGATGTGCGTGTCATACTTACAAATATTTTTAAAAGAGTTTTATTGTTATTTACACATCTAATAACAATTTTAAATTTATTTAATATATTCAAAAAACGCATGCGAAGCCGCGGGTAACCGCTAGTATAATATATATATCAACTGTTTAAATAAAGTATATATTATGATTTTGTCGATGATTAGGTCGCGATTTTGCATGCAACAGGCAACAGCCAAGCCGAGGCGTGCCGTGCACCCTTGAGCTGGTTGCCATAATGAAATCGGCTGAGTGCCTTAAGCGCTCGCCTTAGTAGTCCGGTGAAGCTGTTAAGACCTTGCTGGGTCAATAGCGTAGACATTTCGAAAAAAAAAATATATTATGATCATTCAAATAATATTTTAACATATTTATTAGGCTTTATGTGATAATAATTTTAAGGATACACATTTATTATGTAAGTATAATTATAGATCATGTAAGTTTTTTTTTGTATATACACTATGTGAGTAAACTTCTAAATAGTTGGATCAATTTTGATGACTTTTTTTGTGTTCAGGCTAATTCAAGAATGGTTTAGATTCAAAATTGCATAGTATAGTATGTTATATGTATGTAATTGATAAATTGATAATATGAACGCACAGCCCAATTAATTGGGTTTAGGACCGTGAACATTTGCATGGAAATTTCCTGTTTGTTTTTTTTTTTTTTTGTGGGAACTATATTTAATTTAATAACTGATAGATTATCGATTCACAAAATTTTGAAAATTTATCAAACTTAATATGATGTTAAAAACTTAAGGAATACTAGTATTTTGAAGGATTTCCTCGCAAACCTACACGTGTCATACATTTTGACTTCAATAAATTATATATTGTTACTGCTATATAACATTACAAGTTTATCCGTAATAACAGAAATAATTTATATGATAGCCTACAAAAAATGTAAATATATGAAAAGCAAAATTCACCTACCTAACATTGAAACAGCTCTTTAGTCATTCTCGACGTCAGAAATCGATATAAAAGTATTCAAATGTTCGTCATTGAACAAGGTCACCCATCACAAATGAAATAAAGATAATGATAACCTAAAATATATACTTAAATGTCACGCATGACGCGACTAAAAATTCTTTTACTAAATAATCGTTTTTAAACTCATAAATAGCGAATAATCGTTCGGTGGAAACTATTTGCGTTGTATTATTCTATTTTATGTTTTTAAAATGTAAGTTTATTCTACGATTTCTAATAACTTCAGATATCTTTATTATTGATCATTTCGATATTTTATCTATTTTGGAATAATATTCTTCACGTGTACAAAATAGCATGAAAATCGATTGTGAATAAAAAAAGAGATTTAGATAATTCTTTTTACTATCATGTGTAAATTTCTTAAAAATCGGTTGAGATTGAATTTTTTTTATGTTTCATAAAAGTATTATTGATAATTCTTAGTCTCTTAATTTTGGATTGACATATATTTCTCATATACAAGAAGTGAATAAGGTTGTTTGGGATTATATTTCAATAAATTTTACATTATATGGATGAAGCGTTAGTAGTTCATTTATTTAATTGATTAAAATCAAAATCGAGAGTGGTTTGAATTCAGCCTAACCATTTTACGAGTTATTGGTGATGTTGTCAGTCTTTTAGTAAAAGTAATAAGAATAGATCAGTTATAAAATTGAGTTATAGTAACAAACAAGTATCAGTATTATTATTATTATTAGATCATTTGTACACTACCGATTTACACATTATAATGGAAAATTTACATATTGGTTTTACGATAATCACAATAAATGCATTCAAAGTATTAAAACTGCTATGTAATAATTCCCTTTAAATATCATTAATTGGAATTTTGAAGCAATTCTACAAACAAATACCAATTATAATTAAGTTCCATACTCCCAAGTGCCACAATTTATAATGGAAAATTTACAAATGAGTATTAGGGACAATCACAATAGATGCATTCACAGTATTAAAACTGCTGTGTAATAATTCCCTTTAGATATTATTAATTGAAATTACGAAGGAATTCTACGAACAAATATCAATGTAATAAGCTCTATATCCCCAAGTGCCACACTTCATAATGTAAAATTTTAAAAATGGTATTATGTATAATCACAATAGATGTACTCAAAGTATTAAAACTGCTGTGTAATAATTCCCTATAATATTATTAATTGAAATTATGAAGCAATTCTACAACCAAATACCAGTTACTAATAAGCTTTCCCAAGTGCTTTATTAATTTACAAACTGGTATCCTGACTCTATAAATAATACAAATAATAAAATCTTCTAACATACATATAATAACAATGTAAATTTCTCATAAAGAATTGCATTAAACTGCTGTGTAATCATTCTACTTAGATAATAATAATTGAAATAACTTACATTTCGTAATATAATTACTTTGTCCGCAGTCTTCAGGTGATGAAGTTGATGAGTAACCAAAATACGTGTAGTATTTTGCAACAAACCATTCACACATTCGGTGACAAGGTGCTTACCGACGTGGGTGTCTACGGCTGACAACGGATCGTCGAGTAGATATAAGTCCGCCTGTGCATCAAAAATATATAATGATTAAATTTCTTATACATGGAAAATCCACCTAAGCGTAATTTGCCATGCTCAGGATCTGCTAGTATATTGAAGTTTGCCGGTTTGCTTAGCAATTGGTAATGAATTGTGGATCTATCGGTGAACTCCCTTTTTTGAGGCTTTTACCCACACAAAATTCTTTTTTTTTTTACCAACCAGACTTCTAGATTATTACTGGTATTATCGGGTAGGGAAACAATATTACAAGTGCCTTGTCATAAATTCACTGTTCTAACAAGATGGTGGCTCCCTTTTTACATGTTCATGTAGTTTTTGTGGCATGTCAGAATTCATGGTCCGTGGTATTATTTCCGATCCACTTCACTTGTGCACAATAAGCGAACTATACATATTACGTAAAACACCACCTATATTATAAAATATAGAGTCGGATAATATAAGATTATGAATAAAATACATCTAAAATCCACGACATGACATACTAAAATCCCGCCAAAAACTCTTTTGTTGAAGCTTTATAAATCATTTTGTCAAACCCTAACAGTTTATTTCAATACTAGTTGACCCGTGCAACTTCGTCTGCACCAAATTGTGTTATCACTGGTTTCAATTGTATTTTTAAACGCAAAAAAAATGAATAGAACTGATACCCGATTGCAGCCACAACTACCGTTTCCAATTGTGAATCCAAACTATCCACGGATTCACTCAAACATATACCCAGATTACATGTAATTTTTTTTAAATAAGCCTAGTACCCGTTCGTAGCATCATCTACCAGGATCACTTAAGATAAAAAGTAACCTACATAAAACTAAATAAACATCTATACCACTTACTTTAGCATAAATATCTTCAACTAGTATTAAAACCTTTTTATACTCCATTGTATTAAAGAAAAATATATGAACACCGTATCGAAGCATCAAACATAGCGGCGAAGCGTCAACTGTCACTTGCTTGAAACTATTGTCTAAGAGTTATAAACTGTTTCGAAAACGTATTTTAAATATATTTCCAATTTATTTTTATAAATAATCTCTGTACCACTCACAACATCGTACCTATCACCTTTTGGTAATTTATCCATGTTGATATATTTCTATTGTCGATTATTTTACGTTGTTACACTAAATATTTGGCATTAAATTTATAACGTGTATTTGTCCCACTTGATATTGGCGAAATTACCTACATAGGCAGAGGCCATACCGGAAAGAATCAATCAAGCCTGTTTTATATATTATATTCATCCGAACAACGGGCTACCTGGCTGCCAGTAAGAGTTGCGTTTATTTATGCATATCGTATCTTTACAGACGAAAATTTTGATTTTTAAGATGTTTTTTTCACTAAACGTTACTAAAATGGAATTATTATTTAAAGACATTTTTGGTATTGACAATAATGTGCTTGATGGTATTTTTTTTTTTTAGATATAAATAAATACAAATTTCATCCTTCAGACTAATTCAGTTATTTACTCAATATTTAGACTGATTTATTGCTATAAAAATAATATGAGTGTAGAATATAGCTATAGCTTAGTGCAGATGCTGCACGGTAAAAATAGCGATAATTGTGGCAGCGTATGTTATCGACGCTTTTTTTTCGAAATGTAAACGCTGTTGACCTGGAAAGGTCTTTACAGCTTCACCGAACTATTCAGGCGAGCGCTGAAGGCACTCAGCCGATTTGGGATGTTTGGGCGACTAACTCAAGGGTGCACGGCACACCTCAGCTTAGGCTGTCGCCTATTTTGTGCAAAAATTGCGACCTATCTGAGCTAACCTACTCTAAGCTATCTAGATACACGTATATGAGTCATTGAAACATGCATGTGTATCAAGCATTCGCGCCTCAACAACTCCTATATGTATTTTATGTAGAAAAAAATCCTCTAAACTATATAGGATAGGATAGCGAAAAATAAGGGTAGAACTCTTTGTCGTTTATTTCTCTGAAAAAGAAAAACAGCGTGTAATCGTGTAGGCGTGCACGTGTGTATAGGTGATGTGTGTGATGTTGTAGCAGTGATGTAAGGTTTTGTGTCACTGTATCGCGTGAGCAGCGTACTCAAGGACTCCACCCTGAGGGAATGGACCTAGGTTTGAGCCGCTGCCGAAGGGGGCCTAATCTGGTGTGCGGGAGCGAAATTTACCCCCAGACCACGGCGGCACGAACTGTGGTTATACGGGCGTGAGCGTGAATATGCTCTGTTTGAAGAGACAGGCTGATACTGATCGTTCGCTGACGTGATTGAATCAGGAAGGTCGGTAAAAATGTGTCGCGGTCGTCTTCTATATTGCGCAGCGTTGGGTACGGGTTCATAGTTCGCGGCGGATACCACTGTGATGATTCGCGGCTTTTTCGAAATAACTACGTGAGAGTAATTTTATATACGCCCAGACACAAGGCATCTCCAGGTCCCTTTAGAGATCCTTATTTCGGGCATACCATGGGACACCGGTGATTTTACGTAGGGATCGGTTCTGGAGAACCTGCAACTTTTGAATATTATTTTGCGCATGTGCAAAGACCGAACTACTGTACGTCATAATCGGACGGATGCAAGTTTTATATAAAGTGAGTTTATGTCTGGGGGACATTTTACTCTTACGACAAAGAAAATGATAGAGACGATCCAAGACCATAGCGGCTTTGTTTCGCACTCTATCTGTGTGTGAATTGAAATTTAAGTGTTTATCTAAAGTGATGCCGAGATATTTCACCTCGCCGGCCCAAGGTATTTCGGTTTCATATAGCCTGATGGTCGACGACGCATATATTTAAGATGGCGTCAATCCCAAGTCATACTTTTACGTTTATCGTTGTTTCATTGTATATGGTGAAACCTTAATATCAATAATGTTTAATAAAATGAAATTTGTTCTTTGCTATGGAAAAAAGTAATTGGTTTAAAATTTATTATTTTCATTTATAAAATATATCAATGGCTATATATATGATTGTTTATTAAGAAATGTGTCTGACTGTGATAAATTCATACTTTTAATTGCGTTTAAAAATTACTGAAAAAAAAGTTACTAAACTTATTGATAAATCAAAATTAATTAGATCAAAATGCGCATTCAAAATACAACGTTAACCGGCTACCAAGTGTCCTAAATTCTGTCTATTGATGTATTGATAATTTGTGTAAGTGGTAGAGCCACGCTGAAGCTATTTTATTACTGGTTTCAGCATGAATGGGTCGGCTTGTTCGGGCTAATACCACCCTCTTTCAGAAAACCGACGTGAAATAACAGTGCTTGCATTGTAGTGTTTCGTTCGGTCAGTGAGAGCGCCGGAGACCTACCTCTCTTCCCCTTTCCTCCTTTCCCTTCCCTTACCCTCCCCCTCCTCCATATAGAGGTTGGCAACGTACTTTGGACACCCCTGGTGTCGCTAATGTTTATACACGGTGGTGGTCACTTAACATCACGTGACCCACCTGTTCGTTTGCCTCCTATGATACAAAAAAAATATATAGATATATTAAATAACCAGGTATTCTAAAATTCTTGTTCTTCCAACGTTGCCGGCTCTTGTACTAAGGTGTCGCAAAAAAGTCTAGTTACACTGACTACAAATTTTTTTTTTCATTATCCTGGAGAATCCCCTTCATCTTATGGGACAAAAAGTATCCTGGATGTAGCCTTGTAATATCAGTTATCACTGTGTTAAGTTTCGTTAAATTTGGTTCAGTACTTTTGCAGTAATAAGGGTTTAGATTCTAGACTTTAATCCTTTATCCTGGAGAGCCCTTTGTGTTTTATGGGACAAAAAGTATATTTGATCTAATCTCGTTATATTAGTTATCACTATGTGAAGTTTCGTCAAGATTGGTTCAGTACTTACAGAGTGATACGTGTTCATAAGGACAGACAGACAGACAAAAATTGTAAAAAGATTATTTTTGGCTTCTATATCGATAACATAGTCTACCCTGATTAAAATGTTCAAAAAATATTTAATGTACAGATTTCGACTTGTTACAGTTTTTTCATACTATAGACAGAAGATAGGTTCTTATAATATTAGAAACTATAAATGTGTCATGTATGTCATAAACTTATGACTCATAGAGTAAATAAATTTCGACAATATGTTAACAAACCTGTAAAAACATGTAACGACAATAAACTGTATATGCCGCCTCTAACGTTATTTAAATCATCGCGTAGGTAGTGTACTGACTATAGTAAAACTTTAAGATAACCTATTTACATTCACATTTTTTTAATGTTAATAATTTAAATGATATGAGTAGCCAATGTGTAGTTTCTGGTTTTAATGCTAATTGAGTAACTATTATGAATATGTTAATTTCTTACTATAATGTAAACATAATATTTCCTCATTTATTTATTAAAACCTTCTTTAAATTAGATCTCGTTCAGATGAATGGTCACAGTACCAACTTACAAATTCTTTACGCCTTAGTTGAATAATATTTATTTGATTTTAACTGCTTGCTGTCGTTTTATACTCTGCCTTATGTCGCGTCTTCGTTTACGTGTTCCATGTCTGTCTTTAAATAGTAGACTGTCCTATACCAAATAATATTACAATCTAATGGATAGATTCAGTTACTTTTGCATATACGATATAAAACTTAATAACTTTCGTTATTTTACGTAACGTTAATATTCACGGTGATCAGTCAAACAATATTCGAATTTATTGATCACTCAGTATACCAAAATCCATTATTATACTTACATAATTATAAGCAAAGCAACTAATTGCAAAGAAACTAAATCACCTAATTTTCACTGATTCTTGTAAGAGCTATGTCTATTTATACTACCCTATTTTCCTATACTATTTTACAAAAATAGAGTAACGCGTTATGTGTTGAGGGTCAGAACGATTATCTTTGTCTGTTAAGTATAGTTTGAAGAAATGACAATTCACGTTAAGTAAATCAGTATCAACTTCTAATTATATTATCTAATGGTAAGAATACCTTTTCTTTGCCACGACCTTGGTTCGGTGTAACTACAGGTTAATCTAGGTCACTGCGATTATGAGAATATTTGTATACATTCTGGCTCTCGAGCGGATGTGTTCAACACGGCGTTTTCGAACTAACCAAAGATAATACAAATATATATAGAAAGAACTAACAATGCACATGTTTACGTGAGTATGCGGTTCCAACGTTTGTGGGTAGGTACCATACTGTCTCTTATATTTATACTGTGCTATTAGCCTGTCGGATCTTCACATGTACATCGCACTACTAATGCAAGAACTTAAGGTGCTCGGCCACTTGGCAACAAGCTCAAGGCTTTCTGGTGGGAACTTGGAATGTCATGCAGTGGTTTTTATATTTTATTCATAATCTTGTGTTATTTGATTCTATAATTTGTAATATTGATGGTGTGTTACGTAATATAGTTTGCTTATTGTTAAAAGTGAAGTGCATGGCAAATAATACCATGGAGGATGGGTTCTGACTTGCCATAGGAGTTTTTGGAGGGATTTCAGTCTATCATGTAGTGGATTTTATATTTTATTCATAATCTTGTGTTACTTGATTCTATATTGTGTAAAATTGGTGGTGTTTTATGTAATATGGTTAGTTTATTACCCACTCGAAGATAGTAGTAACAATCTGGAAGGCTATAGATTACCAAAAATAACACTAAAAGAAATTGAGCCATCACGGGACGCCTGGCAGATGTGAAACACTGAAATTGGCGTCGTCGCCATGCCAACAATCATGTTTATGCGCGCCTATAGATGTTTCACATAAAAAAAAGGTTAAAGGTATCAAGGTGGCTGAATCACTGCTTGGGCTGTTGCTTTAAATACAACAACGCGAATCTATATAAGTTAAACGTGCATATAGTAACCAGTGAGGCACGCACATGTGACCAGCACGTGTGCCTCACGAACTCGAACATGTATTTTGTATGTGTTGATAAGCCGTTGAAACTTTGTTATGGCAAACAATTGACAGTAACAGTACAGACTGATACTGTATTGATTTTAAATTTAGTTAATAATCCTTTTAAAGGCCAATGTAGAATTAAATAAACAAAATATATGAAAATAAAAATAGTTCACATTCAAAAATTAATAAACTATATTCATGTGAATTGAGACAATTTGTCTTATAAATTATGGACTTGGTACCTACTAGTCTGAATTCATTAGATGCTAATTTATTCACACGACCTTGGCATTGTGCACATTAATTTTGTTATTACATAGAAATTACGTATTTTATTTAGTTAACTGTGTGTGAATTTTTTAAATTGTAACTTAATCAGTATTGCCTAACCGCTCAAATCAGTGTACCGATTTGTATCCACAATTGTTAAATATTATATCTATTATGTAACCTCTATAGAACCAAGAAATGTCTCATCAAAATCGGTTGAGATCTTTCGAAGACAAATCAGGAGATACAATACACACTACAAATTTATTTTTATATATAAATAATAAATAATAATTTAACTTACCTGTCTGTAACATGCACGAGCAAGACCGACACGTGCCCTTTGGCCCCCACTAAGGCTAATGCCCCTTTCACCGACTAACGTAGAATCACCAGCCGGTAATTGTTCGAAATCGCGGATTAGTGCGCACGCCGTCACAACCTACAGTCAAAACAAACAATATTACAATGACCGATTAAATGCGATATGACTACAAGCTTATCAATACGCAATAATGAGCCAACAACTATTCAACAATGAACGAATACTTGTCACATAATTCATAACCCAGCAGTTCAACAATGAATCACCTAGAATGTTCTATAAATATCAGGGTATAATAATCAGGTCAATAGTTTGAGATTATCATCCACAATCATATTTAAAGAGTTCAGTTCTTTAAAATTCTTGTGTTAACTATAACGCACAAGCGTTTTCGTATGCGATAATTACAGTACAAAACTTAATCAGAATAAGATAAACCACTCACGGATAATGTAACTTCCTATTAGTGAAAGAAGTTTCGGAGTCAAATAGCTCGTGAGATTACCTTCTATACCCATTCGCAAACAATATATATCCATATAAATTATTCATAATAATATCTTGTTTATATCATAGATACAATTTGATATGATAAGCGAGTATAAATGAGATATCCTTGTTGAGGTCAAGAAAGTCATTAAACAAATTTATGTACTTCATCCTTAGTATTTTTAAATAGAATACCTGATCTATGGGTTTCTGAGCCGTATTAAGTATGCATTATATAAATTGCTAATAGGGAGTGTGTGGAATTGTGGTAAGCCCGTCATAGTCACTCTGTCTTCAGTTATTACATTTCGAGATCAGCTAGAGCAGTGTTTCCCAACGTGGGGCCTATGCCCCACAGGGGGGCAATTCCTTAGTTAAAGGGGGCAATTTAAAATGGACTCGACACGACTTTAACCCTTTCGCTTTGGGTTATTTAAATGCAATGCTAGATATAAGTGACAAATTTAACAAGAAAGGCAAATTAAGAAAAAAATTAAGTATATAATTATCAGGTACAATTTCCTTTAACGTTACCAAAATAACAACTGGCTATTTTTTTTTTTTTCGAAATGACTACTCTATTGACCCAGCAAGGTCTTAACAGCTTCACCGGCCTACATCAACTGGCTAATTAGAGTCGTCAAGTCCAGTAAGTTTCTCGGTTTATATTTTGAAATTTTACTTATGATGTTTTAATAACAATTTCATAGTGATTTCTTGCTAAAACTTATCATTTATATTTCTTAAAGGAACAAAAAAATTTTAAGGTTAACTTTTTTGTATGGGGCGGTGCATACAAATTTTAGAAATGTTAAGGTGGGACATGGCCAAAAAAAGCTTGGGAAACACTGAGCTAGAGTATATCCGAGAGACCGGAGACGTGCAGGCTGGCGGGATAATTACAACTAATTATGGATTGTAGATCTATCGTTAGTTATTGTTTTAGAAGAAAAACAGTGTTGCATAAACAAATACCATATTATCTATGTTCATAAATTTATAATAGTCAGTGAGTAAAAACAGGCAACACTCGTGACCACGGAGATAGTGACAGATCGATTTTATGATAAAGTGATGACTCATAAGCTCATTGTTTGTAATATGCAATAGAAACAGTTATTTTGTTGTAGCTCAGAAAAAAAAGAAAAATGACTCATTTCACAGTTGCTAACCGTACCTAATATTATCTTATTTTATTCTATTTTTGATCAATAAGAGCAGTGTATACTTTTGCATAAAAATATAGTATACGAACATACTTTATTAGGAATCTTCGGAACATATTTTTTATTTACTCTCTATACCCGCGAACTCCTTCTTCAACGAGTATTTTAAAAAGAAATGATTTATTTGAAACCAAACTCATACTCTAATATTGTAAAATTACTTGAAAATTTCAGTGACAACCAAATTTAGCCATTTTACATTTGCATACTTACATTTAGCTTCTTAATAATGTGGAGAAGCTCAAACTAATAGATGTAAGATCGATATTCCACTATTTTTAACCATTCATACACTACATGCTTATTATCAACAATATGCCATTATTACAATTAATAAATATATTCACCTTTTTGTAACGAATCTTGTCATACGGTAAACCGAACAGGATATTTTGTCTGATAGTTGCAACAAACAACCAGGGTTCTTGACTAGCGTAAGATATTCTAAGACCGCCCAATGATACAGCTCCTTGTGATGGCTTCAGTTCTCCCAGTATCACTTGTAATAGAGATGACTGTGAAATGAATAACAGAATATTCTAGAAGATATTATAAGTGTAGGGTATTATATTTCAACTGTAATTATAATATATATGAATTTAAAAAATCTAATTTTATTTACGTCCATACATAAAACTCATTTGCATTTTCCTAATGATACAATAGAAATGTAAATGAAAAAGTTTCATAATGTAATTTATTCTCATTAATTAACTATTGTTACTTTTTATTTATATGATTTTACTTATTACCTTGCCTGATCCAACGAGTCCAGCTACACCAATAAATTGACCAGGTTCAGCAATCAGTGTAATGTTTCTTAATGTGTGCACTATAGGGTCCGGTTGCCAACTTGCAGTCACTCCCGTGAGTACCAAGTCACCTGGAATCGGCTTATCTTTTTCTAGATCTTTGTCTTTTTCCGTTCCGTTTCTCAGAATTAGATTAGGTTTCAGAACATTCTTCCTTATGTTAATTAATTTTTCTTTTGCTGTATCTAATTCACCTAGTAATAAGAATTCCTACAAAATATAATGGGATTAAAACAAAACCATTGTAGTTATTTTATATGTAAGTGTTCGAGCATAAATTGCTTAAGGGTAAGCAATATTATTTTTGGTACACATCCTTTGTCAACGGACAATTGGGGATGATCGGATTTTTCCAAATGTCTACGCTATTGACCCAGCAAGGTCTTAACAGCTTCACCGGACTACTACAGGGATGATCGGTCATTTGCTCTTAACCCGCGTTTACATTCGGACTCGCTCACCACTACCGATACGGTGGCCCGGAATTCTGCTTTGTGTGTGTTAATTTGGGAAAACTGGTGTTCTCACCATCGGCAACGGTGAAGACATATTATATCAGGTGAGTGAGCTTTTATCCCGATTATTAAGTAATACTTTCGGCATACATTTTTCAAGGGGTATCTACCTCTAACCAATTTATATACAATCCACAGCCGAGGCTAGGTACCCCGATCAGTGTGGGTGTGGTGGTTGCCACCCCAGTATGTTTAATATAATTTTTAGCGAACATTCTAATGTTTTCAAAATTTGAATAGCAAATTCTTTGATATCAATTATAAATATTTATGATAAATAACAACATATCAGTTCTATACTTCGACTTTTAACGTAGATGTGTATGCTTACGTCTATCTAATTTCAAACGATTGTGTAATTAATATGTTTAGTATGTGTTACTTCTAACAGTCGCGAGGAGTGATAAAATTACAATATATATGGGTACAAACCTCAATTCGCCTGACTGAAACCCTTGTTTCAGCTAAAAAGGCCAACGCTAGAGGGAAGAATATGTTGCACGCTAGTTGTAAAAGGTTAAAATACTGCACAAGTGAGAAAGTGATCTCTGCACGAATTTCTCCGCCCAACACAACGAAAGCAACAACTGCAGCAAAGAGTATAAACCGTTCAGTGAACACCGTAAGCGCCGTGGAAAATCCTTTAATCATTGATGTCCGCATAATAAAGCTGACTTCGAGCCTGTAAATTTTTAGTAAATGAGTATAATCCAAAGTGTGTTATTACAAAAAAGTTAGATACGTATTAAATACTTGCTTTAAAAGTTTTTGTACTAAATGCACTGCGCTTGCCCGAGGCAGTTCGCGTTATACTTTTTTCGCAAGTCTAACCTCACCTAACCAAAGCGAGACAAACAAACAAGATGGCAAACAATTAGCAAGCGTGATGTATTTAAAATGTAACCTTTTTAAAGCGAGTATTAAATACATATCTACTTAACTGTTTTCAATAACACCGATATTGTTTTTTTTGCAAATACTTACTTTCGCAATTTGTCAACCAGTTTTTCGAAAGGTTTCTCCCAAGCATACATTTTGATTACTTGTACACCATTCACTAATTCACTCATGACCTTTACTCTCTCGTCGGTTCGTTTAGCTATTTTACCTCTTAGTACTCCCTGAAGGTTGCTCAAATATGCTAAAAGGAAAATTATTTTAATAAAATAGAATCTTCATCGTAATTTAATTTTGTACCGCAGACTAATAACTTGGACATATTCTATTATGATAGAGGCGTAGAACTATAATTAATTAAAACAGGGGCGAAAATAAGGGATGGCCAACGAGGCGGCCGTCCCATGCGTCACCCAGTTTAAATTGACACTCGAACGTGAAAAAAATAATAACTGACACAAGCCTCCACAAGATTTTTCAAATGTAGTAAATGTTTGCAAGAGTACGAGGTCCTATTTTTGTGGTGTAAGACAATAAAGGAGTAAATAAATGAAATACAAAGAAGTTTTGTCCACCTGGGAAACATGTACATATTTCACTTTTCTGGAGAGTGGCAGGATACAATAAAAATGGTTATCCATTTGAAAGGCCAACGAAGAGTTAATTGTTTTTGATCTAACCACCCATAAAATCGTGATTTGCCTCAATAGCTGCCACCCATGATAGTATCTACGCAACTGAGTGAAAAATGATCGCCGCGTACATGATTATTGTCTTCAATTCAAATAGTTACTAGCAAGTACATTACAAGAAACTATTCAGGCAGTTTACTCTGGTGAAGCGTCTAAGACCTTGCTTGTTCAATAGCGTAGTCAGTTCGAAAAAAAAAAACTTGAGAGGTGTCAAGGGACACCCGGATGGAACGAAGTTCCTTTCGATTAATTAGTGAAGGAATTGTAATAAAATTTTATTTTTTTAAGTTATAATAATTTTTTTTTATTATTAACAAATATAATGTTATATAAACTTAATCAGTAGGCTCAATTTTCGTAATAATTGGCTTGTGGTAACTGAAGTGGGAAACATATGTTTGGGATTCTATTTTATTTAAATTATTATTTATTATTTACAAAAAACCTGTATACACTCAACAAAAATAATCGTCGCGACACCACACTGTTCAATGCGAAATAGAAATGAAAATATCTGGCTTGCTTTCTATAATAGAGAGAGAGAGAGAGACAGACAGAGAAACATGCGACGCCGCACAGCTTACAATAGCTTACTATAGCAAAATGTGTCGTTACAACTTTTCGTAAGAATTTTTTCCGTCTAGCCCCCGTTCACAACGCGCGATAAGGAACTTCGTTCCAAAAAATGTTTAGGCAGTCTTTACAAGGGTACAAGGTAGAGTATTAACTCTATTACAGTTTCGTCACGATGATTTTCTTCACATAGCGAAGCAGTATCCGAATTACCTATCTAACACAGCTAACGATATCTTATTTTCATTTAATCGTATTTTGTTTTGTACGCTACCGTCAACTTGGAATTTATAATAAAATTTTCGTTCCAAATAACATCTAAAATGTACGTGTAAATTTTCCTGTTTATTATATCTTAACAGCTTCTTAATACAACCCGACGTAATAACAAATACTAGTGGGCGCCCAGTGGTCGACATTCGACAATAATTCATTGATTTTTTAATGTTTGAACTTTATTAACACTTTTGTCAAAGGGCATACAATGGCTCCTCAGTTATTTGCCTTTTGTCATGATTTTTAATTATATAAACATTAATAAATCTATGTGTAAATGAAAATCGAAATTAACTATAAAGTTCACACAAAAAACAGGTGGTTACATAAGGTGGTAAGGATCTCAAATTCTAAGTAAATATAACTTTACGAAAATAAAGGAATTTATCGCAACCCATGACATAACGACATGACACAATTTTCAATTAATTTTACACGGCACTATGACTGGGTGATATTTGTGGGTGATATTGAATTAAATGTAGTCTGTTCATTATGAGAAATACTGATATACCCAGTATCATATTTTGGAAAAGTAATGGATACACAGTAGAATCTGTATATGTTGTGTAAAATTCGAGCA
>JACEII010000013.1:3203771-3220519 GCA_014332785.1 Antheraea mylitta | reverse complement strand
TGCTCGAATTTTACACAACATATACAGATTCTACTGTGTATCCATTACTTTTCCAAAATATGATACTGGGTATATCAGTATTTCTCATATTGAACAGACTACATTTAATTCAATATCACCCACAAATACCATCCAGTCATGGTGTCTTGTAAAATTAATTGAAAATTGTGTCATGTCGTTATGTCATGGGTTGCGATAAATCTCTTTATTTTCGTAAAGTTATATTTACTTAGAATTTGAGAGCCTTACCACCTTATGTAACCACCTGTTTTTTGTTTGAACTTTATAATTAATTTCGATTTTCATTTACACATAGATTTTTTAATGTTTATATAATTAAAAATCATGGCAAATGGCCAATAACTGAGTAACCATGATGAAAACCTTTGATTACAGAAGTATGCCCTTTGACAAAAGTGTTAATAAAGATCAAATATAAAAAAAATCAATGAATTATGGTCGAATGTCGACCACTGGGCGCCCACTAGTAAACTATAACTATGCCAAATTTCAAGTTCACCCGTTGAGAGCAAATAGGTTAAAAAGGGATACAATTTTTTTGCTTCACGTATTAATATATAGATAATAAAGTAAACAAGGAAAAATTAATAGAGACTACCAACAAGTATCAAATAATAAATGTGGTCAACGATGTTGTGAATAATAAGTTAATGCATTGAATTAATAAATTAAAAGTCATCGTGAGGTTTCGTTAACTATACGTCTGTATCATCTCTATGGCCTTGGACATTTAATAATCATGAATCTATGTATCTTTATGACTCTATCGTTATAAAGACGGATGAAACATGTTCGTATTTTATAGTAAACATATCTTACCCTGTACTAAAACTGTTTGTAGGAATATAACCGCGAGTGCGGCGAGTGTAGCCCATCCAATATGCTGCCAAACAAGGTATGATACAACTGGTAACGTAATAGGCATAACCCATAGGTAATTCAGGAACAAAGTCACCAAATCAAATCTGTTTACATCATTCGACATCAGATTTATTACTTGTCCAGGTTCTGTTTTGTTTAAGCCCGTTCGATCAAGCCTTAATATCTAACAAAAAAAGTAATATTATATTAGTACAATTGCCATATTATTGAAATAAACTTCGATCCATTGCAACAGTACTTACTTTTCTATACAACAAGGAACAACTGGCTATTCTTATCCTCATGCCCACACGGGCTTGACTTAATTGTAAATGATTTAACATCAAAGCAGTACATACACTTAGAAAATTCATTAAAAAGTTGTAAATATGTGCATTTCTGTATGTTTCTTCTGTTTTCTCCCCAGAGAAATATGCAATGAATAAGGCTAACATATATGGAATCAGCGGCCTAAAAATACATAAATACAGTTTACGCAACATATGGCCGTTTCTAAAAAAAGTTATGTGTGTACTTATGTACACGTATTAGAAGTTATACTTCTTGGGCGTAACGAGGTAAATCTTTTCAAAAATATTATCTTTCGCCTTATTCTACGTGTGTAGAAAAAACGACACTAACAATATAAAAAAGTTATTAAATCTAATTTAAGGTGTGAATGTATTTAATAAAACTTAAGGTTTGAAGTTTTTATATAAAGAAATACAAACAACAAATACAAAGAAACAAAATATTGACTATAGCTAACTTCAGGGTGTTTTCGTGAGGTTTTCGTTTTCGTAAAAATTTACTCTCATCATTTTCCCTAACGCGCCAAAAGAAGTATAACTTGAAAAATGTGTATTTGCTTCTGTAACATATTACTTACCATATAATAATGAAAAGGATACCAACAAAGAAGCCGCATATCATATATTCTACCCAAAATGATCGAATAATAGCCTTAGATAATGATGGATTCGTGCCTTTTTGCTTAGCATTCTGTAGTTCATATTCCCAAGCTTCTTCCAATCTATCGCCTAATGCTTTAGATTTGTCACTACTCCGGGCTTGCCATAAATCCTCCAATGTAAGACCTTGTTTATATCCTCTTTTAAATAGATTAAAGCTCCATCTAAAAAGTATATATTCTGTACTTTAAACTTCTTTGATTATACTATTTTAATAGTATATATTAAGCCAATGATATATTTGTGATATCATTGATATTAAGCCAATAAGCCCTATCCGTTGGTAAAGGATATTGTATTCATTTTTTCTCCAACAGTTATCAACAATGACCTGTTTACTAAGCACCAGATATAACAATACAATATAATATGATTATACATTATACTTATTGCGTACCAACTTTGTCATATAAATGTAATATGTTTGCATCAAGTATCATGGTACCAAATTGCAAAAAGTCTGACATAAAGGTGCTAAGTAAATTAACAATTGTATATTCTCTAGCCCATATCTGTTCACTTCGCTGTGCATTAAATAAACGTTTAGTAAGAGAAACGGGAAATGGTCAATGGAATCCACAAAAAACTTTTTAACAAAAAATTAAACCGCCGAAAAAACTGAAAAGCAAAAAATAATAAACCTTTTACTTTATTCATCTTAATAACTAAGTTCTTAAACTAATGTAAGTATACCTCAGTAATTTTAAATCGTTAAGTCGATTTTTTGTTAAAAAGTTTTTATTTTATAATTTTTTGTGGCTATGATCTTACTAATTACTACATGCTTAATTTATTTGTAATACACAACTCAGAAGCTGAATTATAAATCATGCCTTGTTTTCTACCCTTGGGATTGCTTTTTTCATGTTTACATGTATATGGAACCAACTTCTGGTTATACTCTTTCAAATTAAAGGATAATAATTTAATTCGGGCTATTTTGTCTAAAGTTACGCGCGATCATAAATATAATCAGTGCGTGAATAATCAATCGTTCGCGATTTTCATACCCTTAGGGTTGAATTTTTTTCCCAAATTTAAATGGGACCAACTTCAGAACAACTTGGGAACAACTTTCAAATAAAAAAACAATTTTTAAAATCCGACTATACTGTAAAAAGTTATGCGTGATCATACAAATAAAAAAATATACGCGACGAATTGAGAACCTCCTCCGTTTTTTTCGTCGATCAAAAAGAGGTATATTAGAACAATTTAAAGAAAATTCTACATCGAATGGTCATAGTCGTATGCCGACACGTTCGAAAGTTTTGACGTGACCGAGCCACGAAGGAACTGTATTTTCATCATCTATAATACAAAAATGAATAGCTAAATGTGTTGCTAAGCGCAAATCTCGAGAACAGCTGAATCGATTTTGCTAATCAGTATAGCGTCGCAAATAATCAATTATCGTTATCTTTTATATCTGTCTATTTCTATACATTTAATAAGAATGTAAATCTAACGTGTCTATACTTTTTACATTTTATGTAAAAAAAAGGTTGCGGATGTGTCTTGGAATACGTAATAGATTACATTTCAAACATTTTTGTCATAATGTCTGTCTCTCTGTCTGCCTGTTTGTTTGAACACGCATGACTGCTAAAGAACTGGTTTCACAATAATACCACAACAAAAAAATCATAACGCATCGAGAATAACTTAGTCTTTGTTTCATTAAAATCGGTCCACTCTATCAAAAGTTATTGGATTGGACTACTAAGGCGAGCGCTTAAGGCACTCAGCCGATTTTGTTTGTGGTAACTAGCTCAAGGGTGCTCGGCACACCTTGGCTTGGCCGTTACTTAGAAAAACCCGATCTATCCTAGCTAAACTCTGCTAAGCTATACATGTATCCATTTTTGGATCATACAATTAAAAATTGCATGATACAAAAACAACATGAATTCGGAACGAAACAAACTAAACCTACTTGATTCAGTTCGATAAGGGAAAAAAAGTAAACCCTTCCGCCAGATGTGTAAGCTGCATGTCTGATTAACTATGTATGTGTAAAATCGATGTGGTGTGTACTGTATCGCAACAGCAATATCTCTGCGCCCACCCGGGTGGCCACGGACAAAAATATTGCCAAGATAACGCGAACAAAAAGTGCGGGTTTAAAAACGAGAGCTCTCTGCCCGTGACGTACGAGACGGGGATTCGCGATGTGCTGGCCACAGGAAAAGATTAATAAGATCGAATTTACAATTTAAACGAACGGCGCCGGCGCCGGGATCTAAAAATAGAAAAATGATATTGTTTGTCAATTTTAGGGGAAGATAGACGTAAACACGCGAGTTTATTCTATCTTATATTGAGAATAATTATTATTATTATTTAGAAACGCGCGAGCCCTTGGACTGTAACCGCGATGGCGGGAAATTTCGCGATCGCGCGAATGGGGCCCTATTTCGGATCGTTCGCGACCTCGTCGTAAGCAGAGATCTCCGAGATCTCATGAAGAACTAAGAGCTGGGCGAACCAGTCCATGCCGGAAAGAATCACTGCGATGTCGGCCTGTGAAGGCTTCGCCGCCTGAAGTCTTAGGTCAAGTCGCGCTGCGATCTGAGCTGTCAACGGGACCTGAGCAGCCCGCGCGGGGAGGGAGTCGCGTGAGGCGCGGGTGCGGGTGCTGCCAGTGCGCGAGATGCGCGCGGCAGGCTCGGGAAAGCCTCTCTAAAGTCGAAGGCAGGGTCGGGATGCCGCTGCAGGCGCCCTGGAAGACGAGACCTGCCTGGGGTATCGGGGCAGTTTTGTGCGCGGGGCGCGAGGGCAACCGCAATAATTCGCGGTATGACCCATGCCGCGGCACAAAATGCAACTCGGAGGATCGGGGTAGTCTTTAGTTCGGAAACATTCCGAAGTGGAATGTTCGCTGAGGCACTTAACGCACCTGGGTTTCAGGTGATCCAACAGACATCTTTTAAGATATCTACGCAGTATTCTCTTAGTTGTTTGTGGATATCTTAATATTGTGACAGCGACTAGCGATAAGTCAATCAATTGCAAAATGTATACTTAACAGATAACAAATGAATACAGACAAAAAGCGAGTTAATATTGCTTATGAACACTTCAGAATAATGTTATAAATTTAAAAATGCAACTCATCGTACGGTACGTTAATAAATATAATACTTTGTAATAAAATTAAATGAAATAGAATAAAATAAAAAATAATAATGGGCAAAATGTATTTCAACGTTTTCAAAAATCCACTCACATTTTTAGTTTTATTTAGTGAGTCTTCAAGCTTTGTTTACTATAATGGATGACAAAATCAAAATATATTTTATTCAATTTAACCCCAGAGGGGGAGCTTGTGAACTTCAAAGCCACCACCGGTTCGGAAAACAGCCCAGTCGTCGAAAAGAACTTGGAAGAAACTCGATCTGGTTTATCTCTTTATGTTATTTTTTTTTTCGAATTGACTACGCAACTGACCTGGCAAGGTCTTAACAGCTTCACCGGACTACTTTCATGTTATATATTTTTAAAAAACATACGGTGTTTACCAAACACTTAAATACGTATTGAATACTTGCTTTAAAAAGATTTCGTATTAAATGCACCGCGGTTGCTGAATGTTCGCCATCTTGTTTTTGTGTCTCGCTTTGGTTAGGTTAGGTTAGACTTGCGAAAAAGTATAACGCGAACTTTCCTCGGGCGAGCGCGGTGCATTGAATACGAAACCTTTGTAAAGCAAGTTCGTTTTTAATGAATGCACAATAGTCGATATCATGACAATCGCTTAACAATTTTATAGACGTTGGATTGACGTTATCTTGGTAAAGTGACTTTGAAAAATGTTGTCTTTTAATAAAGATATGGAAATCCTCAATCAAATTCCAAGATATTATCTTATGCCAATCAATCATGTTATTCTTTATATCGTGAAATCCCACTTATACATTAGCATTGCGAAGATGTTTCGCGGTAAAGGCATAATGTTACCAAGGCCTACTTTATTTATCAAATCTTGATAACGGATTTAGTATTTCATAATACGTAAGATCTCAAGTTATATTTCATTGCAACGGTGTAGTTAGTTTTTAGAATTCAGATCACTATTTCAAGAGGATGCTGTTGTTGCAAAAAAGAGAATATATATGATATGAAAAATATATTTAATGTGCGATAAGTTATGCACTTATAAATAAAATAAAGAAAGAAAAACAAATCTCTTTAGACACCAAGAACACACAGAGAATATTCACATATCTTTCATATAAATAGTAATTTAATATTTTCTAACATAAAATCTTCTGCAATGTTTATAGTTATACCCGATAAATAGACAATTTGTTTAAACTCAAAGATTTGCTTCTCAATATATTTTTAACCAATACAAAAAAGTATTTTTATAAAGTCAATAAAAAAATTAGGGAAATATATTTTTTCGAAAAATGCTTAATGTTTCATTCATAACAAATAAAAAACCACTAAGATCAAAATTTATATTTCCATAAAAAAGCAATCTAAAAAATTTAATAATTTTAAAATAAGCTGAATTTCAAGCAACTACGTGTTTTTTTAATCGAATAAGATATTAATAAAGCTCGTTTACAGGACGTTGTAGTTAATATAAGGTTAAATAACTAAATGAATTTCTATTATTTCTCTATCTATCTTTAATTACCATAGAAATTCTTGCTTAAAACTCATTCTGTTTACACATAGATAATATTATAAAACATATATCCCATGTGTATGCATTGGTACATCTCCTTGTTTTTTATTGTTACAAATTGATTGTGTTTAATTGATATTAATTGAACATTATTGTCTGTTCACTTTACAATTGGACAGTGAATATATTTAGAAGTGTGTTAAAAATGATTATATAGGTCTACGATTTATGAATCCTAGTTTTAAAAACTTAAACATTTAATATACAGTAACGTAACCAATGAAACGTAAGTTATTTTGTTGCTCTATCAAGTCTTTATAATAAGGAAAATTGTTTCCGTATAACTTTTGTAAATACTATACTTCGACAAATTTTGATTATAAATAAAATACGTAATTTTAGTGAGTAGCGAAGTTCTGTGAGTTAATTTAGAAAATTATTTTAATTTCGAATATTGGCACTACCGTCATCTCGTAATATAGTTCGTTATCTCTGTTGTGTACACTATAACACGTATTAACACTTTCTCTATTTTCTATAGGTTCTTCACGATTGTAAGATCTACTCTACCGTATTTCTTCACTTTAATCTTAACGTCTTGCTTTAGTAGCTGATATAATATAAATATTATTAGTGTTTCTTTGTTTGCTTCATATGTATTTCAATATCATTCCTCAAATTACGACGAAACAGACAAAGTGATGTACTCATAATCTTGATGGTTTTTAGATTAGTACAAGCATTGTTATGCACGGTTCATTTCGTTTAAGTCAAAAGGAACGAAATCACGGGTAAAAGATAGTAGGCATATTATACATGTAATAACAAGTTTGTCTGAATGTTTTCGATTAATCACTTCCGAAGGCCTAGATGGATACTAACTTTTAAACGAGCTCGGCCATATATATGTATACTTTGTATGACAGTGTGTATAATAGTAGTTCAATATAAGCTAAAAAGCACTATGCACCCTAAATATTAGTAGGTACAATAGTAATAATGTAAACAAAAATAATTGAGGTGTTATTACTAGTACGTAACTAAACGTAGTTACGACTAAACTGGCCACCTGTCCCGCGAGATAATAATTCCATCATGTAAATTTACAGAGGTAACGAAATGAGGTAAACGTTGGCGTACATAGAGGATGAATGCGGGTGGCCTGTGCTACCCAAGGACGTTTGGTTACCAACCCACGATTACATTTCGACTTCAGCAACCATGGTTTTTCAGTACGCCAATAAAATTTAGTTCCAAATTCAAACTAAAAGAAGTAAAATAAGAATGCAAAATAATCTTTGTAAAGGATATGTAAAAAGAAAATAGATGTTTTCTCGCCTAAAAAATTTGCGTGTCTACCGGATGGCATTGTTTATTTTAATTCAGGATCTAAATTAGCTTATGTTTAACATTATACTATACACGCTAAAAGAGGTTCATTTTAAAACATTTCGAGAAAATATAACTAAATTTCATGCATAATTTTGTGTTTCCTTATGATTACTATGTAATTTTAAGTATTGAAACTCGTTTTAGAAAAACATCAATTGTTCTTATAATATCGCATTCTTAAAATTACGTCAAATGTAGATGATTTTTTTCAATGTAACCATTTCAACATCACATTCCTATCTCATGCGCTTTGAGATAAAAGTTACCTGTATTTTTAAAGACATTAGCAAAAATGCCGAAAAATGAAATTTAACAATCTCTAGTAATATATCTTCCAATGTATCTGTTATTAGGTCTACTCTTTTGACTTTATTCACGAAGGTTAAAAGGTTAGAAATTCCGATACATTTCAGAATTGGTAATCTGACTTACGAATCTGACAAAAGTAAAAATTATGAAGTAAACAAAAGAGTTTTAGCGGGATTTTAGTCTGTCATGTATTGGATTTTATATCTTATTCATAATCTTGTGTTATTTTACTCTATATTTTGTAAATTTTGTGGTGTTCTATATAATAAAATTAGTTTATTGTGTATAAGTGAAGTGAATGGAAAATAATATCAGCATGAAATTCTGAGATGCCACAAAAACTCACTGGAAGGTTCTAACAAGGATGCCACCATCTTGTTGGAACATTGGAATAATCACAAGACGCTTGTATATTATTATTTATTATTATTATTAACACTATAATGGCTAGTAATAATATGAAAGATTGTTTGCCAAAAATAAAGTAAAAAAAAATAGTAACAAGCAAATGTTCTATAAAAATGTTCAAAAAAATGAAGCCTTAGTACTTACGTCAAAAACAGTTTTGATATAATGTTGGCCTTATCATGAGGATTTTTCTCTTTTAATGTTACTTTTGATTCCATAATTTAGGATCAATTTTAGTAGCATAAACAAATGCAGAATTTGAGTAGGCTACTATAAATAGCACATACGTAAAAAATTATAAATTCTGTTGAAATAACAAGTTTACTTTAGTCTCTAAAGTATGTATAGTTGACAGAGTTGTTTTAACAATGTATCCAACGGAATCTTATATTAGCATTTTAGGTCGAGTTTATAGTTCAAACCGATAGTTACTCGTAAATCTTCGTAGTAAATATTCCAAGTTTTTTAATCAGTACGAATGGTTTGTTCAAACCACTGAACAAACTGATTGCATAATAAAAATAGCCGCTTGGTTTTCGTTTCCACAGTTCGCAAATCACAGGCTCAGGCACACAATCACTATATACGATACACTGTTTGAACTCCACTAATATTTTTAATCAAATGAATAGAGAGTAGAACAATAATTGGTTTTTTATTTTGTGTCCGTAAGTACTATTCATATATACAAAGCCGATATTATCACAGTTTGTGTTTACCCAAAATTGACAGAGCAAACGGTTACGTGTGAGTATCTCGGGCGTTGCCGAAGTACTGGCCAGCATTCGCATTTCGCTTTGAATTGGCAGACGGGGACAGCCACGGCGCCAGTTAGTGATTCTGATTGCCTACTATATAAACTTGTCACAATACCCGTCATAGCATGTTCCACTGAATCACCGTCGCGAGTATATAAATTACTAAACAAACATTTGCGAACTTTTCTCATTATCTGCGTTGAAACATGCAAAGAAACCATTTTAACGCTAGGTTTTTTATTTTTGCAAGGTTTAAATTAAAAAGTGCATACAATTTCAAAGCATTTTGTGTAATCTGTTAAATGCAGAAACCAAATAAAAAGTTTAAAGAAATATATCTTCCAATTGACGACCCGTTTCGTAAGTTCTCTTTTGGAACTCTTTTAAAAAACACGTATTTAACATCCAACTTCTATTATGTTTCTTTTAGGTATTAGAAAGTTATTAAAAACGTTTACTATACGCAGTTCATGGCTACTTAAAATCTCATTGAAATCATATCTTAATATTCTTTGAGATCTAATGGATAGTCCAACCTCAAAATTACTCGTATGTTTTAACGCTCATTTGTGTATAAATAAAATTATGCTCTTAACCAGCGTGGCCGGCGGACATTTACCCGCCTTGATAATAAAGAAATAATAATATACACACAAATCTTTCTCATGAATCACTTTATGTACTGGTGAAAAACCCATGAAAATCCGTTCAGTAGTTTTTGAGTCTATTACGAACAGACAGACTTGACAGAGGACTTGTATATGTAGTGATTAAAAAGAATAAATCCTTAACAATAATCCAACAGCTCATGGTAAGCTGTTATGGATTTTTAATAAGTAAAATAATACCTACTAATTGAAGTCGACACGGTACTTGTGTACGTTGCGATGGATACTGAGTTACCTACAATGTACATGCGCGGAAATAACCTACAATTAATGAATTATAAGCCCAGGTCAGGATTCTTTGACGTGGAACCTTCGAACACGTTACAGTAGTACCGTATTCACTATCTAATAACATACACTACACTGCACTGTACCTCATACTACACATATACAGTAGATACACAGGTTCTGTATGAAACTTATTTTTTCTTTTATAGGTTAGTTAGCTTTAACCATAATTCACTGATCTCAAATACATGTACTCGTTTGTGCGGCAAATATGAATTATGAACGCACTCATGTACACGGATATAGTGAGTTAGTTTGCATGATTGGTTCGACTCAAATTAACAAAATTTCCATGCAAGGTAAACGGTCCAAACTGAGGGTCGACTAGTTTGGCGTTCTTGAGCTAGTGGTCATTTCGCACTCACCCCCAAATTCATCAAGCTGTAGAGGCACTTCATGGCTACAGTGTTCGTCAGTTTGAAAAAAATAAAATGAATGAAGTATGAATATCCAATAGTATCGAAATTTATTCGTCATCACCACAACCTTAATGTACCCACGGAATGTACACTTGAGACCGTTAAAATCTCGTTCTGCATCACGATAAGCAGATTGTACTATCTCCTTAATTTTTTTGTGATTTTTACCTTTTCGTATTTCAAGATACAAAAACGCAGAGATATTAAATCTCTATTATTAGCACACCGGTTCGCCGGAAACCGGCAGTTAGCAGCGGATGGGTCTTAGAATAATAATTTTCTTTATTGATCTGAGTTCTATAAACAAAACTACTTATAATCTAGAGACGCTCTTACCTGGTATATGCGAAAATTGAAATGTATTAATCAAATACGAGCGTTGTCTAACCTATGTTATACTTAAGCGAACTATATTTTGATACCCTGTGTTTTTGTAATTTAAAGTAAGAAAATAAAAATAACGTATTTACGACGAGTCTTTTTGTGGATAAAGATGAATCCGAAAGAAATATTGTGCACGGGAACCTTTTTTATTTTCTGATTTCTCTGTTACACTAAAATATAAAAACATAGACAAGATTTGCGGGTTTTAAATTTCGGAAAGAAACATACTCAAATGATAATTGGAGGAGGAGGAGGATATGTATGTGCTAATAAAATATTAAAATCCTGACTCTGATCTCTAAATGTATTGGTTTTATTTTTTGGTATCCCATCTTCTACAATTCTAGATTATTTCTTACATTATTGAGTAGGTAGTAATACTCAAAAATCTTGTAACTATTTCAACGTTCTAACGAAATGATGGCTCTAGAACTTTCCAAGATTTTTTTTGTGGCATCTAAGTATTAATGCTCTGTGGTATTCTTTCCCATCTCCTTCACTTATGGACTCATGCATCGAACTACACTGCGCTACTAGCTGTTACCCGCGGCTCCGCGCGCGTTTTTTGAATGTATTAAATAGATTTAAAATTATTATTAGATGTGTAAATAACAATAATACTCTTTCAAAAATATTTGTAAGTATGACACGCACATCATCTACAGTAACAGGTAACATGTACATTATATATGTGAATACTAATAGTGTATCGAATGGGATGGGATTTATCATAAGCCACATAGCTGGAACTTTAAACTACTATCTATGTATCACCCTCACTTAAAATAAAACAGCTAATTAGTTAGTTAATTGCCCGTAAAATTCCCGTTCAAATATTACTTGTAGTCCGTTGAAGCTGTTAAGACCTTGCTAGGTCCATAGCGTAGTCATTTCTAAGAAAAAAAAACAGTTCAAATAGTTCCAGCCATTTCGGAAATTACCCGGAACAAATAAACAAAAAGACATATCGACAGAATTAAAAAAAAGATGTTAATATTTGTAGCACCGCAGATATATGTATTCATCAAAAAGTATTTATTTCAATATTATATACACACACTTTATTCTTGTAATGCATAATATATCAAACAACAAAAATTCTGAATAAAAAACTTTACGAAATATTATATAGAAGATTTGACGCTTATACCTTTACATTAACTTAGACATAGAAGAAAACTGGGTAGAGAATACATAAAAACTACCTATATTGACAACTTCAGAATTGGCAGTATGGATTAATACCTTGGCCTGTATTGATGGACGAATATTATTACTACTAACCTTTTAGAATAGCAGCACAAAATAGACTTTTATAATGTTTGCGATAGCAACGTACTACTTATAATAAAAATTGGAATTAAAAATAACGTAGAATAAACTTTTGAACAGGAACACAAAATAAACCCTAATAATATTTCCGATAGAATGTTATCATGTTACCATGGTAACGCATATAATACTGACACTGACACGCAGCGGATGCTCTAAAAATGGCCCGATTTTGAGACATTCTTCATTAGTGCTCCGCTCCTATTGGTTTTAATGTGATGATAGCCTATAGCCATCCTCGATAAATGAGCTATCTAACACTGAAAGAAACTTTCAAATCGGACCGGTAGTTCTTGAGATTAGCGCGTTCAACCAAACAAACAAACTCTTCAGCTTTATAATATTAGTATAGATATAGTCAAATAACATAAGATTAGTAATAAAATATAACACACATTATATAACAGACTAATCCTGCGATAGGTTCAGGGAAATACAGATTTACCCCAAATCCCCATTTATCCCTATTCCAACTCTTCAGAACGTCTCGCTCGCAATGCGCGATAGCCTCAATATATTAGGCATAGATATTCGCAGCGACCTCAATCCTAAGGATTACATTGTAAGCGTGATCTCCACTGCATCTCGGAGACTCGGAATCCTGAACAGGGTGCGACGGTTTTTCATGCCTGAATATATCCTTTACAAGGCACAAGTTCGGCCTCGCGTGGAATACTGTTCGCACCTTTGGGACGGTTCCGCAAAATACCTTTTGTATACCCTGGACAGGTTGCAGAGACGGGCTATCCGCATTGTGAATGATGCAGATGTAACAGTGGCTATAGAGCCGCTTCAGTTGCGCAAGGACATAGCCTCACTGAGTGTGTTCTACCGTCTGTATCACGGCGAGTACTCCGACGAGTTATTTAACTTAATCCCATCCTCCCCTTTCCACAACCGAACTACACGCACCGCATCGCATAAAATTAGCCAGTAAGTACCTTCAAAAGGCCCTGCGAAATCAAGATGAATTCTCTCCCATACTTCTTCTGGTATAGACCAAGAGAACATTGGAAGTTCTGAGTTACAAGGGCGGTTCTCTTGACATTTAATACATCTTTTAACAAATGCATCAATATCCTCATCAAGAGAAGGCCACCAAACATAAAAACGAGAGAGAGAGCTTTCATAGCGGATATTCCAGGATGTCCCCTGTGAAGATATGTAAGGACTGATTTTCGAAGTTTTTCAGGTATAACCATTCTTCCTTGCTACATAACAATTTTGTTTTCAATAGATAATTTGAAACGTTTTCTGTAGAAATGTTTCATATCGTGACTGTAGTCAAGTTCTCGCCACCCTGTTTTTAAAAAGGTACAAACTTTTGAAAGAACAGAATCCTTTGAAATGTCCTCTCTTAGTTTTTGCTCTGACAATTGAAGATCGGTTATTTTAATCCCGAGAAGCTGTGTACTAATTTTATGCACGGAACCCTCAACATTAGAAGGCTTTGTTTCGGGGTTAGGTAGCCTTGAAAGGCAGTCGGCTAAAACGTTATTAACTCCTTTCTGATAGCAAATGTTGTATTGATAGCTTCCGATCAATAAAGACCATCTGACAAGTCTATTATTAACCAATTTTGGTAAATTACGTTGTGTACCTAAAATGGCTTATGATCCGTTACTAAGGTGAGTTTGGTCCCTCTTAAGTATTGATCGAACTTTTTAATACCAAATAATATGGCTAAAGCTTCACGGTCTATGACAGAGTACTTGCTTACAGCAGGACGAAGTTTTCATGAAGCAAAAGCTATAGGTTGTGCAATCCTTTTATCCTTGTGTAAGCATCGTTTAATCTATGAAGTGATTTTTTGTAAAATAACAACAGTGTCGGCAGTAAGACATGGTATGAGGTTTAATATCTTTTTAATTATTGATCAGAAGTGCCCTTTTGTTTTAATATTGATTAATTCAAAAGAATATTGAGATATTAAAATTATTGCTAAGACTAGTTGTATTCATGAGTAATAAATCTGTTTTTATTTACAAAATCCTGCATTTTTCTGAGTTGAATACCTTTATCTTTTAACTCAGAAGTGGGATAGATCTAGCCCACTTGATATTTTCAAAAAATCTACAAGAATTATGTTCATATGCGCCATATTGCAATATAGTGTGTTCGCAGTAAAACCAGCCGTAATTCGCGAGCATCGGTGTAGCCGATCCGGTGAGCGTCGGGCGTCTCAGTGAGCATCAGGGCAGCCGTCCACGAGGGCACCGGGGCGGACGTATCCGTGATCGTCACGGCAGCTGCCCCGCGAACTTCGGTGCAGCTGTTACCGTGAGCAATGGGACAAATGGAGGTACAATTTCACGGGTAATTCGAGTGATGGGAAGACCTCGCGTTTCCCTTTGCGGGAGATACAGGTATACCGTTCTAATTATAATAGTCAATCATTTAAGTTTCAAATGCACTAGAAAAATTTTGACCAGCATAGGAGACCAGATGTATCTGAAAGCGTCAAGGTAGTTGTACCCGTGAGCGTCGGGGTAGACGTCTCAGTGAGCATCACGGCAGCCGTTCCCGAGAGCATCGAGGCAGAAGTATCGGTGAGCATCGAGGCAGCCGTCCCTGTGAGCGTCGGGGCAGCCGTTCCCGAGAGCGCCATGGCAGCTGCCTTAGCGAGAATTGGGGCAGCTGTTCTCGGGAGCATCGGGGCAAGTTTCCGCGCGATCATCATGGCAGCCGTGGACTTCGATGCAGCCGTTACGGTATTGATGTGATGTGATTGTGATTTGAGCTTGGGCTATGAGCGGTCAGTGCCGAGGCGCAGATGGTCGTAGATCATCGCAGACACTGTTCACGGGAATCGTGAAGAGGGCTTTGAGCGACCAGCGCTAAAGCATAGATGTCCGCAGATCATAGCAGACTGAGCAACACAATGTAGCTATACTTTAAGTAGATACACTATATATGATCTGATTAATGACCTGACATGATTTTAAATGTATTCAAATTATTTGCGACGTGATTGAGATTACGACTGTGATTTGAGCTTGGTCTATGAGCGGGCAGTGCTGAGGCGTAGATGGTCGTAGATCATTGCAGACACTGTTCACAGGAACTGTGAAGAGGGCTTTGAGCGACCAGCGCTAAAGCATAGATGTCCGTAGACCATAGCAGACTGAGCAAGATAATGTAACTATACTCTAAGTAGATATGCTATGTGCGATCTGATTGTTGACCTGACATGATTTGAAATGCATTCAGACTATTTAAATGACGGTTTAGACAAATAGAAATTAATGATGGTTATAAAAATTACTAGTTCTTTTTGTTAACGTGAGAGGACTCGCTACACTAAGGACGGCCGAGCTGTAAGCATCGTTTAATCTATAAAGTGATTTTTTGTAAAATAACAAGTGTCGGCAGTAAGACATGATATGAGGTTGAATATCTAATATCTTTTTAATTATTATTTATGGTCAGAAGTGCCCTTTTGTTTTAATATTGATTAATTCAAAAGAATATTGAGATATTAAAATTATTGCTAAGACTAGTATTCATGAGTAATAAATCTGTTTTTATTTCCAAAATCCTGCATTTTTCTGAGTTGAATACCTTTACTTTTACTTATGAAACAGTACTGCACCTAAACCATTTTCCGAAGCGTAGTAATCTAAAAAGAGAAGGCGTTTCTCATCAAAGGTTATTAAAGGCTTAGAATTAGCAATGTGCAGCTTAATGTCTTCAAAAATCTTGCTTTCGACACAGTCCAATGCCACGTACGCTTACTACTAGTCAACTCGTGGAGATCTGCACACATTCCATGTAGATGTGGAATAAAAAGTTCATAAAAATTTACTAAGCCTAGAAAAGATCGTAACTCTTTAAAGTTGGTTGGTGCTGGAGCTTTTCTAATTGAGTCTAATTTTGATTTTGTCGGATGTATCCCATCCTCGTCGCCAATGAAATAAAAACATTTTATCTTCAATGACAACTAATCTATACTAATATATAAAGCTGAAGAGTTTGTTTGTTTGGTTGAACGCGATAATCTCAAGAACTACAGATCCGATTTAAAAGTTTCTTTTAGTGTTAGATAGCTTATTTATCGAGGATGGCTCTAGGATACATATCATCACGTTAAAACCAAAAGGAGCTGAGCACTAATGAAGAATGTCTCAAAATCGGGCTACTTTGGAAGCTTCCGCTGGGTGTTTTTTTTTTTTTAACTTTATTTTTGGCAATCAATCTTTCCGATTATTACTGCCATTATCACGTAGTCAATAATATCACAAGCTTCGTGTGATCATTCCAATATTAAGCAACGTGTGAATCCATATTCTAACAAGATAGTG